>CM062818.1:1222354013-1222803405 GCA_031772625.1 Pinus tabuliformis
TTTTAAACAGCTGGTGAATAGCATAGATTTCGTTAAAGTAGTTTGCTTTTCTCCTTATAAAAAAAAGCGTCTTGAACGTTGTAGAGTTAGTCGTTGGATAATCAGTTTTATATGTAATTTTGAGCTCCCCACTGTACTTTTACATTTGCTGTCAATACATGAGAAGACTGTTTTACATTTAAGCGTGTAATTGCTCCTTGAAACGGCTAAAGTAGGCAGAGGGCCCCTGTTTGCTGAAGCCCTGTACAGTAATCTTTAATTTCCGCATTTCTTTTTTTGTTTCATGTATAATAGCTGTACAGATGTCTTTTAAATTGCTGCATTTTTATTTCTTTTCAACATGTATATTAGTTGTACATAAACTTTGATTTATGTTGATTTACATTTCTGCACTTTTATGTTCATGACTGATCAGTGTGTTATGCAGGTTTCTTAGGCAAGCCCGGGACAGTTTTCCTTCTTTTTTTTTCTTTTCATAACTAGTGGCATGCGTGATCATCTTGTCTATGTTGCTGACATTCATTGTTTTGCAGTTTTGATTTTCCTTACTGTCATTTCTTTAACTTGCATATTTACTTTCTGCTCTTAGATATCAAGTTGTTCATCTATTGATGGTTCCTTTTCCATAATCAAATAACTTTATTAGGAGCCAAAATATCACTTAGTATAGCTTGATTTAGTTTGCTTTAGAACTCACATTACTTGACTTATTCACAACTATTTCTTACATGATAAATTTAGCTGAAAGGCAAAAGGTTAAGAGAAAGTTAAAGTATTGTGACTAGTCTCTTTTATGTAGTTTCACTTAGATTTCACATTTCTTTACATTTCATGATATCTTTTCATAGAGAGGATTAAGTTGAAGAGTTGAAATAGTGTTAGTTGTTCTTACTTTTAGTTGGATTTAATATAGATTTCATTTTCAATTTCATTCAGCAGCAGAGATACTGGGCCGATGTCATTAGTCCTTTATTTGATGTCTTTATTTTCCTTTAAGAGTTGATTTTATTGCAGTTGTTGTTCAAAGCTTTCTTGTAGAATACTTTTTAAGTTTTTGAGAAACCATTTAGAAATCACCACAATCATCCACATTTCACTTGCTTTATTACTTCCATCACATCACAGTAGGAAAGATACATTCGAAAACAAACTTAAAAAAAAAAACTAAAAAACGATAAAAGACTAAGAAAACGGTTATCTAAGTACATATAGTACACCTCACTTCATCAGCTTACGAGCCCCAGGTTGACATTTAAAAGTTGCAATTTAGACATCACTAAATTGACCAAACAGTGGTGGAGGTGGTACAGGTGAAGATGGAGGTGAAGGCGATGACACTGGTGGTGGTATGGGTGGGGGTGGTATGCATGGAATCCTTTTCCTTATCAAATGGATCGCACTTCGTGGGTAGACCTTCGTGAGCTCTTCCTCGTCCCTCGCGGAGGTGAAATCAAAGGGCTATTCTCTGGTCCCTTACTTCCTTCGCTTCTATAGGTTTTTCCACTTTGAATAGTTTCGAACATCAAGGTAATTGCATAACCCTCTTTTCACACAATATTTTAATCCAAGTATTCAGATGCTTTACGTACTTACCTCGTGGTCCTTTGAGGAAGCGTTGCTCAGCCTCACTATAGTTGATTGAAGTATCTATCGCGAACTCATTAATGAATCCTCCTATAATTCAATCAAGTCAGTGATCAACAGCATGTGTGATCTTATCTTCCGATGCTTCCAATCTGTGCACCAACTCTGGGGTCCACACAATAGGACTGTCACGCTTCCACCTCCCTTGTCTATATGCTAGCTTCGTGATCTACTCATACAGGTCAGTAAGGAAAGATGCAAAGAATATTTCATGGATCTCTGTGTACAGGTAGTAGTCTAACCACTCTTCCTTTGATAGTCCCAGATTCCTGTTCTCATGCACCACAAATTCGTGAATTCTCCTGTCCAACCAACCTTCAATTTTCTTCTTAGTTGGATTCCAATGATACGACATCATACATCTCTATGCGGATTCCAATCCCAGCAATGAAACCATTTTTTGGCTTGAGGGGGCCTGACCCAGGTTCAAATTTAATTAGCCAAACAAATCCCTACACTATTGGCCCTGTCGACAACAACCCGTGGAGTGCAAACTGAGGTCTCACCCGAAGCAGTATGGGGGGATGCTAGAACCAAGTTTCTGCACCCTTGAGATGTCTAAGGGGTCGGTTTAATCCAACTATGAATAGCTTCGCGTAGGTTACTTCGCACACCGCCCTGACCTACGGGGCCTTCGAGATCTATTATAATCGCCTTCACACAGCCCTAACCAGGGGCTGGGATGCTTTCATGCTACTAAGGCAGCGATTTGCACTAATTCCCTGAGTTACACCACGGATCTTATTTATCTTCTTATAACTGTTAGTTAACTTCACGTAAATAGATACTTTGTCTTATATTCTCATAGTCAACATAATCATATAAGTTTGCGCATATAAGCAGTAAAGATGAAATTCACACCCAATATACTCAATGCATAAAATAGGAAAAGATACACAGAAATGATATGAAAATTCTCTTTACTACTTCTCCAAAGGTTACAGACTCGACTCGCCCTACGCACTCAACTGCAAGGGTCCGCACACTTAGCTGCAGACTAATAGGCCTCTGCGCACTCAACTGGACAACCTTCTCCTACTCTATGACCCAAGACTTGACTCTACACTTAGATAAGACTCAAATCTTCATCCTTCATTCATGACTATTTCTTTTTCCCGTTTGATTTACAACTTAGAGCCTCACTCTATTTATATAATTCCATGGTCCGCAGACCATGGGTGGATCTCTAAATCCGACATTACATTTACAAAAATGAGGGTGGACAACCCTATGACTCATTTACAAGTTGGCGCTCCGCGCCCATAAAACGCAGAGTCTTTACATCGGATTTGGTCAAAATCTGGGTTAAGCCCCAAAAATTCCCTTGGGGGATCATGTGCCCAACAATATGTCTACCACAACCATGATGGAATCATGTTGTTTAGATGTCCTGAGAAAGCCCGTGATAAAATACATGGAAATGACCTCCGATTTCCACTCTGGAATCATAATTGGTTGTAGTAATACACTTGGATGCTTACACTCAGCCTTTACCTGTTGAAAATCCAAGCATCTAGCCAAAAACTCTGCCATGTCCTTCTTCAAATTCGGCCAAAAATAAAACTTCTTCACCGCTATCAATGTTTTTTGATATCCCAGGTGACTTGAATATGGTTTCGCATGAAAATATCTCAATATAGTCTTCTTGATCTCACTACTATTTGACACATGTATCCTATCTCTAAATCTAACCAAACTATCTTCCATGAGATGATATTCCACATCCTGATCATCTATACACTACTGTAACCTATTCATAAGCTCCATTTACCTGTCATCCTCTTGACTTTCCTATAAGATCTAATCCTGTAGTTATGTCCCATAAGAACTCATCGATGCTATATGATTCACCTACACTCTCTTGCTAAGAGAATATGCAACCATGTTCTCCTTTCCGTTAATGTATTTTATTTGAATGTCAAACTCGTTGTCATTTATCTAGCTTGCCTCACATTCAGATTCAACTGGTCAAACACGTATCTCAATTTGTTGTGATCACTCATTGGTATGAATCTCCTGCCAAGAAGATAGTGCCTCCACATCTTCAAAGCATGGATGACCACTACCAACTCAAAAACATGTGTCAGATAATTTCACTTGTGCTCATCCAGTTTTCGTGACTCATAGCACACTACCTATCCTTCCTACATTAAGACTCCACTAGGTCCTCTCTTGTAGGAATTTGTACACACCACAAACTCTTTGTCTGGATCTACAATCTTTAACACTAGAGCATTTGTCAACAACTACTTCAACTGCTCAAAACTTGTTGCACATCCCTCTCTCCATTCAAATTTCTTACCTTGCCTCTACAGTGATGTAATAGGATATGCAATCTAAGAGAAGTTCGTGATGAATCTCCTATAGCAACCTACTAGCCCCATAAATGATCTTATCTCTTCCACATTTCTAGGAGCTGCCCACTCCATGATAGCCATTATCTTCTCTAAATCCACTTCTATACCTTCCTTGGAGACCACGTGCCCCAAATAATGTACCTCTATCTAAAATAAATTGCATTTGCTAAGCTTTCCATACCACTGATTCTCTCTTAGTAATCTCAACAATGCTTCTAAATGATTAGCATGCATGTCCTCATTCTTAGAATATATCAAGATTTCATCAATGAATAGAATAAAAAACTTATCGATATAAGGATGCAACACACTATTCTTCAAGCACATAAATGTATCTATAGAATTAGTCGAACCAAATGTAACTAAAACAAACTCATAATGCCCATAACTAGTCCATAAAGTTGTCTTGTAGATATGCACCTCTTTAATGCGTAGTTGATGATATCTAGATGTTAGATAAATATTCGAGAACACTTCTGCTCCCTTCAACTTATCGAA
Organism: Pinus tabuliformis; assembly: GCA_031772625.1. NCBI lineage: Eukaryota > Viridiplantae > Streptophyta > Pinopsida > Pinales > Pinaceae > Pinus > Pinus tabuliformis. Next base: position 1,222,358,513 of record CM062818.1, read on the forward strand.
AAAGTAATCAATCCTCCAAAATGGATACCTTTTCTTGATGGTCACCTTTTTCAAATACCTGTAATAAATGCATAACCTGAGAGTACCATCCTTCTTCTTCACAAACAATGTCGATGCACCCCAAGGTGATGCACTTGACCTGATGTATCCCTTATAAAGCATTTCCTTCAATTGCAACCTCAACTCTACTAACTTTGGTGTGCTCATCTTGTAAGGTGCCTTTTATGTTGTTGTTGCCCTTGGTACCAACTCAATAGAAAATTCCACTTCTCTGTGAGGTAGCAACTCTGAAATATCTAGTAGAACACATCCTAAAACTGCTGCAAGATTGGGTACCTACTCAATACCTCTAAATCCTCATCCTCCTTACCTTTATCACTAGAAATATGCACTACAAATAACACACAACCTTTTCTACGACCGCAGTTTGCCTACATCATTGTCACCATCCTAATTGTAGCTTCCTTCTTACCCTACAAGATTATCTGTTCTCCATTGTCATCTAAGCACTCAATGGCTTTGTCATAACAATTCACCTTAGTCCTATGAAGATACACTAGTCCATACCCAAAATCATACTATACGATCACAAAGGAAATATATTCAAATGCACTGAGGTAGGCATACCATTCAACTCAAATACACAAGCTCTTACCCAGTGATGAACTCTTTTCTTTGTACCTGTAGCCAACTGCACTAACCAAGATTCTGCATGCACTTATTTATTCAAACCACATGTATCCACCAGATTAGGACTAACATAACTATAATTAGATCCAGGGTCAATCAAAATAGAAACAACTTGATCAAAACTCTTACCATCCATCTCGATAATAAATGTTTGGTGATCTTCCTTCCTATTATCCATTGCTACATAGACACGAGGAATGCTCTGCCCAACATCCCCAACTATCTATGCCTCATGTACACTGTAAATCTAAGGCCTACCACCCTGATTCCATGGAAAATCCCTCTTAAGATTCTCCTCACCACATGTCCAACACTAAAACCATCATGTACCTTCACCTTTTTTCTATTTCCCTCCAAGATGTGACCCATGTCCATGCCTAACTACATTGAACTTCTTATAAGATGCAACATTCTCTTTCTCACCTGCATCCTGAGGCCTTGTTATTTTTAGCTTCCATTTGCTTTGTCTTTCCCTTTCCAACCTTTTTTTGATTTTGTCTTACGCTTTTACTGCTCATAGCAATGCTTCAGTTTCCCAATAACTTCTTCAAGTGACCGAGACTCATCATACTCAATCTGATCTCTAAATGCTAATGGAAATCCATTGAAAAATCTATGAACTTTACCTTTTTCATCCCTAAGATATGGTACATACCTCAATAACTCCATGAACTTGGTCATATACTCTTCATATGTCATCAATCCCATCTTTAGCTCATAAAATTCCTTGGATTTCCTGTCGTAGTACCTCTTTGACAATTATTTATTCCTGAAGAGTCTCTTGAATTCATGCCAACTCAACTCTTATATCTTGATGTCTCTGACCCACTTCACATCTTCCCACCATATGTATACTTTCCCTTTGAAGCTAAAGATATCTATTTTGGCCTTCATATTCTTTGTGTACCCACGCAACTCAAAGAACTTCTTCATCCCAAGTAACCACATTTTTGCATCTTTCGGCTTCTTCAAATCTCCATCAAAGGTAGGTGGATTTTCTTTCTTGAAATCATTCAACAAATATACCTTGTCACTCCTCCTATAAGGATGATAATGATGATGATCATAGTGCCTCTCGGAACCAAAACTAGAATAGAACATGTGTCCATCATCTCTCCTATCTGGAGTATCCAAAAGCCTACCATCTCTGATCGTGTCCTCTCTATCTGACCTATTCCCACCATGAGATCTAATTCCATATACCCCATTAGTCATATCCTCCTGCCCATGGAAGATTCAAAGTGGTCCTTTTCTCTACAATTCTGAAAAACTCTGAAGGATTACTGCATTAACCTGTGCCAATTTCTCCCGTGCCTAAATGATCCTGTCATTATCTACTTTGCAAATCCTTATTTCTACCTTCAAACTTATCAATGTGTCTGCTAAGTCAGAAGAGTGCCCAACACTACATGGCTCATATGATCCATAGGGATAATCTCATTAACTATAGTCTACCATCTTTCTAGTCATATTTGATCTTATTCCTGCAAGTATACCATGTCAGCTAAACCAAAACATAAACATAATCAACATACCTCAATATAGTTTGGGGAGGATATCTCATATGCAAAGTCAACCAGATTAGCACCATACATGTATAAACATAATCATATCAGCATTTAATCATCATTTCAACAATTATCCAGTCATCAATGCATGACCATACCAACAAAACACCATGACCTCATGCATGACAACTACAACCATATCAATGTATGCATAAAAATATATAATCATTGACACGCATAACCAATGCATCACCAACATATATTCATGGCAACAACATCCATCAACAACACCATCAACATTCACATGGTGACACAACCATAACCATTACCACCAACATGCATACAAAACAAGTGCATAGACCACAAGCATAAGAAAAACCTATGCAACCGATATGAATGCATGACCAACACACACTACTCATCTAGTCGAAGGGGTGAACCATGCTTTGATACCACTCTTTAACACCCTCCTCCCACATTTACCAAAGATACCCAGTCCACTGGGGTAAACATGTGACAAGAGGCTACTATGATGTGATTCAACTCCCCATGTTCAGTTAAGGGAGTGGAACCAATGGAACTAAACCAAACTAACCTTCCACACGCTACAGAACCTCCAGGAGCCAAATAACACTTCTAGGTGACCAAACCCTAAGTAAACTTAGCTTTTCACTTATATGAACCCTTAGTCATTCCCTTGACAAGCCATGCATGTGACTGTTGGCCTCCATTCTCTCCCACAACAAGGAAAGCCAACAATTCTAGACTTTTTCACCTAGTTCTAAGCCAACAACCCTGGATTCTGAGCCACTTTTTCAGGGCTAGGTCTCAAGCCACTATCCATAACTTCATCAAACTTTTAGCCATGACAGGAATTTCATCAAACATGTCACAAATATGAATTCTATAAGTCATAAAAAAAAATCTCATCATAGGGATCTCATACTTATCTGAGATTCGTAAAGAAGAATTGATGTATCATCACAATAGATGAATTATCATCTATTAGGTCATATATTCATCATTCATTCATCTATCAACCAAAACATGATGAGATACATACATTACCACTGTCATAAAATATGCTCATAACCAACTTATAACCGATAGAAATAACAAGGATACAACATCCATAAATACCACATATGCACCAGTAAATTTACACATGATATATGAAGTGGAAATAACGCTTATTAATGAATGCATAAGACAAATAGGTTTGGGAATTCCACGTACCACCCGACCATAGATTGGTTGAACCAAATCATTCTTTCATCCAATCACATTCATGTCATATTCCAAGCATGAATGTGGGACTCATAACCAAAATAAACCAGAGCTTCCTGAGGATAAACCACCTCACCCTCATCAATAGAAACAGGCTTTACCACAATCCCCACTAGATCAATAGACCCTAAATAATAATGGATGCCATCATATTTCTCCACCTACACCATGAGGAATTTTCCTGTCTCCTAGTCTCTAGTATTTACCATACATCCCGCCATATAATGGTCGAGGATCCCTGGGCCTAATAAAGACTCCACCCTCTAGGATTTACCATATATCTCGACATTCATTATGAAGTATTCCTAGGCCTTATCGAGGGCACACACCTATAGGCTTTACCCTATAACCCTACATTCATCGGTCAAGGATTCCTAGGCCCACTGAGGCACACAAAATCCAACTTTACCGCAATCCCATTCCAGTTCATGGATTCCAACGCCATGTGTTCTTTCTTTCAGAGACCACCTCACTCAGTTTCTAAACCATTTGGAAATCCAACTCAACCAATACAAGAGAACCCATCACACCATGGCTATCCGGAAATGGAAAGGAAAGGCTGAAGAACACTGTCACACCTGGGAAAAACCCATGCCCATGACAGCAAGAGAACCAAGAACACACATGCATAACCATGCATGCCAAAACTAGAAAAGAAATCATACATGTAACTTGATACTTGCAAATAATCATGTTGTAGCTGCTTGATCCTACTTTTCCTTGCCTGATATTTGCTTCCCTTTACCTTCTTTGCTTTCCTTGATCCAATGCTGAAGTGTTTTAAGAAACCTCTAAGTGTCCAAGAGTGTGAAAGAGAGAGAATAGAGAGAGAGCTCCAAAATTTAACTAACAAAATGTAGAAATTGATACTCAAAATCCTTTTTATTAATAAGGCCTTTCTTTTCTTCATTTCTCCATTATTTTCCTTCATTTTCCTCCTCATGCACAACCTGTGACCTTTCACCTTCCTTTTCTCCTAATTTCCTTTATTTTCATAAATAGATGCCAATTAACGCTACTTTTCCTTTCCAAATCCTTTTCCATTTCCTTTGCCAATTTCCTTAGCCATAATAAACCAAATTAACACCCACACTACGATGTCTCACACCCAACATTAAGCTTGAAATAAGCATCCCATGACCATGGTTATTATTTTTCCTTGATTAACTCTATTTACATGGAATTTTCACTAGGCTTGTTACAAGTGAACAAATCCTCTATGTATGCTTTGCCTCCTATCCTTCTTGGTTATTTATTCTTAGCCATGGAACAAATGCACTCCAAATAATGGAATCCCTTTTCATCTTAGTGGCTTGGTTATAACACAACTCGATAACCTACTAGTGGTTAGGTTTGACTACCTCAACTCTTAATGAGAGTTACAATATACACTTTTCTAGAGTCTTCCACGTCATAATTATGTGGCTATCCCCTTTTCCATGAATAATGGGGGCTGACATGGCATCCTCTTGAATTATGGTGGTGAAAACAGAAAAGGTCAACTTATGAGTGGCATAATGTTCACATATAGACTCTAATTGATGTGATTCTTGCATCATTGGAAAGGTCTATGTGTGTAGAATCAAATGAAAAGGTATTGCGCTAAAAATACAAAGTTTTACCCCAAAAAAATTTCATTTGATGCCTCAAAACTCTCCCGGAATGTTTCAAACCTTGTTTTGCCAAACTAGGCCCACAGGTAAAAGCAGTCTATAAGTTGATTACTCCACTTTTTTCAATCTAAAATCATTAATATGGATGTAAAATAACATAATCATCCAACCGGATCATAGTTATTTTTTTCATTTACATTATTGAAAGAGAATGAGAAGTAGTGTCATTTATTCAAGTATAATAGTCCTCCTCCCCCCCCCCCCCCGCCCCCCACCAACAAAGGGAGAAAACTAAGTTGAGCCATAAAAAATCCCAGGGTTTATCCTTATGTATTTATGTTTCAATTGAGGAAGTAGAGGGGGTCAACTATGAACTGGTGTCCATGGAGGTCTGTAGAGCTAAATTGTGGATAACAACTCTTAAGAAGGAGTGCCCCTGATTTCAAAAATGGCTTGTTTTTTTTCAAGCCATATCCCCCATGCTATCACTAGAAATAGGTATTTGATTTGATCCTTATGTTTTTCTACAAACCAATATTTAAGAAAATCCTCGATAATGGAGCCTTTCCATACATAAATGGAACCTTCCCCATTATGAATTTACTTCCAAACAACTTGATAAAAAGGAAATTGAATGAATGAGGGGTAGATTCAAATTTCTCCACGCAGAGAGGAAATCTACTATGGATACACACATATATTTTTTGAAGGTTATGCCATGCTGGGGCCTTATTCTTGATAAGAAAATAGGTGAAAAGATTTGTTTTGGCAAACAAATTAATTTCCAAAGCTTTTTCCCCACCATGGTGGTTCCTAAGGACTTGCACAAAGAAAAGATAGCCAAATTTTGGAGAATATTCCCAAAGGGGCTAGGTGACCATATGAGAAGATATTCACTTTGGGACATATGGACCAAAAAATACTTTAAGGAATTAGTGTATGACACCCATTCCACTGTTAAATCACCATCAAAGTTATGTACAATAAAAGAGACCCATTCATGTTGACCTCTTATTTAATCTCTTGCAGAAACTTGGTTCAAGGTATAATATCCATCCTCATTGAGTTTTTGAATTAAAGGATCTAAATATTTATGATTGTTATGGCTTCCAATTTAGGAATATTTCTCTATGAGGATGTTATAATGATCCCCCACTTTCCAACTAAGATCACTTTCTTTGATTGAGAAGGAATTAATAATGGATTTCCAAATAACATAAAAATTCTTTTGGTTGGCCTGTAACAGGAGAATTTTCAAGGATCAGAACCCATCTCAGGAACACATTGTGATTGAATGTGCTGCCATCTATGAAAGTATACCTATACCAATCCCGAAATCAAATGTTAGGGGGAATATGGAGGAACATATTAGGGGCGATATCACTTGGGCTTATTTCGACGGGGCCTCTTACCAAAGGAATATTTGTGGGGCTGGAATTGTAATTCACATAAATGATCATAGATGCCTGAAAGCCTCAGTGGGGCTAGGAGCAGGAACAAACAACTATGCTGAACTACAAACCTTAAAACTACTTCTTTGCTAGCTTACACACCTGGGACTAAGATCGGTTCAGATTTTTGGTGACTCTCAGAACATCATCAAATAGTTTAATGGTGAGTACAAATGTAAAAACTATATGTTATCTCCTTTGTTAGAAGAAGCCTTAAATCTTAAAAAAAAAATTAATTCTATTACTGCATGCCATATTTACATGGAATAGAAATCAACAACAGACCTCCTATCTAAGGAGGGTTTACAACAGGCTATGGACAACTGGTGCATAAAAGAAATTGAAAATGATGTGATTCATGTGTCGGATCATCTCCCCTTTGCGTTTTAAATTACATATCAGTGCCAACCCATGCATTCTGGCTTTTGTGTTTTTGTTTGATCACATTTACGTTTTTCATTTTTATACGGTTGTCTATAGGTTTATGCAGACTATCATACATGTTTATTATTTTTGTTCTATAACAGTGGAGACAACATAACTAAATTATCGTTGATCCTTTTCATGTTTGGGTTGTTTTCCTCATAAGAGGAGGCCCAGGAATTCGATTCAGTGCTCAATTTTTGCACACCTTGAGATGGGAAAGTATTTGTTCTTGCTTACCAGCTCAGTTTAACACTCTATGATTAGATGATAAACATACAACCTACAAAATGCTTAAGTGCATATACTATGTAACTTTGTATTGCCTTAGTAAAAAGTTTGATTTTTTCTCGAAAAAAAAAAAAAGAAGAGAAAAATTCTTCGAACATTTGACTGGTGATCTGATATATTGAAGAGTAGAGGAGGGAGAGATGTGCCTTTCAATCATGACTTATGCCCAAAGCATCTTAATTTTAGGGCTAGATTGTTCTTTGTTGTAGATAATTGCATTTTTAATATTTGTCAACAATTTAACATTACATTTACCTCGTATCATCATAAGAAATTATATAGAGAGAATATTATTATCAACAATGTAGTGTAAAAAGGAAAATTAGAAGAAAGGAATACACAATAGAGACACTAGGATGTTTGGTTTGAGACCAGGGAAAAGGCCCATAAGGAGGAAACCCAAAAATAAATTATTATTCTTCTTTTGGTATTCATCAAATGTTCAGCTAATATACAAAGTACAATAATAATGAGACACGGTTCTATCAACATCAATCATATTAGGCCTTTGAGAGCAAACCCTGGATCATACAATATCCTCATATGATGGCAGAAAACAAGTATATTTATAGGCCCTTCACAAAACCTCCCTAATGAAACCATAAGACTACCTCCATATCACTTGTTACACATAGAATACCAGTAACTACAATAGGAGAATGAGTCACTGTTTTGTATCATGGACATATCAATCATTGTCATAACAAAAGTCATTACCATCCATCACAGGCATAAATTTCAAAGTCACAATTGTCATTGAACAAGGATCGATGTCACACATCACTGAATAATAAGCACAAGTAAATATGCCATACATCATTATCCAATAACAATAAGAAACTTTTCCATACATCATTTTCCAATAAGAACAAGTAACTCTACCATACATCACTGTCCGAAGGACTTGCCATACATCATTGTGATAAAGGAACAAGTATCATGCCATGTGTCACTACCATAAGCATAGGTAACATTGCCATATAGCACTATCATACATCATAGATATCCCTACTATATGTCGTATAAATCATACATCATAGATATCCCTGCCATGTATCATATAAATCATAGTATAGGGAATAAGTATCACTTCCCAAAACATCACTAAACTAGAATCATTTCCATACAAGAGATTAGGGAACAATGCACTACTCCATGATATTAGAGAAAGAGCACAAAAATCAACAGAGAAAAGGCCATATATATCCATAGACAAAGGCCGCATATAGGCAGAGAGGAAGGCCACATGTAATCACATAGTAAGGTTGCAGGTAGGGCAAGGATAGACCACATTAAATATCAAAGTAAGGTTGTAGGGAATAAGAGAATAGGCTGCAAACACATAGGATAATAGGCCACCAATACATAGGATAATAGGTCATTGATACATAGGAGAGTAGGTCATAGATACCTACTATAATAGGTCACAAACGTTATCAAAGGAACCACAAAAGAGGCTGCAAAGATCCATTGAAATATGCCACAAATATCTCCAAAGGAACCACAAAAATAGATTGCAATGATCCACTAAAATAGGCCACAGATATCTCCAAAGGAACCATAGAAGAAGGCCACATAGATTTCCATAGTAGGTCGAAGATGTATGCCACAATAGGCCGCATATGAGATTCCATAATAGGTCACAAGTGGATGCCACACAAGCCATAAAGATGCCTCATATATGTCATATATAGATTCCATAAAGAAGTCTGAATTGAATTGTTAATGGTGGAGGACATATGCCTATTTATAGTTGTTCCTCCATGTGAAAGATCACATCCTTGGGGTAGGCCGACTTGTAAATTTGGAGGGAAGGCATAAATTCAAATTTTCTCATAAGTGCTTTGATGATTGCTTACCCAAATAAGTTTTCCACATCAAATATAATAAGAGTGCCAAAAACTAATAATTTCCCTTTTATCAAATTTAAATTCTCTTTGGGGAAAGATGGTTTCTCCTTGGGGTAGTTGGGCTTATTTTGGAGTAACTGGATTTCTCATGGGGAAATTCATCCCAAAGTTTCCCAAAATTTCACCAAAGCTTGGAGTCTTGGAGAAGCTTCCATACTTCTTTTACTGCTAGATAGTTTGAAAAGCATGGAAGGTTTTTTATTCCCCAACTCCAAAGATATTTTGGGGTTGCTATAGATGATCTAGTGAAGGGTGCCTAAAGGGATCCAAGATAGAGAGGCCAAATAAAATGGATTCACTTTGAGGATAAATTTACAAAGGAATACTCTACTTGCTCTAGAAAACCACTTATTACACCAAGATATAATCCTTTTTTAAATTTTCACTAACAACCAATTCAAATAAGATTTGATATAATTGTTGGGATTTAAATTGAATCCCAATTATTTCAGGATTCTCCCTGAGTTTTTCAAGGCAAATCATCATACTTCTATGTATAATATCTTTTTACTACTCTAACAACCCATTTGAATATAGAAAGTTTTTGTTTGGATTGACAATCATACCCATTCCTAAAGAGAAAAGTTCTGGGATGTCTTTTATAATATGATTTTTTTCCAAGTCACAATCCAGGAAGATTAGGATGTCATCAACAAAAAAGATGTGCATTAGGAAGCAATTTTAATGCCCATAAGTTTTTTTTATGTTTTTAATCCATGATCATCTTTCCAAGACCTTCGGAAACCAAGAGAAATAAAAGTGGGAAGAGGGAAAATCCTTGCCAAAGTCCCCTTTCTGGGTTGAAAAAGGGATATTCAACTCTAGTGATTAGAATGGCCATTATCGAGGATCTACTACAATTGAAAATCCAGGAGAAAAAAGAATGGTGAAACCCAAGATAAAGACGTAGTCTGATATACAACTGATATACATGGTCAAACACTTTTGGATAGGTCAACTTTATAAATAATACATTTTTTCCCTTAAGAGTGAGTTGAGTGAAGGCATTCCTAAGCAATTCCTATGGATTTGAGAATTTTTTGACCTTCTAGGGAGCCAAAATTCTCAAGAGACATATGTTCCAAGAGGATGGGTTTTAGGTGTAAAACAATGATCTTGGAAATCATCTTGTAGATTGAGTTGCAAAGGTAAATTGGTACAAACAAATCAAAAGAGTATGGGGTGTAAGATTTTGAAATGAGGGCCAAAAAAGTTGTATTGAAAGGGGAAACAATTTTACTAGTCCTGGAGTATTCAATTACTCCAAGTAAATCCTCCCCAATAAAATAATAATAGTCTAGGTAAAAATTTGTAAGGAGATCATTCGAGTCAGGGCTATTTCCTTTGCAAGACTTTTTTTTTTGTTCTTTAAGACTTCAACCATTAGAGTTTCATTACCCTTATAATTCATGAAGCCCTAAGAATAAGCTTGCAACCTTGAGGATATTTTTAATAGTGGATTTTTTTATCTTTGTGATAAATTCTTCTAAAGTAGTTACATCCTTCTTTTGATATATTATCTAACAAAGAGGCTTTGGAACCATCTTCTTTTGAGATTTCCGAAATAGTGTTTACTGCCTTCCTATGGTTTGCAACTCGATGAAAATATTTGTGTTATCATGTTTGGCTTGCAACTAGAGGGATCTACACTTTGGCCTCCACTCTTTCTATTTATTGAGAAAAATACTTCCTTTTTTCCTCCATTTTTTAATAGTCCCTTTTATGTTTTGAAAACAGGAGATAGTATTAGTGTTTTATAAGAGAAACTACAACTAAATATTCACATCAACTAGAAACCTATTATATATCTTTATTTTCTTCCTAACCCAAGAAGAGATAGCTTCTTCAACTCACTTAAGATTTTTCTGGAATTGAATAGGGGGGCTTCTCTCAAGATGGAGTTTAAAGGGAACCACTACCCAAAGAGACATGTCTTCTACCTAGTGTAGATTTAGATTGAAAGGTCTCATTATTTTGGAGGAGAATATATCCAAATTAGGAAAATAGGTTGGTGGTTGAAGTCTCCCTCACTGATATCGATTTTAAAACATACAGTTTTAGTCAAATGCCTCTTCAAAGATGAGAAAACGTTCTAGTCGCTTTACAACTTTGGCATATTCTAATCGATTATTACTCCAAGTAGGAGTTAATTTTGGGGGAGCACATCAACAAATCTAGCTACATTGAGGCTATCAATGAGGAAGTCCACTAATTGATAGGTATGCCAAGGAACCCAAAATTTTATATATTCCTAATGTGAAATTAAGATCCCCTCCTAACATTACGATGCCTAAAGAGAAACAAGGGAGTTGAAGTGTAAGTTGCCACAAAGATTTTTAATTCAATTAATGTTCATAGATATCGAGACAAGTTAAGTGGAAGTATGAATCTCCTTATCAAAATTTGATAAAAAACACAAAGAAAAATACCACTCATAAATGCATTGAAACATGAGAGAGTGTATATGTTTTCCTTCCATCTAGTTAAACCCCCCCCCCTCCCAACAATTTTCCTTATGCATCGTGTTACTGGGAAAAGTGTCTATTTAGAACTGCTCTATCCCACTAAGGTGTGACAGCTGCCTTAGAAGCAAATAGAGAAAAACTACTTTTGTATTTCCTTTATGAACTATAGATAGAGAGGAATAGAAAGAACCAACTTGTGTCTTGCGCTAATCCTTTGATCCAATCCCTCTCTTCTTTGACAGTCTCCAGCTACCTGCTCCCTTACTTGCCCAGCTTCACCAAGTACCTGTAAGATCACAGAAGAAGAACACTATACAAAGACATGGATCTATATTCATAAACAACTTAGGATCAGATTTAAGTTAACCATACAAATGTAACAAGCATCAGTGATACAAAAGCATGGAGGAAAAACTCAAATAGTTTTTATTGATAAATAAGAAAAGATCCAGGAGGAGTTACAACCGATGCTTCCTGACCCAGCATCAACCTCCCAGCAAAGAAGCCCCTCTTCACCTCCAAAAAAACATAGATCACCCAATACTCTGATGTTTGTCTCAAAACCAACAGAAATTCCTTACAATATGCAAAATTCCAGCCTCCGAATCTCTGGGATGAGGGATCCATATATAGATATGTGTATGGAGGATGAGTCAGCTTGTGATTTGATTAGCGTCTTCTCTATGTCAGTTCTTGCTTCCACTTGGAGACTAAAGGCCTCTTACTCATCCTTGGTCGAATTCAGTGAGGCAAGTGTCACAGGAGAAGATTCTGGAAGCTTCCATTGTCTCTCCACCTCACAGAATGACACTGCCATTTGTCATTTCTCACCCAGCGCACCCTCACAGTGTATTTAGGTGCATTGCAACGCACCTAGCCAATGTATTTAGGTGCAATGCAACGCACCTAGCTAGTGGAGCAGCTGAAATGATCCTGTTTTGACTTATTCTGAGCAGTTTCTGGTGGAGAACTTCTGGGAGAAGCTATAATCTGTTGACCTTGTTCCTTTAGGGGTTAGAACAACACTTTTAGGGACTTAGGAGCCCTTGGTTTATGGACATTTCATGCTTGGAGTTGTAAGGCACAAAAATGTCTATAACAGTTGCCCCCTAAAGTATGAGGCCGTTAACCTTTTGGTGTCGGGTTAAATGCTTTATTATGAGGATCCGAAGTTCTTTCAATGCTGGGAGGAGACCTGTAATAAGATACAATACAATACATTATCTTCATTGTTTTTCATGATCTAGCTGAGGCGGGCATTCCCATGCTCAGCTTTATAAATTCATTTTCATGTACAAAGGACAGGCAATCGTCTGAGTGTAGACTGATGATTCTGATAGAGCCATCATCCTTTTGGTAGGATGATTATCTGTGCTGCAATGCTTGTACATTTAATGTCTTTATTTCCCCGAATATATATCGCAGCCCGAATGGATGAAGTTAGGTCCGGGGTCTTCAATCTCGTCCGATCTTCACTCGAAGTACAAGTCGATCCATGTGAGAAATGTTCTGAAGTCAAACATGGAAAGACATCGCTTGATTACCAGTCAATGATGAAAACTGTTAACAAGCGTGAGAGGAATCACCGATAATGAAAATGACCCTCAAGGTACTGCAGTACAATTCACGTGGTGTGAATAAAGGACTTGGCGTCGAACGCCACGCAAAATCTTTCGGTCGAAGGCCATTGATGTAAACCTGTCGCCGGAAGTGAGAAACTTGCCATTGAGGCATGCAAGCTTCAAAGTACTGAATGGGGTGTTCCTAGACCAACTTCTTGGATAATGAGCTGACGTCGACAAGAAGTGATCCATCAAAGGAGGGCCTTAATGAATCCCACATCAATTACATGGAACGGAGCAAATGATTTTGATGGAGGTGAAAACGATCTGATGATATACGGTTCAGGGTGGCAGTCATGAAAGAATGGAGTATAATGTATGGTAGTGGGTGAGACACAGGTGACTTCTCTGGATGACTTCTCTTGAACATGTCGGCAACATTGACGTGATGGATTGGTAGCATTAACCCAAATGTGGATGGTATGGTGTGACCATGGCGATGTGACCGGTGAATGAAACAACCCAACCCGACTCGGACACAGAGTGGAAGTGTCATGTTCAAGAGCGACTTGCTACCAATAAAGATTCTTTGAGTTTTCTTCCCAATTTTTCCCCAGTCATTGCTGACCAGTACCTCTTTATTTTTGTCAAGCTTGAGGAGGATAACATATGCTTGTTCTATAATTTTCCCTTCGGGCAAACCCATCGCTATGTTTTAACAAGCCTAGCGATAGTGAAACTCGTTCTCGTCTAAAGACAAGTTTGTCGCTATTAGTCTTTTTAACGAGTTTAACGACAAAGATAACTCGGTCCTTTTCAATTTTAGAGAGTCTGAAAAGGTACATAAAGGTAACTCCAAAATTCCTTTTTCGTCATCTAATCCTTTAAGTCCGAAAAAGTATAAAACAATACAGAAGGGATGAATTTTCGATAGTTTTAACGAGCCGAGAAAAACAAGCGCTCGATCTTTTTGTGTAATAATCCCTCAGGTCCAAAAAGATTAAAATCTAGAGGAGGGATAGCACTTACTGTCCCTTTAACGAGCTGGAAGGCCAAGGACTCGGCAATCTTTTCATATTTTATGAGTCAGTTGAAAAGAGCTTAAAGGAGACTCGTCTTTTGAGGAACGAGTGATAAAACGGGTAGCAGTTGATTCCAGGTAAGGTTTGGAATTTTCCAATCACGGCAGTGTCACAAGGATGGCTAGTTGAAATCACTCTTCGCAACTGTTCCTCAAAATGGGTAAACAATCAAATGGAGGTGAACGATCGGCCAATGAAAAAGTGGAGGTGACGGTGCAAACACGACCAAGGCTTTAACGGCTGAAGTACTTCATTCACGGTGGTTATTTACCAGGGAATAGTTCATTTTTTAACGAGCTTAAACGCGGGTGGAAACATTTGCTCATGTCTTATATTTATTTTTTAACGAGCTTGAACTATGTGCTAAAATTGCTCGATTAGATGGTCTTGTTTTGATTTTACCATAAATAGCTTTGTCCTTTCAAAGATCGTACTGTATTTTCAACTGCTTCATCAAACTAGTCAGAAATGAACAATATTTGCTTGAAAACGAGTTAAAATGCTAATATTTTACTTTGAACTACGTAAAAGTAATGAAAAAGTGTTTTTTACCTCTCATTTTACCATTTCATTTGAACTTGGTTTTTTGGAGCTTTGGAGGTGCTTTTCCCCCTCGATTTTCATCAGTTGATTTCAGGAGATTCTGTGGACGATTCTCGACGCCGTCTGGACCAGGTAGGAGCTAAACCTGAGCTCTTTCATTTCATGGTTTCCATTTTGCATTTTGAGCTTGATTCCTAGCTTTTCTGAGCCCCTGGGGTTTAAGGAACTCGTTTTGCCATCAACGCATCCTCAGTGTATCGAAACCTGCGTTGAATGTTGGCTTGTCTAAAGGCTATCTGACATTCAACGCACCTAGAACACTGCTACAGGTGCGTTGGGCGCGAAAAGGGAATTTGATGCACAATTTTTGATGGAATTTTTGCCTGTTTCTCACCAAAATCAGGACCTAACTCCTCTCTTGTTTGTTTTTTAGAGATCTTTGGAGTAAGATGACCATTACATGGCGAGAACGTGAGCATGAAGAAGAGGACATGCTTGCCCTACATGATCCAGTTATAGTGAACGTGCTGCGGAATTGTGGCTTGCTGAAGTTCTTCTGCATTTCTAGCATGAGACAGTAGATCGACTTACTGCAGTATTTGCTCGATGCTTGGGATCCTACCAATCAGGTTTTCCAGATCAGGGGAAAATCTATCCCCTTGACTGTAGTAGACATCTATTTCTTGACCGGCTTGTCGAGGCGGGGTGCCCCCATCTCTTTGTCAAGTTCGGCTCAAGGAGGCGATTCTGTGAGAAATTATGTCCGCCGGTACTGCAGAGAAGGATCTCAGCCGAGTAAAGACGGCAAGATCATCATCTGTGATGTCACTGACAGGTCCCTTAGGACTATTCTGTTTACTTTTGGTAGGATGGTCAGTGGTGCATCTCTTCATGTAGCCAATTGATCTTATATGCAGCATGCCTTGGAATGCCTCCAACCGAAGGTGTTCAACTGGTGCGACGCAGTACTTCTTGTCATGAAAGAACAGCTGACGAAGATAAAGAGTGGGAGGTTGAAGAACTTTGGGTATGGTTCTATTTTGACCGCCTTTGCCTTGGAGAAGATACCACTGATGCAGCCGCAGTACATTGCACTCAATTTACCTTCTCCTACTGAACCACGTATGCAGAGATGGGTTGACCATATGTCTAGGCATGCTGGCCAGTCTCAGATTTCATTTTCTGATACCTTCTTCAGGTGGTTTGATCGTCAGGAGATGGTTTATTCTGAGTATCCATACGCTGGCATGGACTTCCGGGGTGATCCAGATTTAGTACTGCTGGATGGCGAGCAGTGGGGCGCCATTGGTAAAATCTTTGACCATATTGTTGTTTATCGTTTTTTTTTATAATGTCCTTGTGCTTTATTCTATCAAGACTTTAATCAAACTCATGTGTACATGCAGATGTTGGTCCCGTTCGTCCAGTAGTTCGCCTGAGAGTACCAGCTGCTGCCCCAGTAGGAGAGGCCGTCGGAAGGGCTATTCTTCGTGACCTCGATGTGGCCGAGACTCTCACAGCTTTGTAGGAGCAGGTTGAGGGCCTCACTCTCGGTATTCCAGATGTGAGGACCGACGAGCTACCTTTGCGGTTACAGCGACATACTACTGGTGTGCCCAGACGATGGACTCGTCTCTTACGCATGATCGCACAGGCTGTGACTTGCTATCACGAGCATCATTAGACTAGGGTGCCCCCTAGCATTTTGAGTTTTTGGGTCGTTTGACCGATTTTGTCTTGGTTACAGAACATTATGTGTAAACCATAAACATTTATCTATATTTTTTATTTTCGGAGTTTTATTTTGGTTGAGCTACAAACATTAATGATGTGTTTCTTTTTATAAATGTTGCAAATGTCTATCTAACACATAGTTTGCTAATGAGTCAGTTAATGTGTTTAAGTTTCTGGAAATATGTTGATATTGAATAAGATCAAATTGTCTTTCGAAAATATTAACCCTTAGGAACATGCGATAAATAGCTGGGTTTCGGACGGAATATATACCATTGAGTTGTAGTATTACGAGTTGTGAGTCTAGCCTGACAATTAGTCGGTGTATACCATGAGTGATGGCATCAGAGAGAAGCTCTATCAACGCGCTATACTCAGCGATGTTATTCGTTGATCGACCAATACATACACCTCTGAAACTTACTAACTCGCCGCTTGGATCAAAAATGGCCCAGGCTGCGGAGGACAGGTTCCGTGAACTACGACTCGCTCCGTCGGCATATCCAACACATGACTCCAATAGGTTTGACATCTGCAATAAATGTAAAAATTGGATTACTTGACCAAAATAAACACATTAGCAAAAACAAAAACATAACAAAAGCATACTGGTTACCATTACGCATAGTAACGCTTGAGGTACAACCCATTACGAGGTTGCGTCAGTGGAATTCCGTCATAATCCATTAACTCGTAGGCTCCTTTTGCTAACACTCGTTTAACAATATAGGGGCCCATCCATAAAGACTTAAATTTACCTGCTCCCAATTTATCGGATTCTTGGTCGTAAAGCAAGACCAAGTCACCTTCTGAGAAGACACGGGGTTTGACATTTTTGTCGAACTGTGCCTTGACTCTTTTCTTATGGGCTTCGTTAGCCAAAGCGGCGTCAAAACGGGTTTCATCCAATTGGATTAATTCCAAGAAACGAGCCTCTTACGAGTTTGAGAGACGAGATTTCACACTGGATTGGTAAGACTGCTTCCAGGCCATATACCAGTTGGAAAGGTGTGAACCCAGTTGCATTCCTTACCGATGTTCGGTAAGCCCACAAAGTTGAGTACAGGATTAGGTGCCATCTTCTTTTGTGAACTCTGATCATCCTTTGCAGCATGCGTTTCAGGACCTTGTTGATTGCTTCAACTTGTCCGTTGGCTTGCGGATAATATGGAGTAGAGATGTCGTGAGACAACCCTAGTTTGGCAGCTAATTCGACCATCATGTGATTGCGAAAATGCGAACCATGATCTGTGACTATAGCCTGTGGTACGCCGAATCTGGCGACTACATGATTGAAAAAGAAGAGGGCAGTTGTTTCACCAGTATTATCTAATGTAGGCATTGCCTCGGCCCATTTAGTAAAATAGTCAACTGCGACTATGATATACCCATGCCCCCCGGTCGAGGTGGGGTTACATGTCATGAAATCGATGCCCCATTTGGCAAATGGCCCAACAGCAACTTTTGGCTGCAGAGGTGTGGGTGGTCTTCTAGTTTTGCTATCAAAATTTGACAAGCATGGCACCTTCTGACTGTGGTTATGCAATCTTTGAATATTGTTGGCCAGAAGTATCTTGCTCGTAAAAAATTTTGTGTTGTAGCATATCCAGATTGATTCCCCCCACACGCGCCTGAATGACAATTATTCAGGACTTTTTCGGCCTCCTCATGGGTGAGGCACCTTCTCAGAACTGTATCGATACCACGACGGTAAAGTGTATCACCGATGATCATGTAGTCTTTTTCTTGGTATCGAATACCTTTTTGTTCAGAGTGGGAGGTGTTTGGCCTAAATTTTTGGGTTTGGAGATAAATGATTATATCCCCATACCACTCATTGCTTGTAGATATCAGAAACAAACTTTCATCCACGATTGATTCTTCGGATGTTTCATCGTTGGACGACAATGGGAGATCGCACAATAATTCTGCGAAAACTAGAGCTTTCTTTGACTTGGATTTTACAAATTCCAGATCAAACTCTTGTAGGATTGCTATCCATTTTGAGTATTTGCCCCCCAGCAACTGTTGCGACAATATATAAGTCATGGGGTTGCAATCTGACAGAATGGTAGTTTTCCGAAAGAGGACATAGTGTCGAAATCTCTGTATCGCTTGAACAGTTGCAAGCGCTAGCTTTTCAACGTAAGAATATTTTCTCTGTGTATCATTTAAGTTTTTACTTAAATAATATATAGGATGCTCAATTCCATTGACTTCTTGAACTAAAACCATTGCGAACGCCGTATCTGCTGCAGCCAGATACAGGTTAAAATCTCTTTGATAATCAGGGGCGTACATTAATGATGCTTTCATTAGGGAATCTTTTAAAGCATCAAAGGAAGCTTGCGCAACCTGATCCCAGACAAAGGGTACCTCCTTTTTCAAAAGACATGTATAACCTTTAGCAAGTTCGATGTAATTTGGAATGAACCTCCTCAGAAAGTTCGCTTTCCCTTGGAGTTTCTGAATCTGAAGCAAATTCGAAGGTGGAGGCAAATTTATGATTTCCTGGACCTTACATGGGTCGAGACGAATCCCATTCTTGGAGACTACAAAGCCAAGTAAACGACCAGAACTGATGCAAAATACACATTAGTGTGGATTGAGTCGTATCTTGTAGTGTCGGCAACGTAGAAATATCGCTCTTAAATGCTGCGGATGATCAGTCCGCTTTCGCGAAAGATCCGGAAGGTCATCGAGGTACGGTTGAACGATGTTTTTGATGTCATGGAAGGCATAATTCATTGCCCTCTGAAATGTCGCCCCTGCACTCTTTAAACCAAAGGGTAATTTTCGATATGCGAATGTGCCCCACGGACAGATAAATGCAGTCGTTGACTGGTCCTGTGGGCGGATATTTATTTGATCATACCCGGAGAATCCATCCATGAATGAAAATATTTCTCATCCGGCGCATTCATCAATTATCTGGTCAATGAAGGGTGTAAGGTAGTTGTCTTTTGGAAAAGCTTGATTTACACCCCTATAATCGACGCACACTCTAATTGTCCCTTGTTTTTTCATAACAGGGACAATATTCGATACCCAATCGGTTAGAGGAACCGGGTAGATGAAACCAGCATGGAGAAGTTTTTCAACTTCTGCCTTAATGGCAGCGGCTTTCTTGGGGTGCACCTGTCTTAGCCGTTGTCGCACTGGTTTGACATCTGGATACATCTTAATTTCGTGTTCAACGATACTCGAGTCAATGCCTGGCATTTCATTGTATGACCAAGCAAAGACATCTCTGAATTCGCGAAAAAGAGCGTTATATATTTTCATTTCTGAAGGAGAACAACATTTGCCAACATAAATATTCTCTACAACATCTGTTTTGGTCGAGATATTTATCACTATAGTCTCTTCAATGTTGGACAAGTTTCGCTCAGAATCCACTGTATTTACAGTATTTGATAGAAAATCAAAGACTGAAGGATGATAAAGGTCATTTTGAGTATCTTCTCCACAATCCAGAAGAAGAGAACGATGGTGGGAATCATTCCATGGTGCTCCTTCAATTACCATAGATTGGACAATTCCTTCGTCGGTGACATGCACTCGCGACCAAGGATCTGAAGGAGTACCATATTCTCTAGACCTATCTATCCAAATGCTTGATGAGCGTTGATTTGGGTTTGCCTCCCATGCTAGGAACATTGATTGCTATAATATTTCCGTTGGGCTTGGGGGCAAAACCACTGCATGACCCATGTCGATATCGTTTTCTGATATCTTTATAGAAGATATCATGTTGCAGGTTCCTATCGACGCTACTTCCGCCAGATTGATTGGAGGTGGAAGAGCAAAAGTTCCCATTAGTATAGGATCTTTTAGTAGGCCTACTCCGATATTCTGAAGCGAATGGGGGCTTCCATGGATCATGGGAATGCTTCTAGTAACTTGAGAACCATTGGGGAGGAAGTTTTGTTGATCGACGATTGTAATCCCTCCTTGAAAGGGAAATGCAATCTTTCTAAAATAGGTCGACACAACAGCTGCCATGGCATATATCCATGGTCTTCCTAGTAGGATGTTGTAATCAAGATTCCCATCGATGACTTCAACATCTATTTCTACCGTTTTCCCTCCTAGTTCAACTTTCAAGTTACTTAGGATACCATATGGGGTATATGTCCTTCCGTCGAATGCTTTTAATGTCATCGAAGATCGCGACAAGGTTGGAGATCCTAAAGTTTTCCAGCAACTCATCGACATAATGCATGTAGATGCCCCCTCATCAATAATTGTTTGATGAACAGTTTTGTTGAGGGCTTTCACTTGAACAAGGAAAGCTAGTTGAGCTGGTAATTGAGGATCGTATCCTTTATGATCGAAGGATACAAGATTGGAATCCCTTGGGTCAATCCCACCAATGGCCGATAATAAAGCTTGCCTTTGGGATGGGAAATTTTGTAGTACTTCAAGAGTCGACATAGCGGATGGAGATTGGGCCAAATCTTCCACTATGTTATAATGCTGTGCTGCTCTAGCGCGGGGATTAAATGTCGACTTGTGTACTACTCCCTTTGGCGGTTTTATCGTCAATTCAGGGATGGTGGGTGGCACAACTTCTGTCAAAGTTGTTGTCTAACTACTTGGTTGATCTTTATCCTTGTTGTTTGACAGCTTTGGATTCCCATAATCCTTGTTCCTTGTTGATATCAAAGCATCATTTTGCTGTTTTGAAACTGACAACATTAACACTTGACACCCGGAAGCATCTTCACTTTCAACCAGGTTTGTTCCTGGAGTTGGAAACGGATCAGTTAACACTGCGGAGGTTTTCGAATTCTTGAAGAATTTTTTAACCTCAGCTCTGTGTGGACAATCTGTGGTCCGATGATCCTCATCGCATATAAAGCATGGATTTTTTTGGTTTCCTATTTCCAGGAGGGTTTGAAGAAGATTTTTCAAGTGATGATTCCTCCTATTTCTTCTTCTTCCCTTTGCCTTTTTTCTTGCTCCCTGGTTGTTTGGTTTCTTTGCCTTTGTCTGTCGATACGGCATTTACTTCCGAAGCAAGAAGCTCGTCTTTTTCATTTTGACGTGAAATCTTACGGGCCTTTTTGGATGTAGCCTTTGTCGATTTCATGTCTGTCGTTCCAATCATGCCATCGTCGGCATGAGAGTCATTGTTTGATTTAGGAGGAGGAGGAATTAAGAATTCTGGTCTAGGGGCGTATGGTATTTTGTCGTAGAGCATGCCAGACTGAGTGTAAATCAAGTCCAGATATTGCGCACGAGCGATAACTTGCTCTTCTGTTACGACTCCCCCCTTTGCCACATCTTCCGTGATGGAAGTCAGTAATGACTTGATAAACCATTCAGCTAAGAGTTGATCGGGGACGTACGTTTTTACCATCCTATGACGACGTCGCCACTCATGTATATGATCAGATATGTGAGTGGTCGTTGTCTGTTTGAAGTTGGTAAGAAGTTCTGTTCCCGTTTCGTACCTTATTGGTAATTGAAAATGGGTTAAAAAGGTTGTGGCTAAGGTACTGAAGTTGTCGAACGAAGCTCTAGGCAATTCAATGTACCATTTTTCCGCTGGACCCGTTAACGTCCTCTGAAAGAGGTGAAGTCTTATCGAATCATCATTTAGGGTGTTTGATGAACACCATAGATGAAAGGTCATCACGTGATTCGATGGATCTTCACCCGGATTTCCATTAAATTTAGGAATATCTGATGGAAGTTTATGAGGAATCGCTGGCCAACAAGGGGCGTAAGCAATCGGATCGTTTGTTAACTGATTTAAATCAGGTAACTCTAAGGTTGCCACAAAGGGTAACTGTTGATTCAGGTTAGGTGAAGCATACCCAGGATAAGATGGGATTGCCTGAGCAGTTGGTCTTTGCATACCGGCATAATGCATTTGATGCTGGTATGTTTGGTAGGGTTGGTGGACATGACCATTGTAAAATGGTTGATTTTGACCGTTTTGAATGTACGGTTGTCCATTGTTCGCAAAGATTTGCTGCTCAGAACCTTGGTATACTTGTTGGAATTGTAGTTGTTAGTATTGCACCAGCCATGGTTGTGAAGCCATGTGCTGTTGCGCGATACTAACCGTTTGACCAAGGTGAGGGGTAATTGTACCCGTCTGGATCTATGTCGCTCCACTAGTCGGCGATTGTGGTTGAGTCGTAGGGTCAAGGGGTTGTTTCATTACAACCTGAGAAACCTGAGGTTGGCATACAACAGGCAATGTTTGAACTTGCGACACCGTCACAATAGCTGGCGTAGTCGGGATATTTGACATAGGTACGCATTGTTGCATTGAATACACAACTCTTGGTTATTGAGGTAGTATAGGTACCCAACCACTTGAGGTAATTCCAGTATAACCTGAATGTTGTTGTGAACTCCCGTATGGATATCCTCCCGGAGGGGATAATGAAAGGGTATACTGTCCCCCATACGGTGGTAATCCAGAACTCAAGGGAATTGTTTGCCCTTGGGGACCGGACTGCCCAAATTGACCTCCAAATGGATCAATTTGTTGAGACTCAACATAAGAGTTTCTGGATATTATTCCGGATGAACAAACAGGAACGGACCATACTGTTGAAATAGCCCCTGAGTGGGCTCCTTCTAGCGGTTGAGAGCTAGTCGGGACAGATGGTATACCGGCGAACATTGTCGGAGTGATAGCAGGGAGTTCTGCCGTCGCTGTGTCAGATGACACAGTCCTAGATGTTGACAGTTGTTCAGACATTTGTAGTCTATCCAAAATATTACCTAGCGATTCTACAAGAGCTTCTGCTGGTGGTAGACTAACTTCTGATGAAGAAGGATATAGAGTGATCCCAACTCCAAAGTGCGTTGGAGTACTTGTTTGAGGATCTTCTACAATTTCTTCTATTGCAATCAGACCAGGTGGAAGGGGAAGACCGTCAGGTCCGTAAAATATTTTTGGTGCCGAAGAAGGTGTGAAATCGGCAGCGACAGATGTTTGAAGAGTAAGACTCTCCGAACCGGTTGTAGACGGAACTGGTTCGGTAACACAAGTGTTTATTCTCAAACTAGGATCAGTATCATTGTCCTTCTGTGGCTGTTGAACTTCTTCTGTAGAGGCAGGGATTCTAGAAATGTTTGAAGTAACCGGAGTCTCTGATGTCGTTGGAACACTTGTTCTATCTTTGATAGGAGATTTGGAACCGGTTAAACGAGTTCGCTTTGTCCGTACTGGTTTCGATTCCGGAGACAAAGACGGTTGACTCGTAAGCCTCCACGAACGACGGGGTTTCAATCGACTTTCTTCCACGATTGCGGATTACTCGATCAACTAAAATAAAGGGAAGGTATGTTTCCGAATTAAATGAATTTTAGACGCTTTGACACAACTTGTTTTTTCAGTTTTTAAAAGTCGAGAAAAAACAAAAGATGACTCTAGTCTCCTTCAATTTTTAATGAGCATGAAGTGACAAGTGCTCAGATGGACCTTTTCCGTTAAGGAGTCTGAAAAGGAACGAAAGGGACTGCTCTGGAGATCTAGGTAGAGGGAGTACCAAACCAATCGCAAAACTACAGAATACTTTTTACAGTACGGCAATCAATCTTCCCGAATGTTGTGTTCAGTGCATTGCGATCGATAGGGCGGTAGACATGGCTTCCTATGGATAAAGGATTTAAGCCTATAGGGGTCTCCCAAAATATACTCGACGGTACGTGGGAGCACAAGTCCGTACTAGCACTTATCGTCTCAAAGTGGAGGAATCACCCAACCATCAGTGAGGACAACAGTTACCAGGCTTTACGACGCCGGAATACGTCTCTGGCCTAGACCTCTAAATGTTGTGCGTTAAGTTCCAAAGCGTTGTTAGATTCATTGAATTTATTTTAAGTTGATCTTGCTTATGAAGTTTTCCTTTTGGGTTCACCACGAGATGTAGATGTAATTCCTAAAATGCAATCTAAAGATGATAAACAAACTTTTATCTCTTTTGTGCAATGAAAATCCTAGCTACTAGAGGAAAAGAAAGACACAATCTTTTCACAAAGAACAAAGAGCACACTGTAAATGCACTTTCCTAAATCAAGCCAAACAGAATGTCTATATGCAAATGCACATGCATGTATTTATTTTCAACTTTCTTAGTATTGATGCTAAAAAGAAAGTTGATGTACAAATCCGAATTTGCTTTCAAGCGACAAACACAAACAAGCTTCTTTTCGAAATCAAAAGATAGAGACGATTACGACACTTTACGATTTTGAAATGAATACTCGTTTTGGCACTAGAAAATCACAAATTTAGACCAAAGGCAATAGTAACAGTATAATCGACCATCAACAGCAATCAAACTTTCTCCTATGATCGAAATCGACACTTGCGACAGATCCAAATCAAAGGACGACAGTACGACTATTCTACTTTTGCAATGGAAAACTGTAAACGACTCAACAAACACACAAAAACATCTACGGTTCTTTTGTACAAAGGAGGCAGAATAACAGCAAGGAAAAGGGGTTTTAAACAGACATATACTGATCACAGGCAGCAAAATTCAGAGATAGAACTGGAGAAATGAAGCACAAGAACCACAGCTGCACAGGGCTAGTCTGATCAGCGCACCTGTAACACAGAGAAACTGCAATGCAGCGCAGGTTGCCCTTTCGGGAAGTGTGCTGAAATTCAGGATCTCTTAACAGTACCTGCGCTGGGCCAGAAACGAGAATCTGTCCGGGTTCTGGGTCACAGTTTGCAGTTCAGTCTTTGGTTTTTGGCTGAGTAAAAGCAATCAGTAATGCACAATCAGCAGTAGATCTAAGGAGGGTCTAGGAGCTATCACAAGGGCAATTAGATAGTTTGTGAATCAGCTGTTCAAATCATAAACAGATCCAGTGAATGGATTGAAGCAGCAGATGTCTACTTTGCATTTGTTATGGCAAATGCAGTTCGAATGCCACTTATAAGTTTATGAAACAAACAACAAAGAATGATACAAAAACAAACTAATTAGACTCTCCCCAACAGAGTCGCCATTTTGTTACCGGGAAAAGTGTCTATTTAGAACTGCTCTATCCCACTAAGTTGTGACAGCTGCCTTAGAAACAAACAGAGAAAAACTACTTTTGTATTTCCTTTATGAACTATAGATAGAGAGGAATAGAAAGAACCAACCTGTGTCTTGCGCTAATCCTTTGATCCAATCCCTCTCTTCTTTGACAGTCTCCAGCTACCTGCTCCCTTACTTGCCCAGCTTCACCAAGTACCTGTAAGATCACAGAAGAAGAACACTATACAAAGACATGGATCTATATTCATAAACAACTTAGGATCAGATTTAAGTTAGCCATACAAATGTAACAAACATCAATGATACAAAAGCATGGAGGAAAAACTCAAATAGTTTTTATTGATAAACAAGAAAAGATCCAGGAGGAGTTACAACCGATGGTTCCTGACCCAGCATCAGCCTCCCAGCAAAGAAGCCCCTCTTCACCTCCAACAAAGCATAGATCACCCAATACTCTGATGTTTGTCTCAAAACCAACAGCAATTCCTTACAATATGCAAAATTCCAGCCTCTGGATCTCTGGGATGAGGGATCCATATATAGATATGTGTAAGGAGGATGAGTCAACTTGTGATTTGATTAGTGTCTTCTCTCTGTCATTTCTTACTTCCACTTGGAGACTGAAGGCATCTTACTCATCCTTGGTCGAATTCACTCATCCTTGGTCGAATTCAGTGAGGCAAGTGTCACAGGAGAAGATTCTGGAAGCTTCCATTATCTCTCCACCTCGCGGAATGACACTGCCATTTGTCATTTCTCGCCCAACGCACCCTCACGGTGTATTTAGGTGCATTGCAACGCACCTATCCAGTGTATTTAGGTGCAATGCAATGCACCTAGCTAGTGGAGCAGCTGAAATGATCCTGTTTTGACTTAGTCTGAGCAGTTTCTGGTGGAGAACTTCTGGGAGAAGCTGTAATCTGTTGACCTTGTTCCTTTAGGGGTTAGAACAACACTTTTAGGGACTTAGGAGCCCTTGGTTTATGGACATTTCATGCTTGGAGTTTTAAGGCACAAAAATGTCTATAACAATCTGTATAATGAAAAGTCCAAGTGGGAAGGGAATTTTTAAGAGTCTAAGCAACTTTAATACCCTCCAACATCATTTCCTAGAGAAGAAAAATTTATGTTGAAATTACATCAATCAGAAATTTTATAACCAATTTCTTCGATGGGTTGGTCATACCCCTATAGTTTTTGGAGTGAATTCTCATCCTAAAACCCTAAAAGGCATGTTTTCTCTAAGTGCCCTCATGATGGATTTCTACTTCCCATACTGAATCTCAGATTTTTCTTGGTTTTTGGTGATGGAAAGAAAATATTTTCACCCCTACCTAAAAACATTAGGACCTCCTTCATCATAAGACCCAAATCCATCATCGACATTAGGGATTAGGTTAATAGTGGGGTCCAATGTCGTCGGAAAGGGATGATTACATAGGGACTAATATTATAGTTAAAATGGACCAGGAAAAAGGGTGGATCAAAAAATGTGAGTACTAAAGAAAAATGAGAGATGAGAGAGGGAGGGAAGAGGGGGGAGAAGGAGCCAAATGGGAGAAGAAAATCCAAGGAGAGGGCAAAGGGAGGGAGAGCTCCATAAGTGAGGTAAAATAATATTTAGAATGTAAATTTTGAGAGAAAGAAAATATAGTTAATATATTTTAGGGAGAGACAACATTTTTTAAGTCCAAAAAGAAGTGTGCTTTCAACATACCTATAGAGGGAGGGCCCTTCAAGACATCATGGGAGGGAGCAAGCTCTAGAGTTGGGGTAGGAAATGAGGCATTCAGTGCAACAAAAATATCCTCAAGGATTGTTGCTTCTATAAGTTAAGCAGAAGTCTTTGATGACTCCATCATTGTCTAAACCTTATTTACCCACTGCTACTTTGAATTTCCTAAGGGAAATATTTCCCAAGGTGGCCATAAGAATGATATCTCCCGCACATAAAAGGTATACCTTGTTGGAAATAATACTGAGAGGGGGGGTGAATCAGTATTAGCAAATCAATAACTTTTTCATTTCCATAATCAGATTCATATACGCTACTTCAGTTAAGGGAACTCGCTTGTACATGCAACTGTGTTTAATGCAACTAGCGTATATCCAGCAAACTTATGATTCAGATAATTCATCATATGTTGATCTTTAATTAGTGCATTAGAACATCATTAACCATATAAATAGTAACCAAGTGCAGTCAAAATAGAACATAACATCACACATAAGAGACACACATGAACACCATGATATAAGGTGGAAACCCAACGCGCAACAAAAACCACCTGTTGTTGTTTTCTTTAAGATAAGAAAGCATGTTTATAATATTGTACTGGCGCAAACTCATACCAATACGCAAGCTACCACCTGCAGAAGGCTACAACCTTCTCTCATTCTCCAGCTTCTACTAGAATGGAGCTACAATCCCCTAGCTCTTATACTAGCCAATATATTTACTAGTACGTAGGTGCTGGCCTATTGAAGGATACAAACTTCACTCCTTTTCCAACTACTACTGGAAGGGAGCTACAACCCCCTGGCTCTTGTACTGGTCGATATGTTTACTAGTACATAGGCGCCAACCTAAAGAAGGCTACGACCTTCTCTCTTCCTCCAGGGACCATGTTTCATAAATTTTCAGACTAGATACTCCTAGATCAAAATGCCATAATCTGAAGGCCATGTTTCATCTAATTTTCATACCAGACCCATCAACAACATTGAAGCACAAAATCAATCACCACTGCAATACAAATATCAACTACATCTGCATCATCAATCTCTGAATCACCCAACAACTGAATCACTGAAACCCTGTCTTCAAAACACAGTCACTAGAACACAGAGTAGAACCTGGAACTCTGTAACAACCACTAGAACCAACAACAACCTAAAATATCAAATCTCATAATGTATACTCTACTTGGCTGTGTCGAACCAGCATGTATATGCCCTTTCACCAAAGGGAACCAGCTACAGATCTGAAAATAATTACTTGTACCTTCACTGCAATTTTCTACTTCAGATATACACAGATCATTAGATATAAAGGATAAGACATGTGTCAATATTCAGATATGAACTATTCATGATCATACCATATAATGATAATGCATGTTAGTCTTCATGATCCCGGTCCATCAACCTTCATTCGCCACATAGGTGCATCCTTAGCAAATCATTACATACCCATAACCTGCATACTAGATCTCACACTTCATCAGATATTCATCACTTGCACATTTGCACTTTTGCCTAATGATCTTCTTCTCCTTATATAGATTTAGGCCTCTCTCAATACCATGGTCCAAAACCACGTAGGACCGATACCTTGGACCCAATACCTGGGGTCAATACCTCGAACCAAATACCATGGATCAATACCAAAATACCATGGACCAAATACCACGGACCAAAACTTAGTTTTCCAACATGTACGCACCTTTCCTTCTGTGAAAGTGCATGTGTACATTATACGTGCCTTTGTATATAGTGAACCTACGTGTATACACGACTTGGTCAATGGTGAACCTGCGTATACATTTTCATATACGCGACTTTGTATACAGTGAACCTGCGTGTATACGCGGCTTGGTCAATGGTGAACCTGTGTATACCTTTCTTTCTTCATTCTTGTTGTTTTACCTGCTATACTGTGATATTTCATCTGAGAGAGTTGCCATCAAGGACAACACTTGTGTCATACTTGTATCATAATGCCAACAATCTCCCCCTTTGGACTTGATAGCAACGACCACACCAAGTCACTCTCCTCCTTTGACATCAAGGGCAAAGGGCGGACCAAGATATTCTCTCCCTTGATATACATTCTGTTGTCCATACTCCCCTTGAGTACATGGTGAAATCTCTGATTGAGCTCTCCCTTTGTACATGCCAAGATGTACCAATCTATCCATGCTCCCCCTGAGCACATGCAAAGTCTGCAAAAATATTTTTCAAAAGAATAACATGACTCTACAACTCAACTAAGTGAGTATGACCTTCCTATGACTCATACATACATCAATCTTCCAACCAAGTGGGGATACACCATTTTGACTCATCCACCCAACCAAGTGGGGATATACCAAATGTTTATACATGACTGAAATAGACATTATTACATCATCCTTCCCATGAAAATTGGGGTTACAAATTAGGTCTTTTCATGACCTTTACATCAAATGATATACATGACTTTTATAACAATGACCAGCAATCTAAACAGGACCATGATAGTCATCAACAACTATCATACACCATATATGATCTGCACCATAAGCATTTGTCACCATCATCCAGACCTGTAACCTGCAATACCATTCTCTTAGCCAACCAACAATCATTTAGCCACATAGGCATCATCACGAACTAACCATAATGCCAACAATGCATTTATTCAAAGCATATGCTCCCCCTAAACATGTTCCATTTATTCACTGTCAAATCTGATCATGCATATATCAGCAAGAAGTATCAAGGCATCATCATCATCAAGTTAGGATCAAAAGAACTTTTAAACAACATCTTATGAGTACCAACACATTTCCACACATCATCAATAGATTGTAACCATTATCAAACAAAGCAAATAATTGACTGAATCATATCAAACCCTTTTTCTTGAGTCTATCCCACTACTTTTCCTCAAACCAACATATACGCGATTGTGCAGCTTCGAACTCGCGTATACACGCGACTTGTCTTTATGAAACTTGCGTATGATATTTAGAACCCTGAGGTTCCACACCTTCAGCTCTCTTTGAGTCTATCATGTTTGTATACTCCTCTATGCCACATCTTTCTGCTTGTACTTCCTTTTTCTTCCATATCTTCGAATGTGATGATGTTTTCTCCTTTTGGTATGGTGCCCAAAATCTTCTATTGCATTCCTTTTCTATATGTCCAAGCTTGTTACATGCATAACTTCTTATATGTTTCATATTCCTTCTATAGCAGTCAATGGCTTTGTGACCAAACATATTGCAAGCAAAACAGTATCCCTTAAAGTACCTGGAATGTGATGATCTTTCTGTGTGATGGTCTTGAACCATTCTACTTCTGCATCTGGCTACAACATGCCCAAAGTTATGACATATAAAACATGCAACATTATTCATCGGAGGAAATAACCATCTATCACTTCCACAGTTAGGAGTAAAGGATTTTCTTTGAAGACTTTCTTTCTTTGGTTGTTGATGGGGTTGACCTCTCACCTCCTTGCTAAGCATTTCAAATTTTGTATTAGAGTTCCTTGCCTCATCTTGTGAGCTAAATTCACCTTCAACAGATTCATAAAAACCAAGACCAGTTTCGATAGCAGGCGACCTTTGATTACTAAGAATATCATCCAACATCTTAGTACTGTCTTGAAATCGTAATAGTTTATCTTTTTCTTCTAATTTACCTTTCAAGATATTTACCTCAACCTGATGTTGTTCTTCCTTTTCCAGATATTGCTTCTTCAAGATTTCTTCAGACTTTCTTCCTTCTTCCACTTGTTGCCTTAGTTTGAGAATCTCATTTTCTTGTTCTTCATTCTGCTCCTGCAACATTTGACGTACTCTGAAGACACACTCCAGCTAAGCTTTTAAGCTAATAACTTCTTCTTTGAGGGCACTCTCCCTTTTGTTAAATAGATCTTGTTGATTTATGATTTTATCTGATGCTTCATTTGCTTGTTCATCTTCAATCTGAGGTGATTCAAAATCTAAATACTTGCTTCCACTTAACGGCAGGCTGTCACTGTTCCTTTGAGTTGTCTTCTTCTTCTGACACGCTTTCTTTCCCATTGTTCTACGGATCTCCTTCAAGTGATCAAGCTTCTACCAAAGGACCTATTCTGCTTCCAATTGTTGGAAATAATACTGAGCGAGGGGGGGTTGAA
Source organism: Pinus tabuliformis (assembly GCA_031772625.1). Classification (NCBI taxonomy): domain Eukaryota; kingdom Viridiplantae; phylum Streptophyta; class Pinopsida; order Pinales; family Pinaceae; genus Pinus; species Pinus tabuliformis. The sequence goes on from CM062818.1 coordinate 1,222,389,991, forward strand.
TTAGTATTTGCAAATCAATAACTTTTTCGTTTCCATAATCAGATTCATTTACGCTACTTCAGTTAAGGGAACTCGCATGTACACGCAACTGTGTTTAATGCAACTAGCGTATATCCAGCAAACTTATGATTCAGCTAATTCATCATATGTTGATCTTTAATCAGTGCATCAAAACATCATTAACCATATAAATAGTAACCAGGTGTAGTAAAAACATAACAGAACATCACACATAAGAGACACACATGAACACCATGATATAAGGTGGAAACCCAATGCGAGACAAAAACCACCTGTTGTTGTTTTCTTTAAGATAAGAAAAACCTGTTTACAATCTTGTACTGGTGCAGACTCATACCAGTATGCAGGCACCCACCTACAGAAGGCTACAACCTTCTCTCGTTCTCCAGCTTCCACTGGAAGGGAGCTACAACCCCCTAGCTCTTGTACTAGCCAATATATTTACTAGTACGTAGGCGCCAGCCTACTGAAGGCTACAACCTTCACTCGTTTTCCAACTACTACTAGAAGGGAGCTACAACCCCCTGGCTCTTGTACTGGCCGATATTTTTACCAATACGTAGGCGCTGGCCTACAAAAGGCTACGGCCTTCTCTCTTCCTCCAGGGACCACGTTTCATAAATTTTCAAACTGGATACTCCTGGATCACAATGCCATAATCTGAAGGCCACATTTCATCTAATTTTCATACTAGACCCATCAACAACATTGAAGTACAAAATAAATCACCACTACAATACAACTATCAACTATATCTGCATCATCAATCTCTGAATCACCCAACAACTGAATCACTGAAACCCTGTCTTCAAAACATAGTCACTAGAACACAGAGCAGAACCCAGAACTCTGCAACAACCACTAAACTAACAGCAACCTCAAATATCAAATCTCATACTGTATACGCTACTTGGTTGTGTCGAACCAGCATGTATATTCCCTTTCACCAAAGGGAACCAGCTACAAATCTGAAAATAATTACTTATACCTTCGCTGCAATTTTCTACTTCATATATACCCAGATCATTAGATATAACGGATAATAAATGCATCAGTATTCAGATCTGTACTATTCATGATCATACCATATAATGATAATGCATGTCAGTCTTCATGATCCTGGTCCATCAACCATCATTCGCCACATAGGTGCATCCTTAGCAAAGCATCACATACCCATAACCTGCATACTAGATCTCACACTTCATCAGATATTCATCACTTACACATTTGCACTTTGGCCTAATGATCTTCTTCTCCTTATATAGATTTAGGCCTCTCTCAATACCATGGTCCAAAACCACGTAGGACCGATACCTTGGACCCAATACCTGGGGTCAATACCTTGGACCAAATACCATGGATCAATACCAAAATACCATGGACCAAAGCTTAGTTTTCCAACATGTACACGCCTTTCCTTCTGTGAAAGTACATGTGTACGTTATACGTGCCTTTGTATATATTGAACCTGCGTGTATACGTGAATTGGTCAATGGTGAACCTGCGTATACATTTTTATAGACGCGACTTTGTATACATTGAACCTACGTGTATACGCGGCTTGGTCAATGGTGAACCTGCGCATACCATTCTTTCTTCATTCTTGTTGTTTTACCTACTATACTATGATATTTCATCTGAAAGAGTTTCCATCAAGGATAACACTTGTGTCATACCTATATCATAATTCCAACAATCCAAAGCTCGCCGATGAATAATTTGGCCTAAGTTTATGGATATAGCATGAGAAAGTTTAAACGAGATATTTATCCCCACTAAAATTCTTATGATTCCCATATGACCCGATTGAAGGAAAGAGAGGTCCATTTCATAAAATAACCCTGGGATGCTCCCAATCTTTTGAAAAACTTTCTCAAACCAAAAGTAAATGGTAAACTTGGGAGCCGAACACAAATCGGGAATAGGGAGAGCTTCTTTGTCCTCGCATCAAAGTCTATTGTCCATTTCTTCAAACAAAGGGCTTGGAATCCCAATGCGAATGGTATTGAAGAATTTTTAGAGCATCTTCCCTAGAATATGCAATCCACCCTATCCAACCCTTAGAATTGTTGAAAACGTAACTAGTGTCGGTTTTCAAAATGTAATAAAATGTAATTTTTATTGATTATATTTATTATCATTTTATTTTTATTCAAAGAACATTCGTCATGCTTATATGGTCAATCGAGTCAAAAATAATTTATTATGAGTCAAAAGAAATGTATATGAGTCAAGTCCTATTTGTACTTTTTGTAAAGAAAAGAAAAAGCGGTTTTTTTATTGAGTCAAAGACCACCAAAATTTGTCAAGCCGGCCTGGGCCTCCAAGAGCCACCAATTTGACCCTCCTAGACAACTATATATAAGAATCAATTCGCCCCATTTGAAATCTCATTCATTCACATAAAAGAAGTACATCTGAAGCATGTGAAGGAGGACAAAAAACAGATTTCAAAGGAAAGAAAATTAAAGTAAAAAAAGGGATATTTTTTCTTGACTGAATTTCAAGATGTATTATTTTTTGTGCTTCTACAGGCCCAAAATTTCAAGGTCGAAAATTTCAGGAGTTGACCAAATTTGGAATAGTTTGACCATGTTTGACTTTGACATTGGAGGTGACTTGGAGAAGGGTTTTACTTGACATTTTGGTGGTAGTTTTGGTCTTGGTCTTAGGTCTTGCATATCCCATTTTGATTTTTGGGTTTTCCCATTTGTGGGGTTTTTCCCGAGCTTAGAGCATAATTTCTAGTGTTTGTCTCTTAGTGATATTTATGGTTTGAAACTTTGTATAATTACTTGATGAAGAAGATTATAATATTAATAAGAATCCAACAAACATTCGCAAGTAATTATCAAGTTAAGAGAAATAAATCATTATCCACAAGCACTTAGTTTCTCAACAAGAATCATGCATGTCAAAGAATAACCTAACCAAGGTGAGAAATTTGACTATGTTTAGGCTTGAAGCACTACCATGGATATCCTTTTACTCATAAACGTCCCAATAATTGTCGATTTCTTAATTTTTGGGATATCATTCAATTTGATGTCCTTTATGAGAATAAGATTGGGTTCTTCCACCTTACGATTAATGCATTGACTATTTTTCTTATAAAGATCTTTATTAGTAGGTGGGTGAGGAAACGACCATTGGGAGTGGGTACTTCATCCACTCATCATGTCTAGGCTTAATATGTTGGTTAGGAAACTAGTCTACCTAGAGGGAAAGTTAGGAGAGGAACAGAGAATTGGTGAGAAAAAAAAGGGGACTACAATAGATTTATCGAGACTTACTGCCACATCTAGCAAGGATCGGGGGGCGTAAAAAATTTGCAGATGAGTGTTCGCAATACTTAAACGTATAGGGAGGAGATGGGGATTAGGTATTGGGTCTATCCTTAGAAGGAGATACCAGTACAAATACTCTAATGATGATAAATAAAATTACAACATAATGTGACCACATAGGGTTTAGTGGGGGATTACAAGGAGCAAGAAAGAGTGTTTTCAATTGGAATATTAGACAAAATCTAGATCCTTTCCAAGGAATCCTTCAAAAAGTCAATGATCCCCTCCATTTCTTGTACGCACAAAAAAAACCTCTAGGAGACTAATTATGGAGATTGAATGTAAGCAATTATATGCATATAGGTATTCTCATATGCATAATGCATTAAGTATACACAATTTTTTAGTACCACTTACTAACTCTAAAATTCAAATTCAATTCCTAGGTATGATGAAATTTTTGGAACTCTTCATACTCATGTAAATAAACATAATTACCAATCCCACCATAATATAAGCAATTATTTGCATAGAAATGGATAGAAATCAAGTTTAATTAAGCATACTTACCAAGAGTTTCTACCCACAATTATCTATGCATTTATTAGAGCATAAATATGTAGGAGTAAAATGTCAACATATAGACTTACCATAGGTTACTACCCACCAAAATTTAAGTCTTTTTTTCCCATGATTAAGCAAGAGGATTATGTAGTTTCCAAAATCTCTTATAAAATCATAATAATATACATTCATGTTGAAATATATTAAATTCAAACATAACTTTACATATTTTCATGAATATGTATATATATGCCATAATAATATAACCAAATTTTCATTATCAAAGTGTTAAACACTATAAACTTTCACTTTCACCAAATTTATTCAAAGAGAAAATGGACAAATAATCAAGTGCAGAGGAAACACTTAGGTGAACTTTCAAGATGGAAATAGATATAAGGAGGAGTTTTTTCCACCTGGCCATTAGCTCAAATGCACATCAAATTTCAACTATTAGCCACCCAATAGCCAATCAATGATACCACAAGGGGAAACTAATAACTCACCATTAATTAGGTTAGGTGAAATCAATCTTCCTTCACACATAAAAATAGAGTTAGGGATATCCTTTCCCAATTGAGTATATGCTTGGGCCAGTCCTATCCCTGGCCTTTGAAATGGAAGTCCTTGTCTTCAAATCTTTGGTGGCTTCAGGTCCAACCTTTTAGAAATACGACGCTTCCAAATTTGTGAAGAAAGTTGAAGCAATCCCAAAGATCAAAATAAATACCCCTCAAGTTCATTCTCGTGCTCTTTATTTAGCTTAGTGGGGGTTCATTGGACAGTTTATGGGCCTTTGTCCCTCCCCCCATTCTATAAGGACTTGGATCGAGAAGAACTGGAAGCCTCTCAACAATGGGGTAGTGATCGCCTCATTCTATGGTAAGGGTTTCTATACCTTCTATTTCGAAATTAGATCAGATAGAGACTTAGTCTTTCGAAGTAGATAGTACTTCATGGGGCCTCAGGGTCTCTACCTTGATAGATGGAGCCCTAACTTCAACCCAGATTATGACATCTCATCAACTGTCCCTGTATGGGTGAAGTTTCCCTACCTCCAATTACATTGTTGGAACGATGAAACCTTCAAATTGATTGGAAAATCTTTACAGAAATTTATAGATAGTGTAGAGCCAAAGGATGGGATCTTTGCTTGTGCCAGGATTTGTGTGGAGGTGGACCTTAAAAAAGGGATCCTAGCATAGATCCAAATCTGCATGGATAAGTTGTCCCATATCCAGAAGGTGTTCAATGACCAAATCTCCTTTAAGTGAAAGATCTTATTGGTCAAGGTTGTCATTGATGTCAATATGGCATTGTTGGAGATGGAAAATATTCTTGTGATACATGCCTTAAACCCTTTCATGATGTTGCCCTCACTACATGACAAAACCCTAAGTAAATTTATGCTCTAGATTGGTGATGCATGATCTAAATTCCCATAATACTCTAGAAGATGTCGTATCCCTAACAAATTGATGAAAGTCCTAATACTTATGATGCCCTTAAGATACATGAATGTAATACTATATGTATGAATCTTGAATCCTAATGAAGAATCCCTTACCCTAATGTCCATGAAAAGCCTTAGATCATTGATGATGAAGCCTTAAATGAAGATTCCCATGAATACATATTGAAAAGGAATCCTAATATTTTTTATGCCCATGATACCTTTAAATAATCCCTAATCTTAATCATCTTTATGACCTAATTCCATAAATAAGGAGCCCTAAACATTGGATGCCTAAAACGAAAATCCTAATGGCTTCCATAAATAAAATAATAATGAGTCTCACAACAATAATTTTATTGGTGGTAAAATGACCCTATTTAACGATGGGATTGGAATAGGAGTGTATAGGATTGTTTCCTCTTTCTAATGAGCTATTACACTCCCCCAAGTTCCTTACCGTTGAAGAGAAATCAATTTTTAAAATCAACATATGTCAAAAATTGTCAAACTCTCCAAGCCGACTTGACTAGGCTCATAACCCTTGGCAAAAAGATGTGTCCCTTCATAATATGGAAAAAAAACTATAAATATAAACCTAAATTCATCCATTCAAGCTAGATTTTTTTGTGGAGAGAAGACAAGAGGTAGAGAAGTAGTCGCAACCTAGAAAAGCAAGGAAGACAAGTTTGTGGAATTATTCTTGGGTTAAATAGTCTCCCACAGGTTCGAGCTAGGCGCAGAGAAGCTTCCATAGTTTCTGTGGTCGAATTTGTCACTGGTACTTTAGTTGAAGCTTTTGTAGTTGTCGTGGTTGAAGCTACCGTGTTCGAAGCTACCATAGTTGCTATGGTTGAAGTTGTTGTGTTCAAAGTTGTCATAGTTGTCATGGTCCAAGTGTTGATTTATTGGGATTGGACAAATAGAGCTTGTTGAAGTATTCTCTTGAGGAAAAAAAGGGCAGAGTTGGAGAACTTTGTGAAGCAACATATTGAAGATTTATGGAGATTATTGAAGACCATGATGCATTGAAGCCATAATGAGGTAACCTTGGAGATTTTGTTTGGGTGACATGAAGACCAGTGGCGATACCTTCTAAGAAGACAAGGTTGTCATTGATGACGTAATGTGGAGACTAAGGTAAGGCATAGCTGAAGATTGACAAGGCTTGTTGAAGAAGACATTGGGAGTGTGGAGTATAACCAAATACATTTTGAAGAATTAAAGTAATGGTTGGAGCCTCGAAAAGACAAGGTTGGTGCCTTAGAGGATAGGGTTCGAGCCCTAGAGGATCGGAGTCCTCAAGAAACTAGGTCGAAGCCTAAACCAGATATGGGGTTGGATCTCTTGAGGTTGGTGCCTCAAAATTGACAAGGTTGGAGCCTTGTAAGTCCAAGTCGGTGCTTCGAAAATACATGTTGGAGCCTGAGAGATTGAAGATAAGTTTCTTCATCTAGGGTTGGAACCCTACATATATTGTATTTTATTTATTGTAAATAACAAATTAATAATAGTATTTATTATATTATTCTTTATTTTTTGTTCTAAATATAAGTTATATAACTAGTAAAAGCAACAATTGAAAAAAATTATTGATTTACAACAATGTAAACCTTGAAATGGGAACTATAAACTCAAAACACGAACTCTGGCCAAAAAACGCCAAAAAAACATCAAAAACAGTGCTAAAAATGAAAAGTGTGTATACTGGAATGATGGTTTTTTTTTTAGGGACAATTTTGAACATGTTTCAGAAATGGTAGTCAAAACAAAATTTTCATGCAAAATACAGCGTGAAAACAAAAAAGTGATTATACTGGAACGATGATTATTTTTTAGGGTCAATCTTCAAAATTTTAAAAAAATGCTAGTAAATGATCTAACAACATAAAAATGACTCATAACTTCTCATTTGACACCATATGGAAATCAAAAATTTTATTTCAAGATATGATGCATACATCAGTTAGATAAATTGTCTTAAACAATTATTCAAAATCACTCATATTTTCTTGCACACCATTAGAATTCACATATTCAGATGAGTGACTAGATGCTGACAAAGATGTTCCATATTCTTCTCTTTCATCAACTAGTGCCCCATCTGATTCCACATGCATGCCTATCATTTCAGGTTTCAAAATTCTTCTAGATCTACGACTGGTTTCAGCAAACTCCCATCTCAACACTATTCCTTATGGTAACAACCTTTTCAGAATCTCTATCGTCTTGAAGCGAAGAGTTTCTTTCTTTGTTAAATTGAAGTCATAAACAAGTATGTCAACATCCTCCAATTTCAATATGTCTGTGCGGCGACGATTTATATTCGTACCCTTTATTTTTCTCTTTCCGCCATTTTTTTTGTCAACTACCATCTCTGGCTTATACACACCATTGAATGGGTGTGTATTTGTGGCATACCAATGTACTTCAACACTTGTGACATCCTCATTTTCTGTAAAGACCTTTCTACTTTAGCAACCCAGAATGGATAGCCATTGGGATCTCCATCTGCTAGCACTGCGATCATGCAACCCTCCTTAATATCTTGTACTGAACCCTTGTGAAGGTCTTCCATGGCTTCACGTTGTTCATGACATCTTCTGGAACCAATATACATCTCTCTTTCCTCTACCTATGAAGATTTAATAATACCTTGAGATTGTTGTTGTTCAACAATGTTTATTTCCTCATGTGCATTTGACACATTTTGCGGCCAAATAAATGGATTTTTCAAAGGTATATCTTCATTTGGTGTTGTTGAAATGATATCACTTTGATTATTGAAAAATGACTCCCACCAAACTGAATCAACAATGTCAAAGTACTCATATATATATCTAATACATTTTTTAATTTCTTCTAGGCAATCAGAATAATTTATATCTCTATTTTGTCTGTGTGCATTATGAACTTCACCAACTGATTGTAATAACAATATTTTTGATGCAAATATTGGATGATCTAGAATGAACTTCAAAAATTGCAAACCTGATGACGATGCCCATTCTGCAGTAGTTGAATACTTATTGCCCCATATTAGTGTTTTCCCATCAATTTTTTTGATACGAAATTGATGTTTGAAGCTAATGTCATTAAGTTGTTCAATGCATTTCCCCTCACCATATGATCCCATAATAAACCTTCGCATGTCAACAGTTTCTTCCAACACATCAAAAGTAGGCTCTGGCATGTATGATTTCTTAAGACATTCAATTAATGATGGCAAGATCCCAACTTCCTTCCTCCTCAATGTGACTGAAAAATGACTAAACATCTAATCAATATGGTCATGAGTGTGCCCAACAAGAAGGAAACCAACCTTTACCTTCTGAAAAATTCTCAATTCAACAAGCATGTTTAGATATCCAAAAAAAACCTGATTTTTGTTTTCACAGCAAGTGTTGCCAAATTGTAGATACAAAACTTCAGGAAGATTACTAGACCAATGAAAAAAGCACATCATGAATTATGGTTATGGTCATATTTGCATCATTATGAATATTTGGAGTTGTGAAGTACATCTTTGGCAACATTTTCTCATTGAAGACCATACAACTGACCAAGTGATACTGAATAAAATTTTCCTCTTGTAAATTTTTGATTGTGCGAACAAAATGCGGTAAAAGTGTTTTCTTCTGGTCCATGCCATCAATTATCAAACCCAAATATTTATTCGGATTATCATAACACTTCTTTCGATGCGTGTACGACTTTTTCATTTCATTTGTTTGTTGTTCACGATGCTCCTGAAGTTCTTTGACAATTGAATCTACACAACATAAAAGAAAGCCATTAAGAAATATGTTTTCATACTTGATGAATATACAATTTTAAAAGTTAAAGTTATGAATGCCTACCTCTTTCTAACCCTTCACATTTGTCCCTTTTTTGTTTAAGAGAAGCACATGTACTGCAAATCCCCATCCTTGTCTTCTTAGGAATATGAACATTGTTGAATTCTTTCTTCCATACCTTCACAAAATATTGATATGTAATAAACCGGCCATGTCCCTCAGCACCTTCTGCATATTCTTTGTATAAGTTGTAAATTTCTCGTCTTGAAAAATTATCTGGAATATGTATTGTCTCTCTATTTGGCATACACTCTCCATGCTTTGAAAAGAAATCTTTCATCCATGACATTGCAGTATTTGATAATGGCCCAAACTGTCTTTTATGACGTACTTCAGAATAAAATGTGGGATCCTTTTCCAAATTTTCTTGAATTCTCGAGAGACGAAAATTCCCAATCGAATGAAACATTTTGAAAGCTTTTCTACAGATAAATAAAGTCCTAATATGATAATCATAACATGACAATGTAGATTGCATGCACCCAACTAAATATGAATTTTGCATGCTTTTATTCATTGACAAATATCTCTTCCTACTCTCTAATGCAAATTTGAAATCCATATGTTTCAAGAAATATTTTTGGCAACATTCACTTGAAATGAGTGCGCTGATATAACTTCTTCTCGTCAAATATTCTGATCTACCCCTTGTATAACTAGAACATATTGCATTGATAGGAAAAGGTCTACTCCTACTCCTCGATATAATATTTCTTGGCAACATCTCCATCATTGGATCATCATTTGTATAAGGATTTTCATCATAATTAAGAGGAGTGTTATCCACACTATGATCAGCTGTGCTTTTCAAATACTGACTTGGAGGATATTCTTCATCTTCCCCTTCTTCAGTGCTACTATCATAGTCCTTAGAATTCGGACTCAATGGAAAATTTGACTCGATGTTTATTGGATATTCTTCCTCATGTGCATTTCAGTGCTGCTCTCATAGTCCATAGAATTAGGACAAAGTGCATCATTTTGTCCTTCATCACTGCTACCTTTATACTCATTAGAATTAGGACTAAGTGCATCATCCTGTCCTTCATCACTGCTACTCTCATAGTCCTTAGAATTAGGACTAAGAGGGCATTGTGACACTCCATTCTTTTGAAATTCATCATCACGCTCTTCATCACTGTTACTCTCATAGTCCTTAGAATTAGGACTAAGTGGACACCATGACACATTTTTTTGAAATTCATCATCCCGCTCTTCATCACTGCTGTTGTCATAGTCCTTAGAATTAGGACTAACTGGACACCTTGACACTCCATACTTTTGAAATTCATCATCTCACTCTTCATCAAAGCTTCTCTCATAGTCCTTAGAATTAGGACTAACTGGACACTGTGACACTCCATACTTTTGAAATTCATCATCATGCACTTCATCACTTCTGCTCTCATAGTCCTTAGAATTAGGACTAAGTGGACACTTTGACACTCCATTCTTTTCAAATTCGCTATCATGCTCTTCATCACTGCTGCTCTCATAGTCCTTAGAATTAGGACTAAGTGGACACCATGACAATCCATTCTTTTGAAATTCGTCATCATGCTCTTCAACACTGTTGCTCTCATAGTCATTAGAATTAGGACTAAGTGGACACCGTGACACTCCATTCTTTTGAACTTCACCATCATGCTCTTCATCACTGCTGCTTTCATAGTCCTTAGAATTAGGACTAAGTGGACACCATGAGACTCCATTCTTTTGAAATTTGTCATCAAGCTCATCATCACTGTTGCTTTCATAGTCCTTCGAATTCGGACTAAGTGGAACCTGTGACTCTTTATCTATTTGAAATTCTCCATCCCCTCTTTCATCATTGCTGCTCTCATAGTCCTTAGCATCAGGACTAAGTGGAACAATTGACTTTCTATTCATAGTGGAAGAATTCCCACTATATTCATCCATATGAATAGAGTTGTTACGCAATGAAGATGTTGATGTTGTATAAATCGAAACTTCACTATCAGGACAATCCATCCCTTTCAAATAGAAGATGTTGAATGATACAAATGGAGAGTCTCCTAAAGATATTATATAGCTTAGAGAATGAAATTTTCCCTCCAAAACTTTCCCCCCAAAAAATTTCGCGAAAATATTTCCCTCCTAAAAGTTTGTGAGATTTATTTCTCTTAATTATTTTATTCTACAATTTAATACAAATGTAAACTAAATTTTTTTATGAAATAAGTCATTAAAGTTAAAATTGTAAACTACAACTTCTACCTAAATTATTTTAATAGTCAAAGTATATAATATTTACTAAACAATTGAATGTTTTTTTTTTTGTTTTTTTTTGTTTTTTTTATAATACATTCTGAAACAAATTAATCCCACATTCACCTCGTTGTAAAACAATTCCATAATATTCGCTTTATCATATTTTCCTTCATCGCCATAAAAAAATTAACATGTTAAAATTTATTAAAACTAATTAATCCCGCATTCACCGTACGGTAAAACATCTCTGTAATTTCACCTATATAATAAATTCCATTATCACTATTACTCACATTACATCAAGGTTTTCTGAGGTTTGTTGAAAGAATTGGAGCGAATTTGTGGAGCAGATACGTTGGTATCAACAACATATTCAACGAAGAATTCTCGCAATTGAAAGGTTAGTTAAATTTTTTTCCTTGAAAATTCTCATATTAAATTAGTTTAATGAAGTAGATTTTTTTTTTAAGCTTAATACTTTTTTTCAGCCAAATTAACCAATATTTCTGTCGTGAGTATGGTGGGCCCAGGGCACCCCCATCCTGCAATCAGCTGGCCATCCGCCCCCTCCGCACACCCTACCGACCCCCTCCCCAAACTCACCCACCCTATCCCCCCACCCACCGCACCCCCACCTTCCCACCCCACCCCTACCCCACATCCCCCCTTACCCCCCCACAACTGTCCCTACCTCCCGCCCCCCAACTCCCATCCCACCCCAGCCCTACCCCTTACCCCACACCCCTCAACCCAACCCCTTCCCCCCCAACCTCCCGCGCTCCCCTCCACTGCCCACGCTCCCCTCTACCCCCCATCCTACCCCACCCCCCACGCTCCCCCCTACCCCCACTCCACTACGCTACCTTCCCCCCTCACCACACCCTGCCCCCTTTCCCTCAGCCACTCCTCCCCCTACCCCCCTTCCCCCCAAACCCCCGCCCCTCAAGCCCCATCCCACCCCCTACCCCACCCTCCCCACCACCCCACCCGGCCCCCCTCTCCCTCGACCACCCCTCCCTCCTCCCTCCCACACCCCACTCCACCCCACCCTCTGCTCCCGCACCCCCACCCTCCACCCTCCCTTCCCACCCCACCCTCCACCCCCTATTCCCGCACCCCCACCCCTCTGTCGCCCTCCCCACCTGCCCCCCCTCCCTTGGCCACCCCAACCTACCCTCCACCCCCCCCTTCCCCCACCCCCACCCCACCCCCGCCCTTCGCCCCCCAGCACTACGCCCCCTAGGCCGGACACCCACCCCCCTGCTGGCCCGCCCGGGGTGGTTGTCTGATTCCTAGAATCGGACGGCCACCCCTAGCAGCCAACGCGCTACCGAGGTGGCATGGGGTGGGCGGTCGCGCCCCACCCTGCGCCACCCTGGTGGCCCACCGCAAGGTGGGGCACAGCCGCCCACCCCAGCAGCCTGCTCACCTGCCCGGGTGGCTAGCCGAGGGGGCGGAGGGCAGGGGTAAGGCAGGCGGGTGGGCCACCAGGGTGGCACAGGGTGGGGCCCGACCGCCCACCCCATGCCACCCCAGCGGCCTGCCCACCTGCCCGGGTGGCTAGCCAAGGGGGCGAAGGGCAAGGGTAAGGGTGGGCAGGGGAGTGGTGGAGGGGGGCGGAGGTGGGGGAAGGGGGGGCAGGGAGTGGTGGGGGGCGGAGGGTAGGGGAAGGGGTGGCGGAGGGAGGGGGTGGGGGTGGGGGTGTGGGAAGACGGGGCGGAGGGTGGGGTGGGCGGGGAGGGAGAGGGGAGGGGTGGCCGAGGGCGGGGTAGGGGGGTGGGATGGGGGTTGGGGGCTGGAGAGTAGGGGATTGGTGGAAGGGAGGGGCTAGGGATGGGGGGGCATGGGCGAAGGAAGGGGGAGGGGTAGGAGGGAGGGCTGAGGGAGGGAGGGGGGGGTAGGGGTGGAGGGTAGGAGGGAGGGTCGAGGGAAGGGGGGGGGGTGGGGGGGTAGGGGTGGAGGGTAGGAGGGAGAGGGGGAGACGGGGGGGTAGAGGGAGGAGAGGGGATGCGTGGGGCATGGGGTAGGAGGGAGGGCTGAGGGAAGGGGGGGCCTGGGGGGTGAGTTGGGGATATAGGGCGGAAGGGGGTAGGATGGAGGGCCAAGGGAGAGGGGGAGAGGGGGGGTAGGGGCAGGGCATGGGCGGTAAAGGGGGAGGGAAGGGGTGGAAGGGGGGTAAGGGTGGAGTGGGGTGGCTGTCCGATTGCGGGGTGGGGTGGGTCGGTTGAGTGGGGGAGGGGGGTAGGGGGAAGGGGTGGAAGGGGGGTAAAAGTGGGGTGGGGTGGTCGTCCGATTGCGAGGTGGGGTGGCTCAATTAAAGGAGGAAGGGGGGTAAGGGGGGGCGTGGGGGGGTAGGCAGTAGGGGGTTCGAGGGGGGCACGAGGGGGTGGCGTGTCGTGGGGGTTGGGGGGCGAGGGTGTGGGGGATTGGGGGGAGGGGTGGAAGGGGGGTAAGGGTGGGGTTGGATGGCCGTCCGATTGTGGGGTGGGGTGGCATGGCGTGGGTCAGTTGGGGGGGAATGGGGGTAGGGGGGGTGTGGGGGGAAGGGGGGTGGGGGGGTGGGGGGATCGCCCGCCACTCCGTGGATGGACGAGGTGGTGTCGGTGGGCTTCTGCCATTTCTTAGTGTTAATATTTTTTTAATTTCAATTATCTGATTATACAAATTAAAAATTTATGATATATTTTTGCTGTGGATTTAAGTTAATATGTTTTCATTATTTACTAATTTATGTGTTTCTATTTTTCAGGAAAATGGCATCAAATAAGATCTCTGTGAATCTTTCCGGACCAAAGACTCTTAAAGATGCATCTTCAAAAAATAATGGTGAACGAACTCCACTTGAGCTCATGGCTACAAATCTTTCAAGTGCCTCAAATGATAAGAAGATGATTTTAGACTAGAAGAATTCAAAAGAGTTGAAATTCCCATTAAGAGCCTGGTATGTGAAAGAAAGAGAAAGCCAAAATGTCAATATATATCTATATATTGATATACTGAATGATAATGGAATTTTTTAGGTGATGGGAAGAGTCATAGATATGTGTTTGGTACCAGACACTGAAGTTGTTTACATACTTACAAAATCTCCCAAGTCACATGAAAGGATTAAATATCGACTATCATATTCATTGTATGACACGAGAGAGGTATCAACAGAGTTGTGTAAACAAATCGTAAATGAGATGAAACGAAACATCGTAAGTATTGTTATTTATATTTGTATTTTGCTTTCTTGAAAGTGTCTCGCTATATTTTTTTTATTTTTTTTTTATTGACATATGATATTTTTTTGGCAAAATTTTGTTGAAAGTTGTTCAATTAGGTTCGGAGGCATTCATTCCATAGAGCATGATATCATGAAAGTTGTCAGTAGAAACAAGCGAAATGTAGTAATTGATGATGCTACAAAACTACATCCAAAGGATCAGAAGAAAAGGCCTCTAGTGGATAAATCTAGCAAGGGTAGACAAGTGACTTTTGAGGACGATGAAGTTGAAATAGACAGTTAAGCATATGTTTCCGTTACTGAAGATGACATTGGAATTGAGAAGAGTCGTAAAAGACCAAAAGTAACAATGCCCAAGAACAAATCTGTTGAGAATGTTATGACGAAGAAAAGTAAAGTTGAAGATTTGAAATAGTCATTACCAGCAGTCAAGAACCTAGTGAAACTTCAAAAGAAAGCAAAGAAATTGTTACACCAGGAGCTGATTTAGAGGATGGCATTATCAAAACAAAACAAAATTCCATTCGACAGAATTTGACAAAGAGAAACTTAATTGATGGTGGTCGTACATTTCAGCTTAATGTCAGACAAACCTATAAGGCAAGTGAAGGAAAATGTCAATATCAAGTCAGAAAGCCACACCATCTACATGTTCACAACTTGAAGACATTGATGAGGTACAATCCATATGCTCATGTGGTTAATTATGTGCTTCTTGTTGATCTAGTTCAAGTTCCCAACAAAGAAGCATTTGATAAGTCAAAATGTTTTGAATACAATTATTATGTGCTTGTGGGGAACCATTCTATAGAAGCTCAAAGACAATTGATGGAGGAATATCCCAATAACCCACGTTTTGAAACAATGAAATGTATCATTTATGCTGGTTTATCGGATACAAAAGCAAAGTTAGTGGCATGGGATCATAATTCAGATAATGAATATAGGATGTCTATGACTTTCATCCAAAGGGTTAGCTTTATTCATAGTGAATTTCAAGAAAAATGTGGTGGGGATAGGATAAATGTTACTACATATTTCCGAAGGGAATGTTGTATGGAAATAGGCTATCAAATTGAAGAGAAACCCAATTCAAAAGGTGGAAAACGCAACCTTCCTAGTGATATATTCAGAGGTGTTGATAACATTTTCCAATTGGCATTTAGAACTGGAGATGTTTGGAAGTTGATTGATGAGATTTTTAGCATGTGGGAAAACATTGGCATTAAAACCCAGAAGGTCAAAAAGTCTAAGCCATTGATAGGTGGCGGCAGCAAATCAGCTCCTGAATTGAAGCAGCTTCCAGAAGATATTACTATCACACCTTGGAGAGCAATGCAAGGAGTGAAAGATGAAAAAATTGTCAAAACAATATTATCTTGTGTGAAGTCAGGGGAATTATCATTGGAGGAAATATCTAAGGAATTTCAAAAGTAATTTTGTTGAATTATTTTTATTTATTTCTAGATTATAATTTTCTTTTAAATAAAACATGTTGTTCTTGGTAGTATTTGTTATACATATCATTATATTAACTTTTTGTTACTTTATCTATGCAGTCACAAAGTTTACATGAAAATTCAAGAAAAATGGTTAAATTGTTGAATGAAGATAGTTGGGATGATGTTGTACGCAACTATCCATATTCAAATTCTAAATCAACATTAAAATCTTTTTATCTTGCATTTAAAAAGGTATCTTGATTTACACATTCATTTTTATTCATCTGTGAAATATTTTTAATTTATAACTTACACATATATTTGTTTATTTTATAAAAGATGAAGGATGATAATGGAGTGCCAACTAGCTTCAGAACCTTTATTAAAAAAATAAAGATCGAAAGACTAAGGAAGCAACGTATTAAGAATGTTTAACTTGATCCAACTCTTACTCATTTCATTTACAATGGGCTAGACACTATTCAATATCAAGTAATACAAGGCGACTGTGAATACATTGCTAAACTCATACCTAAAAGGGAGCATGCCCTAGTTATTGCAGATATTCCCCATGGTTTCAATATTCCACACATTGACTATGATAGTGACCCTTATACTTATCAAGCTCTTAGTAAAGTGGTTGTGGGATTTGTAGAAGTCACGTCATCACCATTATGGGGATTTGTGGCATTTCATTCAGACACACAATTGGCAATGATATTTTCAAGCTTCAAAGGGGAAACAAATTCAAGGATGCAGCTTACATGGTAAGACGTTTAAAACGTATATTTGATTAATGTTGAAAAATTCATTTATGTACAAGTTGATTGAACTTTTACTATTTCATGTTACAGGCAAAAGTCAAATTTTCTTAATTGTGACGATCAAGTATTTATAAATGATTGTGAGTTCATTCATATTGATAGATGGGCAAAAGATGATAGCTATATGTCTATGATTTTCAATCAGGTAGATGGAAATAGTCATAGCCAAATACTGACTTATGATGTTGTTGTGAGAAAACTAACATATGAAGATAAAGAAGCAAAAGGAGAGATAGTTAACATTTATGAAAAACCACAATTATTGATAATTATCTTATAGACATATGTTCAAATGAAGGAAATTGAATCCTAGATTTATTTTCTGGCTCAGGTAAGTCTTATTATATAGAGTTGAATTTCAATATGTTATTTTTTTAATTAATATGTCATTGTACTAATTTACTTCATTATTTCTTTATGCTTGATAATTAGGTACAACACTAACACGCTGCCTTCAAAAAGGAAGAAATTGCATTGCAATTGAAAAAGATCCATTACAGTGCAATTTCATTCAGCAAAGAATTAATGCTCTTCAATTTCTTCCAGATGCAATGCAAGAAATTGGGTTGAAGATAGGGGACTTTAGTGAATCACGTGTGGCAAAAAAGGCAAAGGAACCTCAACCATCATTACATGGGATGTTTGGAAAGACATACATTGGGAGATTCGCAAACATCAAAGATCCATTAGAAGACGAAAATGAGCAAAAGGAAGCAGAAAATATTGTGGAAGAAGACAATGATGAAACTCTAGAGGACAAAGAGTTTGGATTACGTGACATTGTTGATTAAATTTAAGTTATGCTTGGAAATCAAGCTCATTTCTTGTAACTATTAAGTAGTTATACTTGCAATATTTTGACTTTGACATTTTATGAGAAGAATATACACTCAATTAAGGCTGTTATGCGTTCAATATTTCCAATATGTGATTTTTGCATTAATTTTTAAGTTAATCATTATTTTTTGAAAAAAAAATGATTATTATTATTATTTGACATGAAATTCATAAAAAACAAAAAAACAAAAAACAAAAACTATTATTTAACTATTTTAGTTAAAAATTTCATATAAAAATTGTGATTTTCGCATGTCAATTGTAGCAAAAAATTATCAAAACATGTAGCTTTTTAGTTATATTTATGTTAAAAATGGCTATTTTTATGCCCATTGTTAAAAAATATTGTTTTTTAGAAACAATTATTTCTTGTAGATTGAAAATTTAATTAACGATGTATAAATATGTAGAATATCGAAAATTTAAAATCTCAACCTTCTTCTTTAAATATGCGAAACAATAAAAATCTCATTACAAAAAAAAAAAAAAAAAAAACAAGAAAATATGAAGAAAAAGACTACTTCAAAAATTATTAAATTTACAAAATAATTATTTACATTTCATACATTCGAAAATAAAAAAAATAAAAAAAAAGCCTTTTAAAAAAGGACCTGGTGTAGAATTACCATGTTTTTAAATCAGCATAAAATACACTACCATTATAAAATGCAATGTACATAAAAAATTTATAGTGCCAAAAACTAAGCTCTAAAAAACATGTGTGTTCTGCATCACCCCTTTTCAAAATCGGGTCACTTTTTTGCTATCTCTACAAAACAGGTAACAGTATGAGTTTCGTTTCAAAGTTTACATTGTTTTACCCCCCTCTCAGTATTTCCAACAATTGGTATCAAAGCCTTGTTCTTCACTCAAAGCCTAACAGCTTGAAGGTTGATCCTTAGAACAAAAATGGCAAATCCAAGGAAGAAAGCCTCCAATACTCCTAAAGATGTCTCTTCCTCAACCATGAAAACTGAATACAATCAAATTGAGAAAGTTCCAGTGTTCAATGAAAACTTTGATGTATGGAAGGTAAGAATGAGAAATTTCTCAATGGCTCAAGGCATTGGAGTATGGGAATCGGTGATTACTGATAGCATGTTGGACAGTGAATCAAAGGAGTACAATACAAGAGAAATGAAGACAATTTTGAATGGGCTTCCAAATTATAATTTGGAAATTTGGAAAAATGTTCCTCAACAAAAGATATATGGGACAAACTTCATGACCTTCACTCAAAAGGAGCATTGATCATGACCTCCAGTCAAGAAGATGATGGAAAGCAACAAGGAAATCCAGAACCCATCAAGGAAGCTGAAAATAAGAATGATGACATAAAGGCCAAAGAATACCTAGAAGAAGAAGAAAGAAAAGAAGACTTTGAAGAAGATATACTCACTAAAATTATAGCTGTCATGGAAGAGATTAACAGTTTGAAAAAGGAAAATGAGGAACTTAAGAAGAAAGCACAAGATGATGACCGGGACAAGACAAGGAAGGAAGTTGACCTTTTCAAGATTCAAGTACAAGAAAGAGATGAGGAGCTCACCAAAATTAAGGAGGAATTTCATCAAAACAAAAGAAAGCATCAAGAAGAAGTCATATCCATGACAAATCAATTGGATAAGGCAAAGAAAAGGGAAGAAACTTTGTCAAGACACCTTGCACAAAGACTCAAGAACTTGAACAAACTTGAAGCAGAGATTGATCAATAAAAGGAAGAGGTCTCCTCTCTTAGATCTCAACTAGAAGAAGCAAGGATCAAGAACAAGGAGCTGAGAAGGTGATGGAAGCTTTGGCATTCAAACAAGGACAAGTTGATGAAGTAGAAAAGGAGGTAAACACCATAATGTGTCAGCTGGAAGAAAATGATGATTACATCACCAAGTTAAGATTAGAAATCAATTCTCTTAAGTACATGTATTCCTTGGATTGGTGATACATTATCTAAATGCCCATAATACTCTAGAAGATGCCTTAGCCCTAAACAATTGATGCATGTCCTAATACTTATGATTCCCTTAAGATAAATGAATGGAAGCCCATGATAACCTTTAAATAAGCCCTAATCCTAATAAGCTTGATGACCTAATTCTATAAATAAGGAGCCCTAAACATTGGATGCCTAAAACTAAAATCCTAATGGCTTCCATAAATAAAATAATAATGTCAATTTCACAAAAATAACTTTATTAGTGGTAAAATGACCCTATTTAAGGATGGAATTGGCCTAGGAGTGTAGGATTTTTTCCTCTTTATAACAAGATATTATATGCCCCCAAATTCCTTACCATTGAAGAGAAATCAATTTTTGAAATCTGCATATGTCAAAAATTATCAAACTGTCCAAGCCGACTTGAGCATGCTCATAACCCTTGGCAAAAAGACTTGTCCCTTCAGAATATGGAAAAACCACTATAAATATAAACCTTAATTCATCCATTCAAGCTCAAATTTTTCAGTGGAGACAAGAAAAGATGTAGAGAAGTAGTCGAAGCCTAGAAAGACAAGGAATACAAGCTTGTGGAATTATTCTTGGGTTAAAGAGTCTCCCGCTGGTTTGAGCTAGGAGCACAGAATTTGTCATATTTTACGCGGTCGAAGTTGTCGTAGCTGTCGTAGTTGAAGTTGTCGTATTTTCCATGGTTGAAGCTACCGTGGTCGACGTTGTCATAGTTTCCATGGTTGAAGCTATCGTGGTTGAAGTTGTTGTAGTTGTCGTGGTCCAAGTGTTGATTTATTGGGATTGGACAAATAGAGCTTGTTGAAGTCTTCTCTTGAGAAAATAATAGGGCAGGGTTGGAGAACGTTATGAAGCAACATATTGAATATTTGTGGAGATCATTAAAGACCATAATGCATTGAAGCCATGATGAAGTAATCTTGGAGATTTTGTTTAGGTGACATGAAGAGTAGTGTCGATACCTTCTAAGAAGACAAGGTTGTCATTGATGACGTAACATGGAGACTAAGGGAAGTCATAGCTGAAGGTTGACAAGGACTTTTGAAGAAGACATTGGGATTTGTGAAGTATAAACAAATACATCTTGATGAAGTAAAGTAAGAGTTGGATCCCAAGAGGTTGGAGCCCTAGAGGAACGGAGTCCTCAAGAAACCAGGTCAAAGCCTAAACCAGATATAGGGTTGTAGCCCTTGAGGTTGGTGCCTCAAAATTGAAAAGGTTGGAGCCATGGAAGTCCAAGTCGGTGCTTGGAAAATACAGGTTGGAGCTTGGGAGATTGAATATCGGTGTCTTCATCTAGGGTTGGATCCCTACATATATTGTACTTGATTTATTGTAAAGAAGAAATTAATAAAAATATTTATTCTATTATTGTTCATTTTGTCTTCAAAATATAAGTGATCTAACTGGTAAACGTAGCAATTGAAAATAAATAATGATTCACCCCCCATCTCAGTATTTCCAAAAGCTCTACCATGAATATGGCCACTTTGCTAAAGGTTGTCCGAAAGCGCAATCTCCTCAAGAGCCTCAACAGAATGGGAAAAATGAACAATGGCAGCAAGCCAAGAAGAAAAGAGGAAATAATAGATAGCAAAATCCCCGCTCAGTAAATGCTTCTTTCCCCCCTATGAAACCCATAGCAAGTCAAGGTAACAATATTCCTACTGGTGCTTCTAGTTAAGGAGGTAATGCCAGAGAAAATAACAATTGATATAATGTCATCTCTAGGATTTAGTCTAAGGATACGCACTAGCTTGACCCTCCTTTGGTGCATTCAAAATCTTAAGGAATGGTCCCCCCTTGCAACCTCATCACCTCAGAAGGAGCTAATACCCTGGGAGCATGTCTCTAGTATTTCAAAATACTCTTCAGATGGGGAATTGGAAGAAGAAGAATTCATGTCCTCTAAATAAATGATGATACCTGCTACAATCACAAGTTGAGCGGATGAGAAATCTAAAAAAACAATGGTAAAATAGAAGGAAAGGAAAGTCAGAATATCGAACCGCAAACTCAATAAGGAGATCATAATCGAATAGATATAAAAGGTCAAAGAACTAGTGTACCAACATACAATCCCTAGGAAAATAGTGGAACATGGAAACAAAGGAGGAAAGAAAGGAAATCTGGTAGGTCCCAGGAAAGGGACATCCTCCTCCAAAAGAAAATAATGAATATTATCTCCTAGAATTGTCAAGAACTTAGCTCAGAGAAAAGGACTATGGAAGAAAAATCTCTAATACAGAAGGGAAAACCCATAGTTGTCTTGTTCTAGAAGATGAAGCTAGGAGACTCTGACCTCTCCAACAAACAACACAAAATTTGGAATGGAAGTAACATGGTAGCTGTTAGCTCGAGAGAAGCCTCGGGAGGACTCTGCATAATGTGGAACCCTAAGTATCTGCAACTGGTAAGCTCTCATAAAAATATTCACTAGATTGCAACAAATTTTAACATTTTGGACATTAAGAAGATGTGTCCTATTTTTAATATATATATATATATATTCCTACCCACTTCAGAGAAAATCAAGAATGTTGGTTGTCCCTAATGGACCTAAAATACACCAATTATGGAAGAAATTGTATTCTAGGAGGGGATTTCAATACTATCATCAATCAAAAAGAAAAAATGGGGGGATAAATTGTTTGCGATGCATTGCAAGAAGAAATGGAAGACTTTATGATCTCCCTAGGCCTATTTGATGTCAAACATTCATGCTTCCTTTACACCTGAAATAACAAGCGCTCTGGCCCCCTCCATATTGCAACATGTCTTGATCATTTCCTAGTTTCCAACCTCATCCTCTCAACGGATATGGTCCTTCAATCCTTTATCCTCCCCTGGTGTGGCTCTAACCATAGACCCATCTGCCTCCTTCTCTCCCATTCTTGGAACCATGGCCCCATTCCTTTTCGATTCTATTGGGCATGGAATCCCCCCACAGCATGTTTTGGGGCTAAAAACCCAAGTTTTGAGTATTATTATTGTAAAAACTCCATGAATTGAAAGCGCGGAGCGCAAATTGTATGTTAGAGTCATAGGGTTGTTCACCCTAAGTTTTAAATGTAATGTCGGCCTACCCATGGTCCGGATTGTATAAATAGAGCAAAGCTCTAAGTGAAAAAGATAGCGAAGAAATAAGAGTGAAGTATGAGATAGAAGTACAGAGAAAGTTTCTAAGCTTGTCTTGGGTCATAGTAGTAGGAAGAGCCTCTGCAATTGAGTGTGCAAAGGCCTAGTAGAGTCCGCAGCTGAGTGCGCGGACCCCTGCAACTAAGTGCGCGGGGTAGAATAGAGTCTGTAACTGAAGAGAAAGAATCATAAAGAGAAGTTTTATCTAAATTATGCGTATCTATTTTGGGTTATTATCTATTGTATATGAATTGCAATTATATTGTTTATTTACTGCGTGCACTTGTATGAATTGTGAATATTGTTAAGTATAACTCAAAGCATACAAATAAGCTAAGTTAATCAACTCAAATAAAATTACTAGTAAGGACTTGGGTAATAACATTGTTCGGCCCCTGAGTAAGGTTGCGCAATGGTAGCACCTCAGGCTGCAAGGTACGGGGAAGTGCGCGTAGCGATATGCACGCAGGGTCGAACCGTGGACCATCGAAGATCATCAAACATCTCCAAGGTGCGGAAACCTAGTTCTAGCACCCTCTCATACTACTTCGAGTGAGACCTTAGTCCGCGCTCCATGGAATGTTGCCCAAAGGGCCAGTAGTACTGGGATTTGTTTGGCTAAATCACCTCTAAACCTGGGTCAGGCCCCTACAATCCAACAAATGGTTCCATTACCGGGACCAAGATCTGCATAAGGGATGTCTGATGTCATGTCATTGGAATCTGACAAAGAAGGGAATTGAAGGGTGGTTGGATAGAAAGATTCACGAGTTTGCGATGCAGGAAAATAGGAATCTGCGAGTATCAAAGGAACAGTTGTTAGAGCACTACTTATATACAAAAATCCATGAAATTTTCTTTGCATCCTTTCCCTCTGAGTTGTATGAGTGGATTGCAAAGCTAACAGACAGACAGGGAAGGTGTAGGCTCCATAAACCAATCGTGTGGACTTCGGAATTAGTGCGTAGATTAGAAGCATCAAAAGATAAGATTGCGTGGGCTATGGATCATTAACTTGATCGAATTATAGGAGGGTTTATCATTGAGTTCGCGGTAGATACAACCGTCAACTACAGTGAGGCAAAACTGTTGGCATTATGACACAAGTTTGGTGTTATGACATAGGTGTTGTCCTTGATGGCAACTCACTCAAATGACAGATCATAGTTCAGGCTCTCAGAATGAAGGAAAAAGAGATATATGTAGGTTACCCTTAACCAAGCCATGTATACATGTGGGTTAGCTGACCAAAAGGTGTGTGTGGGTATACACGCACTTTCACGCAAGGAAAGGCACGTACATGTCGGAGAATTTGGTTTTGGTCCGTGGTATTTGGACCATGGTATTTTGACCCATGGTATTGATCCAAGGTATCTTGTCCGAAGTGTTGACCCCAGGTATTTGATCCAAGGTTTTGAATCTAAGTGGTTTTGGACCATGGTATTGACTAAGGCCTAAGACTATGAAAGGAGGAGATCATTAGGCAAAGGCACTCAAGAAATTGAATATCTAATGAAGAGAAAGAGATCTAGAATACTGGTCATTGGGTTATGGTGCATAGCTAGATCTGAATCAAGGAGGAACCTGAGCGCTTGAAGAAGGATAAGTTCTATTGATGGGTCAAGATCTTAAGGCTTGACGAGAAGTATATTTATGTGGTTTTTATCTTTTATCTGAATAGTTGGCGCATGTCATAATCTGCAAATCTGATGATTTGGGTATAACTGATGTCTAAATAGTTGTAAAGGTTAAATAATCTTTTACATATCTGTACACAGGTTCATTACAGCAAGGGCACGTATACACGCTCATTAAGCATTTCAAAACAGCGTATAAGCAGGTTTGTCTTGAGCGAAGTGCGTATGCACACAGGTTTGACACATTGAAGTAGCGTACGCCTCATAAAATATGTTTTAGCTACTTTTGTTTGTTGTTTTGCAGTGTTTTGGGTTCTAGCTTGGGTTCTATGGTTACTATTATTGTGTTCTGGTTACAACTTTCAGAAAAGTGATTGTTTGATTCAGTTTTGGTTGGTACAAAGGAGATTGGTTGATGCAGATATATTTGATGGATCCAGTCTAAAAATTTATGAAACATGGTCCCTAGAAGAAAAGAGAATGTTGTAGCCTTCTGTAGATTAGCACCTACATACTAGTACATCAGCTAGTACAAGAGCTAAGGGGGTTGTAGCTCCCTTCTAGGAGAAGCTGGAGAACAAGAGAAGGTTGTAGCCTTCTGCAGGTAGAAGCCTGCGTATTGGTATAAGACTGCACCAGTACAAAAATATTGTAAAGAGAAGTTTCTTATTAAAAGAAGATAGAGACGAATTGCAGCGGGTGGTTTTCACCCACATTGGGTTTCCACCTTATATCATGTGTTCTTATGTGTGATTGTCTGCTCTGTTTTTACTGTACCTAGTTACTATTATATGGTTATAATGCACAGATTAAAGGTCAACATCTAATGAATTAACTAAATTATAAGTCTGCAGGATATACGCTATTTTTCTTAACAACAGTTGCGTATATACGCAATTTTCATTAACTGAAGTAGCGTACACAAATCTGATTGTGAAAAGAAATATTATTGACTTGCTAATACTAATTCACCCCCCCCCCCAGTATTATTTTCAACAATTGGTATCAGAGTAGGTTCTTCAAAAGAAGCTTGATCGCTTGAAGGAAGATCTATTATCATGAGCAACTACGAAAGAGAGGCATCCATTAGACCACCAATCTTTGGTGGGAGCAACTTTTTATATTGGAAGGTAAGAACCACAACCTATCTTCCATCTCTTGGAATAGATGTTTGGGAAATCGTGGAAGGAGGATACACATTTCCATCAGCGATTCCTATAGATATGACAGGTAAAAATCAGTATGAAACAAATGCCAAAGCTGTCAATACTCTATTGGGGAGTCATTCACAATCAGAATTTGTCAAGTTTATGCATCTCAAAACCACCAAAGAAATATGGGACAAGATCATTCTAAGCTATGAAGGAGACGATCAAGTAAAACATGCAAAACTACAATCTCTCATAATTCAATATGAAACTCTCGAAATGCACAATGATGAAAGTATAGCTAATTACTTCTTACGTATAGATGAAATTGTTAATCACATGAAAAACTTGGGTGAAGAAATGAAAGAAGTTACTTTAGTTGAAAAGGTTTTAAGATCCTTGTCTTCCAAGTTTGAATAAAAAGTTTCTACCATAGAAGAAAAGCAGGATCTTCAACGTATCACTACATCACAGTTGCACGGAATCCTAACTGCTTATGAAATGAGAAAAGTGGGTCCATCAGATATGAGAGAAGCTGCATTCAAAGCTTCAAGAAAAGGAGAACTCACTGAATTAGGACATACGTCAGAAGGAGAGGAAGAATCAAACTTTGTCAAGAACCTTCAATAGGGTTCTGGAAGATTCAGAGTTAAACTACCTTTCAAATGTTTTTCTTGTGGAAGAGTCGGTCGTTATGCTACCAAATTTCCTCAGAAAGATAAGCTTGATAAAGGTAAGGAATCGGCAAAGTGGAATAGCAAACAAAGTGTAAATAAGAAGAGCTACTATACACATGAAGATAGTGATGGTTTATCAAATAGTGATGAAGATGAAAATAGTAATGATTATAGACTTCTGATGGCTTTTGAAGAATATGATTTCTTGGATGCTTTAGATGAAGATGGTATTTATGAAGAAATTTCTAAACTTAAAATTTGAAAAGAATATGATCATAGATACTCTGACATTTCAACTTGCTGAAAGGGAAAAACACAATGAAAAATTAGAATGTGAAATTGTGGGACTAAGAAAAGATATTGAGAAAAAAAAAGCCCTCAATCTCAGATTTGCTAAAGGATCAGAAACTTTAGATGAAATTATCAAAGTGCAGCATTCTCCTCTAATAAAGATAGGTCTTGGATATACTGAAGAAGCATCTCAAACACAGAAGCCATCAACCTCCAAAAGCTATCTTGATGCAGCAAGGAGAAGTGAACAATTTGACAATCGTCAGCAAAGGTATAAAGTAGATCACCAGGTAAATCGAGTTCAATCTACTTCAAGGATGAAAAGAAGCTATAACCAACCACAGGTAAATCATTCTCAATTTGCTTCAAGAATGAATGTCAATGGAAACTACAATCACCAGGTCAGTAGATTCGATAATCACAGGAATTTCTTTAATGGCCAATGTTTTTCATGTCATGACTTTGGACACAAAGCTGCTCAATGTGTTGCTTACAAGAATATCATGACTAAAGAAGCACGATATCAAAAGAATGTGACTGGGATCATGAAAAGAACCTAAAATAACTTTTCTGCTCTTGAAAATGAAACAGAATGCTCTATCTGTAACAACTTCGGTCATGAAGACTCTGAATGCAGGAGTAAATTTTGGCAAACATCTCAGAAGGAGCAAGCTTCATTGGGTCCCAAAACATGGAGAAAGAAAGAACCGCAAACCGAAAAATGTGGTATATCCTTATATGCAGAAGGACAAGAAAATCAATGGTACGTCGACAGTGGATGCTCAAAACACATGATAGGTGATAAAGAAAAACTTCAGTTATATAATGCCTTAGAAAAGGAAAGGAAGGTCTCATTTGGAAATGAAACTCCTGCAGTCATAAAAGGTAAAGGCTCTGTTCTCTTAAAAGAAAAGGTTAAATCTGGGAATGTTATGTATGTTTATGGTTTAAAGCATAATCTATTGAGTGTCAGTCAAATGTGTGATCAAGGAAATGAGGTAGTATTTCGATCAAATGGATGTGTTGTTCATGAGCTTGATACAGGAGAAATAGTGATCAAAAGCATAAGAACTCCAAATAATTTATACATACTCAAGGGAGGACAACAACAGTGCTATCTCAGCAAAAATGATGAACACTGGCTATGGCACAGAAGATTGGGGCATCTAAGATTTCCTCAGATAAGGAAAGCATGCAAATTCTAGGCTATTTGCGATCTTCCTGACATCAGAATTCTAGAAAATACAATATGCAAATCATGCCAATTTGGTAAGTAAACCAGAACACATTTCCCTGAGAAGGAAGGATCAGCTACTAAGCCTCTTGAACTTGTCCACACTGATATATGTGGTCCATCAAGGAAAAAGTCACCTCGTGGAGCAGAATACTTTATATTGTTCATTGAAAACTTTTCCAGAATGTGTTGGATAGGACTTCTAAAGCATAAAGACGAAGCATTTGAAAAGTTCAAAGCCTTCAAAGCTTTGGTTGAAAATTAATTAGATTGCAAAATCAAATGCCTCAGGTCTGATCGAGGAGGGGAATTTACCTCAGATGAATTCTTCGACTTCTGTGAAGAACATGGAATAAGAAGGGAATTCTCTACCACAAGGACTCCTTAGCAAAATTGAGTGGTAGAAAGGATGAACAAAATTGTTCAACAAATGGCTTGTGCTATGCTAGATGAGTCTGGAACACCTGCAACCTTCTAGGGTGAAGTTGCATTTTCTGTCCTCACTATTCTCAACAAAACAAACGTTTGGGTAAACAGCACTCAAACTCCACATGAACTTTGGTATGGTAAGACTCCTACTATAAAATACTTCAAAGTTTTTGGAAGCAAATGTTACATCAAAAGGACTAATGAAAAACTTGGAAAGTTTTAACCTAGAGCAGATGAAGGCATTCTCCTTGGTTACTCTTCCCGAAGTAAAGGATACAAGTGTTATAATAAAATACTAGGGAAAATTGTTGAAAGTATTGATGTTGTGGTTGATGAAGCAGGCGAAAATCCAAAGCAGGTAAAAATTAAAGAGTGGGAAGAAGATGAGAACTACCCTTCCACATCAAATCAGAATAATGATGAAGAAGAAGAAACCAATGAAGCACCAGAAGAGTAGATAACGGTAGAAGAAAAGACTCAATCCAGATATATTCAGAAAAATCATCCAGAGACTCAAATTTTGGGACAGAAAGAGGCAGGTGTGCAGACAAGAAGAATTATTACAGAAGCTTCAAGCTATCTAGCATTGCTTTCCTCCATCGAACCGCAAAATATATATGAAGCATGCAAAGATGAATGTTGGGTCAAGGCCATGAATGAATAGCTTGAGCAAATTGAAAAGAATAATACTTGGGAATTAGTTCCAATGTCATAGGAACCAAATGGATATTCAAAAACAATCTAAATGAAAATGGAGAAGTTATTAGAAACAAGGCTAGACTTGTTTGTAAAGGGTATGCTCAACAAGAAGGTATAGACTTTGAAGAAACTTTTGCACCTGTTGCTAGACTTGAAGCCATAAGAATGTTCCTTGCTCTTTCTAGCTTTCAAAAGTTCAAATTATATCAAATGGATGTGAAATCTTCCTTTCTTAGTGGAGATCTAGAAGAAGAAGTATATATTGAGCAACCAGATGGATTCATTCTTGGAAATGACCCAAAACTTGTATGCAGACTCAGAAAGGCTCTCTATGTTCTAAACAAGCTCCAAGGGCCTAGTATTATCGTCTTAACAAATACCTTCATCAACAAGGTTTTTCAAAAGGATCAACTGATAGCAATCTATATATAAAAATTGGCAATGATAAATTGCTAATACTTGTTGTGTATGTTGATGATATATTTTTTGGTAGCAATGAAGAAGCCATGAGTCAAAACTTTTCTTTGGTAATGTAGAAAGAATTTGAAATGTCCGTGCTTGGTGAGCTCACATATTTTCTTGGTTTACAAGTTCAACAAAATAAAGATGGTATTTTTTTATCACAAACCAAGTACCTCAAGCAGATGTTGAAGAAATATGGCATGGAAGATTCTAAACCAGTATGTACCCCTATGGTAACAGGATGTAGCCTCAGTGCTAATGATGAATCAGCAGCAATACATCAACCAACCTATAGATCCATGATTAGTAGTCTGCTCTATCTAACAGGTACCCGACCAAACATCATGCATGCAGTAGGAATAGTTGGAAGATTCCAAGCAAATCCAAAGGAAGCACACCTTCAGGCAGTCAAAAGGATTTTCAAATATCTTCAAGGAACACAAAACTTTGGTTTATGGTATCCTAGGGATACAGATCTTACACTTCATGCATATACAGATGCAGATTGGGCAAGAAGCGTGGATGACAGAAAAAGCACTAGTGGTGGTGCATTCTATATGGGTTCCAGATTAGTATATTGGTTCAGCAAGAAACAAAGTGCAATTGCATTATCTACACCTAAAGAAGAATATGTGGTTGCTGCATCTTGCTACACTCAACTCCTTTAGATGATGCAAACATTGCAAGACATTCAAATCACATGTACTCCACCCATATCCATTCTATGTAATAACACAAGTGCAATCAGTATTTCAAAGAATCTAATCATGCATTCCAAGACCAAGCACATAGCTATCAAATATCATTTTCTCCGTGAACAAGTGCTTGATAAAAAGGTCAAATTGGAGTATGTTCCCTCCAAAGAACAAGTTGTTTATATATTCACCAAACCACTGCCCAGAGAGACATTTGAATATCTCAAACAAAAGCTGGGAGTAGTTGATGCATCATCTTGTTGTTGAAACCTATCTGGTTCAAAGAAAATTGGTTGTATGTGAGTTTAATGAAGCATATCTGTGTACATATGCTAGCTTCTGTGGATACAATCACGTATATGTTGATTTGAAGAAAACCAGTGGGCCAGACTCAGGATGAAAAGAGTCTGATATGGGTCTGACAGAGACCATCTGGCACAGGTTCAGGGGCAGCATATACTTCTAACAATGCATTGTTGGCATTATCTTAGAATATCTTGGTACATTTTCACAGTTTTTTTTTTATTCAGGTGGAATAGGTGCAGAGGGAGATCATGATTGCTAATGGTGATTGACAAATGTTGATGATGATAGTTGTTGATAACTATCTTGTTTTAGATATTTTGTCTCTATGTCATGTATATCTTTTATTATCAAGGTCATGTAATGACCTATTTTGTTTCTCCACTATGCTTGGGATGGATGATGTAATGTTCATGTCGTATCATGTATAATCTTTTGGTGTATCCCCATTTGGTTGGGTGGATGAGTAAATCTTGGTATATCCCCACTTGGTTGGGAGATGGATGTATGTATGATTCATAGGTGATAGGAAGGTCATTTATGATGTATAAAGTCTTGTTCTTCTTGTAGAACATCTTTTTGCAGACCTTCCTTACAGTCAAGGGGAGCACGAATAGCATGCTTCAGCATATCAAAGAATTCAGCATGTACTCAGGGGGAGCATGACCCTTTTCTCTTGATGACAAAGGGGGAGAGTGACTTGGGGTTGCCATGAAGTCCAAAGGGGGAGATTATTTGCATTATGACAGAGGTTTGGCACTATGACACAGGTGTTGTCCTTGATGATGACTCACTCAGATGACAGATCATAGTTCAAGCTCTCAGAATGAAGGAAAAAGAGATATACACAGGTTCCCCTTAACCAAGCCGCGTATACACACGGGTTAGCCAACCAAAAGGCGTGTGTGCGTATACATGCACTTTCACGCAAGGAAAGGTGTGTACATGTTGGAGAATTTGGTTTTGGTCCATGGTATTTTAACCCATGGTATTGATCCAAGGTATCTTGTCCAAAGTGTTGACCCCAGGTATTTGGTCCAAGGTTTTGAATCTAAGTGGTTTTAGACCATGGTATTGAGTAAGGCCTAAGACTATAAAAGGAGGAGGAGATCATTAGGAAAAGGCACTCAAGAAATTAAATATCTAGTGAAGAGAAAGATCTAGAATATTGGTCATTGGGTTATGGTGCATAGCTGGATCTGAATCAAGGAGGAACCTGAGCGCTTGAAGAAGGATAAGTTCTATTGATGGGTCAAGATCTTAAGGCTTGAAGAGAAGTATCTTTATGTGGTTTTGATCTTTTATTTGAATAGTTGGCACATGTCGTAATATGCTGATCTAGGTATAACTAATATCTGAATAGTTGTAAAGGTTAAATCATCTTTTACATATCTATACACACGTTCATTACAGCAAGGGTGCGTATACATGTTGGTTAAGCATTTCAAAACAGCATATACGTAGGTTTGTCTTGAGCGAAGTGCGTATGCATGTAGGTTTGACACATTGAAGTAGTGTACACCTCATAAAATATGTTTTAGCTACTTTTGTTTGCTATTGCAGAGTTCTGGGTTTTAGCTTGGGTTTTGTGGTTACTATTACTGTGTTCTGGTTACAGCTTTCCGAAAAGTGATTGTTTGATTCATTTTTAGTTGCTACAAAGGAGATTGGTTGATGCAGATATATTTGATGGATCCAGTCTGAAAATTTATGAAACGTGGTTCGTGGAAGAAAAGAGAAGGTTGTAGCCTTCTATAGGTCAGCACCTACATACTAGTACATCAACTAGAACAAGAGCTAAGGGGGTTGTAGCTCCCTTTTAGGATAAGCTGGAGAACGAGAGAAAATTGTAGCCTTCTGCAAGTAGAAGCCTGCGTACTTGTATAATACTGCACCAGTACAGAAATATTGTAAAAAGAAGTTTCTTTTTAAAAGAAGATAGAGATGAATTGCAGCAGGTGGTTTTCACCCACATTGGGTTTCCACCTTATATCTTTTGTTCTTGTGTGTGATTGTCTGCTCTGATTTTACTGTACTTGGTTACTGTTATATGGTTATGATGCAGAGATTAAAGATCAACATCTGATGAATTAACTAAATTATAAGTTTGCGAGATATATGCTAGTTTTCTTAACGACAGTTGCGTATATACGCAAGTTTCATTAACTGAAGTGGCCTATACAAATCTGATTGTGAAAAGAAATATTATTGACTTGCTAATACTAATTCACCCCCCCCCTCTCAATATTATTTTGAATAGGAACGTCGGTTCCTCAAAGGACCACGAGGTAAGTATATTAAATCTTTGAATACTTGGATTAAGATGCTATTGTGTGAAAAGCAAGTTATGCGAATAAATTAATGTTTGGAACTACGCGAAGTGGGAATATCTACAGAAACAGAAGTAGTGAAGAGTTAGAAACAAATCCCTTAATTCACCCTCGTGAGAAAGGGAGGTAGAACTTGCGAAAGTTTCTCCGTGAAGCGCGGTTAGTCTGATTAGGCAATGAATTTTGTGCTTAACACCTCCACCTACACCTCCACCCATTTCACCATCATCACCTCCATCTCCACCCTCCCCACCTCTGCCACCACCACAGTTCAGTGTGGCAAGTGCGATCAAACTACCGATATTCAGAGGAGTAGGGAATGGAGACCCAAATCAATTCTGGTTTGTGGTAAGAGCAGTATGGGAACCACAAGGAGTCGTGGATGACAACATAAAAATGGCTACGTTGGTGAGGTCATTGGTGAGTGCACGTATTGCAGCAATAATGTTGCAACTCCTGGGCTACCTACTTTACTCTTATCAACTCGGTAGTTCGTAACAAACTTAGAGGCGACGGTTTTGTATGCACAAGTACTAGTTCTTACTGCAGGTTGTCACTTGGTCAACCAGCGCAAGATCACTAGGAGTTCAAGCCATCTTCTATGGATTCCAAAAGAAGCTCTATATTTGATGAAAGGAGAGAAATACTACTGTACAGATACTACTCTAACTGTAGAAAGGAGAAAGACTGAAATGTAAAGCAAACCAAGTAAATCCTAATTAACCAACTAATCCTACTTTTGCAGAAAAAACTATGGAAACCATGAAAAGAATGCCATTACCTACTCAAGGAAGTAAACAACATCTAACTAAGCTATTTCTGGAAGTAAATGAGCAAAAAACATCTTTTTGGATTTTTATGTACTTTTATGTGAATTTGACATGTATGTGATTTATTGTTTGTGAATGTGGCAGCGAATAGGTGGTGTTGAAGGGCAGTTTTTGGATTTGAGAGGATGTAAGATGGTGTGGTTGGGTCCTAGGAGGTCTCAAGTGGCCTTCTGGAGGCTTTTCCCACACTCGGCCTTCAAAAGAAAGCCTACAGGAAAATCTACAGGAGGACACAGGAAATCTACAAGAGGAAAAATAGCGTTCTATAGGAGGCCTACAGGAGGAGGCCGAGAGTAGTTTTGGCTGTTTTGATGGTGTGAGAGTGGGTGTAAAATGTGGATGAGGGTAGGAATGAGGTGTTAGGGTGCCTAGGGTCTACCAAGAATCATTACGAGAGAGAAATATGATTGGATTCGCTCAAGGAGAAAGGAAGAAATTCTATGGAAAATGTAGGAAACTAAGGCAGAATTGAGGGGAGACTTGAGTGACCTGTAGAGCATGGATCAGATGGAGGATGGTATAGCTGATAGGTTGGCCTGCTGCTAGAAGGTATCTGCTACATAAACAACTGACAGTCAACCAATTAGATTAGGCAAGCAATGAAATATGTGCATCTAGAAAAACAGAGTTTTGCATCAAACTAATCTAAATTGAGATCTATGAAAGGAAATGTTGATAACTGTTGCAAGAAAGGAAAACATGGAAGAAGACTATGGTAAATAAAGAAGTGAACATGATGAAGAAGTTTAGAAACAAATCAAACTAGACTATTAACCAACTAAAAAGTTGTAAACACTAGAATTTCTATGAATGAGGTAAATATGTGTTTTTGGGGCAGCAAGAGGGTCTTTGCCTGAAATCATGGTCCCATAGGGAGGAAGAGAGGCCAAGGCATTGTTGCTACCCTTTTGGATCTTTTCTTTATCACTACTTAACTTACTATAGAAAGCACAAATGGAAGAAAACTATTGAATCATCAAAAGCAACCTATTCTTGACCATAAAAGAAATTCATCTAACAACAACCTAATCTACAAATTGAAATAAAACATACAAATACAAGTAAAGAGGAGCTTGGCTACTTGGATTGGGCCCTAACCCAAGAGCTTCAGCCCTATGAGGTGACTCAATGCTAACCCAAAAAGGATTCCATCTTTATTTCAAAACAATAACAAGATTACATGAAACTGTCACAAAAAATTAGCTCGAAGTTGAGCAGAGTTTACATGAGCAGAAGTACAACAAAAATCCGACCCTAGTGAGGCCCTAGGCCTTTCTACTTATACAAATGAAGCTACCAATATCTTCCTTAAAATCAGGGAGGCTTGGCTCCCAAAACTCGAGATAATCATTAGTCATCCTCCACTTGCTCGGCTGCCTTCTAGTGCATGATTTGGTTGTTTGTACTCCGAGCTCAATGAAGGATAATTCGAGTAATAAATGAGGGGGATTCCCTCCTATAAGTCCTCTCCTTTGTACACTTCGAGTTATTGCTTCCATTTGTCCACCGGATCCTTGACTTTGACCTCAAAAATCATAAATAATCTACATTAAACACATGTTAGACCACATGGTATCATAACTAACTCAACTCACTCTATAAGCATAAATATAATCAAAAAATCACACAATAAGCTAAGAGAATGGTTGATTTGACTAGGTTAGGAGGTAAAATGAGCCCATATAATTACCCATTTATGAGGCTCATCATCACCCCCCTACTGAAAGTGTTGCTCATCCTCTGAACAACTTAGTCCATCTCCTCATCTTTTATGGCCCTGGTGGCCTCCCTAGCATCCCATGCTTCTGATGTGGTCTCCTCTTCCTTTTCATAGAATCCTGCCTTCATGTCTATTTCTTCCCACTGCTCCTGCTCTCTTTTGCCTTCCAGCATTCCTAGCAGTAGTGGGGGACTCAATTTGAGGCCGATCCAATTGACCTTTAGCCTCTGCATAGAGCGCTTATACATTGGCACTCTCCTTATTGCCTCCTTCATCCTTATTGGGGAATAATATTCCCTGATCTACAGACTATGTGGTAAGGTGTTCCATCTCCTCATACATGCATGCACACAATCATTCCCAAGTAGCCTTTCCATATCCTCAAAGTGTGCAATGGCTTGTGCCTTATCACTTATATGTATAGGAGCAGCCTGAGGATTATTGGAAAGCAGGTTATGTGTGTTGATGAGTGCCATGGGGTCTGATGGCTCAGCTCTTATCATTAATGGCTCATTCTGCTCTTTTACCATCAACCTTCTTATTTCTGCTGCCCTTAACTCTTCATGGTTCATCCATGAGGCCATGGCCATTAGTTGCAGGTCCCCTAGCCTGGCATTGGGGTCCCACACATTCATGTCTGTGAGGGCCATGTTATCTAGGTAGAATTCTGCCATTTTTGCCTTATCTTTTGATGTGCTTTGGTCACACGGGTCCATAAACTGCTTGTAATCTTAGAAAGGAATTATGCCTCTTTGTGCCAAAGTCTTTATCTGAAATTGCAACCATTGGTCCTTGAAATATAGGCCATAGGATTTTGCTAGTGTTCTACATTGCAATGCCTCCATGGACCAGCTGGCCATGCATGCTAGTTGGGTCTCTTTCTCTTGCAGCTGCCTCCTTAACAAATCATTGTCTATTTCAAGTTGGCTTCTTTTAATTACTTCCCTATGTCTGATAGCACTCAACTCTCTGCCCATTTCTCTGAGTTTGTTCTCCATCTGGCCAATATCCTCAACTCCTTTGGATTTAGCTATTTGCATCCACGTATGTGTTCTTATCCTCTTTTTCTCTAATCAAAGAATAGTGGGATTGAAAATTTTTGTGGAATTATTCGTCCCCCCTCAAGAAGACTATAGTAGGAGCCAAGAATGGGCTAGGGATCAGGGTCTTGTAGCTCTGTTTCTTCCTCCTTTCCCTTTGGCTGTCCTTCTATCCTTTTCTCAAGCTTTTGGGTCTCCTGTAGAACTATATGTGCCTCTTGTAGGACTGTTTTTGGGTCCTGTAGTTCTACCTTTTCTTTCCATGTGGGAGATCTAGGAGTCCCCCTTTCATATATGATAGGTGCCTTAGGAGGGGATTCTTTTCCTTGGGAAGAGGGTGAATCTTCAATTATAATTGGCACTTTTGAAGAAGGTTGGGGTTTCCCTGTTTTGATTCCTTTGCTCTTCCTAGCCCTGAAATACATGGAGGCCTGCCTTTTCCTCTTTTGTTTTGGCTTGATGGGTGTACCGAGGGTAGTGAGAGTAGATGTTGCCTTTCTTTCCAGAGTCTCAGGGGACACTTCCCATTGTTCTGTCTTTTCTATCCCTTTTTCTCCTCCTTCTATTTCTCTTTCTGTCTCTGTTTGCTCTGTTTCTTCCTGCTCTGTTTCTTCAACTCTCTCCTCCTCTATCTTAGTTTCTTCCTCCTTCCCTTCTTGTTCTACTAAGTCACCAGTTGCTTCACCTTCTCCCCCTTGTTGCTCTTCCTCCTCACTGCCAGTAGGACTGATATCATAGGTTAGGGCTTTTATGTCATCCTCTGTTGTCATGTTTCGGAAGATTTCCCATGCTATAGGGAGTATAAATGTATGGAGGGCTTCTTCCACTAAAATTTTGATTAACCCATGGTGAGAAATCTACTCTGAATTCCCTACTTGAAATATAGTCCTATAGTTAGTGAGAGACTGTAGGAGGAAGTAGGGGGTGTTGAGCTTCTGAGGGGCTGGAGTGTCCATGCCATATCTTAATTCATGAAGGATTCTAAAATGGTAACCATAGACAATTTTGTACCTCCCCTCAAAGGAAATATATTTGATTATTTGATATCTAACCTCATCCCAATGATATGGTATGCTAGCCCTTCTAATGCCATTTTTATCCTCTACAGGGGTTTCATTGTTTTAAAAGAAGTTTTTCTTAGCAGCCTGGCCAATTGGTTTCTCATCCTTATTCCAAGGCAATCCAAGAGGAAGGGTAGTGACGCTACTGATAAATTCAGGGGTTATCTCCATGGAAAGACCTCTAAATGTGACAGTGGCATGTGTTCTACTGTGAGGGACCAGAGAGTGGGAAAATTCTTGAGAAATTTCCTCATCAAACCCTCGGAATTTCTCAGAAAAGTTCATCCAATTTGCTCTTGTCAATATGTCCACTACTTGGGGATGTGCATGGAGCCTAAACGAGTTGGTGGGCTCCTTCCTCATAAAATCTCCTATCATTTTGTTTATGCTTCTTTTGCAAACCAAATGTGGAGAAGGAGACAACAATTTTTGAAGAAAAACAGAGAAACAAAGAGACTGTGTTTTTTTTAGAAATAAGCAGATTTTTTAATTTTTTTTATGTATTTCCTCCACCTAAAGGCTTGATTTCACCCTCGAATTTAAACCTTTTCTTGCATATTTTGATATTCAATGGGGGGTATGCATGGAACCTACCTCCTCAGCCTGAGAATTGTGCTAAAACCCATATTTTCTCCCTTCAAAGCAACTCACTGGCCCTCTTGTAGAAGACTGTTGTCCCTCCTGTATAATCCCTATAGGTGCTCCTGTAGAACCTATAAGTGCTCCTGTAGAAAACATCAAGAGTAGGAATATGGGAGAGATTAATGGAGAACGATGGTTATGAGGCCATGGGGGCACGAGGAGGTTGCAGGAGCGAAGTTTCGAGGAGAGAATGAAGGAAAAGGTGGTGAGAGTGCTCGGGGAGGAATACTTATTACTTTCTATGGAAATTTCCAGTGATGGAGGGGGAGCTGGCAAAGTGTAGGTTGGCCATATTTGGGCCGTTGGTCCCCACCTACCTTGTCATCATGGCCCTTTCCTCATAATCATCCCTCATGATTGCATTGGAGTTCACACTTCCTCCACTGCTTGTCCTTTACATCTTTCTTGAGTTGACTTTGCGCACGTGTGGGTGACATCTTTGGATGAGTGGAGTCAACTAGATGAAGGTGGCCAAGTTAACTGGCCACCTTTCCCTCGTTCAACCTCAACCATCTCATTACTTTTTCATGCATTATAATTACACAAATGTAAACAAAGGAGTGAGTTAGTTACTTACCTAAGATCCGAATGTATTTGCTTGTGAGGTGTTGTGGTTCTTTCTCTCTGCTGCATGCC
The DNA here is from genome assembly GCA_031772625.1 of Pinus tabuliformis. Lineage (NCBI taxonomy): Eukaryota > Viridiplantae > Streptophyta > Pinopsida > Pinales > Pinaceae > Pinus > Pinus tabuliformis. The sequence continues at coordinate 1,222,428,675 of CM062818.1, forward strand.
CTTGTTTCTTTAGATGCATGTTGTCTGCTTGTTGATGTATGGTTGTGCCTTGTGCAATTTCTTCCCTGGCTGGATCTAAGCTTCAGGTGTCTTCTTCAACCTTCATATTTGCACCCTCTTACTGTTGATGCTGGATTTTAATGGGATCAGCTGCTACAGGAGCTCCTGTAGCTGCTTCTCCCCTTGAAACTTCAACTTCTTTCTATGATTGGAGCTATGAGGATGATGCCAGAGATGTAGATAGAGATGGGGAGGTAATAGGTAAGCTTCAGGTGAGGTTGATGGTGCTATTCCCTTTCTTATTTTTTCTTTTCCTAAAGAACTATTTTTCTATGTTTTTCTTGGACAGGAAGAAGAATGATGCTTGGGGTGTGATGCAGGCTTGGACATGATGGCAAGGAGGTTTGAAGACTGCAGGAGGATTTATATATTTTTTATGAAGCTTCCCTGTCCCTCAAACTTCCTTTTATATCCATTTCTGGCTCTCTGTAATTCCTACAGGAGCCTCCTGTAGAAAACACAGAGCCTCCTGTAGAAAACACAGTTTTTGAAAAATAAACACAGTGAGGTGAAAAAAATGCCAAGAATGATGGAGAAAGGTGTGGGAAGGTAGGATAGGTGCTGGTGTTGGTTTCAGGGCTCCCTTGGCACCTTCTGCTGCTTCTTGTAGTCCTCCTGCAAACCTGCAATGCAACTGGAAATTCATTTTTCTTTTTCTCTTTTTTCTTTTTTTTTTGAAAACAACTAGGGCACCTCAGGGAGGTTTTCACCCTAATTGCCTGCCCTGGGCGCCTCCAAGGGAGGTTTTCACCCAGGGATCTTATTTTTCTCTCTTCTTTTTTTGACATCACTGGGCCACCTCAGAAGAGGTTTTCAACCCAATGATGGGACTCAAGCGCCTCATGGAGGTTTTCACTTGAGTCCTTATTTTTTATTTCTTCATTTTTCTTCAGTGAGTGGGTGAAGTGGAGGCTAAGACATGCTCCACTACCATCACTATATTATTCAAATATTCAATGAACTCTTGCTTGGAGAGGGGTTCCTTGTAGACTTTCAAATGATGTCCATTGACAAGCATAGGGATGGCTTCATCATCAATGGTTCTGATCAGAACTGAACCATTTTCATTGCATTTCTCCATAGTGTAGGGTCCCACCATCTTGTTCTTAGCTTTCCCTTGAAATATTTATATCTTGAATCATAGAGTAGTGCCCAATCTCCCTCTTGGAATTGCTTCTCCTTGATATTTTTGTCATGCCATATCTTTCTCTGAAGTTGAACAACCTCTGTATGGAGAAGGGCCTGCATTCTATGTTCATCCAAACCATTGAGCTGAAGTAATCTTTCTTTTTGTGCATGGCTGAGGTCTAGGTCCAACTGAGCTTTCATCCTTAGGGTATTGAATTCAAATTCTATTGACAGCAAAGCCTTCTTCCCATAGACCAGCTCATAGGGTGTGAACCCTGTAGTGGTCTTCCAAGTTGTGTTGTAGGCCCAAGTGGCCTCAACTAATCTGTCCGCCCAGTCTTTTCTACTGCTTCTCACTACCTTTGTCAGGATCCCTTCCAATGCTCTATTAGTGACCTCCACCTGCCCATTGGCTTATGGATGGTAAGGGGTCGAAGTCCTGTGCTTGATTCTATGATGTGTGAGCAGGTCTTCAATCAAATTAGAAGTAAACTTACTACCTTGATCTGTGACCAATTCTCTTGGTTACCCGAACTTGTAGAATATGTTCTCTCTCAAAAATTCAGCTACTTTTTCCTCTTTTGCCTCTTTCACTGATTTGATTGCTTTTGTCTCTGCCAACCTTGTCAGGTAATCGGTGCACACAATGATGTTTTGCTTCTACTTTGAAGGAGTACTGATAAGCCCCACAAAGTCCATGCCCCACTTCTCAAATGGCTCAAAGGTAGCTTGAGGTTGCATGGGAATTTATTCCTTTGGAGTAGGTTTCCCCATCCTCTGACACGGATCACACTGGCTGGTATATCTCCTCACATCCTGATGAAGAGTAGGCTAGTAGTAGCCTGCTTGTAGTATCTTGAAGGCAGTTTTTTTTGCTGCAAAATGACCTCCACAAGGCCCATCATGACAGGTCAGGAGGATGTCAAAGACTTCCTTCTCCCTGACGCATCTCCTCAAGATATGATCTGGGCCAAGTTTGAAGAGATTGCCCCCAATCCAGGTGAAAGGGGAACTTTTCCTTACTATCTTGCTCTTCTCTTTTGAGGACAGGTGAGGTGGAAACTATGTTGAAACCAAGTAGTTTGCTATATCAGCAAACCATGGAGAGAGTACTGAGATAGCAAACATATTTTCATCTGGCATTTGGTCATCCACCATTCCTTCTTCACCTACAAGAAAATTTACTCTAGAAAAAAAGTCAGCAACAACATTTTCTTTACTAGGCTTATCAATAATGGTCAAATCAAACTACTACAGTAAAAGAAACCATCTAATAATGCGAGCATTCACATCTAGTTTGTTCATTAAATATCTAATTGTAGCATGATCAGCGTGCACAAAGGTTTGATAGCCTGTGATATAATGTCTAAATTTGTTTAAGGAATGCACGATAGCTAGGATTTCCTTCTCAGTCACTGTATAGTTTAACTTGGCCTTTGAAAGTTTTTTGCTTATAAAGTATATGGCATAAGGTAACTTTCATCAATTTGTCCCAAGGCTACTGATATTTCTTTGTTCGAGGCATCTGCGTGAATGTGGAAAGGTAGGGCCCAGTGTGGGCCTCTCAGAATTGGGGCAGTCACGAGGTCGCTCTTCAAGGTATCTAGGGCCTCTTGAGAGTTTTCCGACCATATGAACTCGACATCTTTACCTAAGAGGCCAAACAAAGGAGAGGCTAGCTTGCTGAAATCTTTAATGAATCTCTGGTAATACCCAGCTAAACCTAGGAAACTTTTGACATCTTTCACCTTTTGAGGATGTGGGACCCTTTGGATGATGGCAATTTTGTTGGGGTCCACCTGCAATCCCTATTGAGATATTGCATGACCTAGCACGGTCCCTTCAGTCATCAAAAATTCACATTTTTCTGGACTGAGGGATAGGTTCATCTCAATACACTTGTCTAGAAATTTTCCTAGATTAGATAAGGCTTCCTGAAATTCAAAGCCATAAGGATTAAAGCTATCCATGTATATCTCTACTGCATCATGAACTAATTCAGAGAATATACTCAATACTGCTCTTTGGAAATTTGCGGGAGCATTACACAAACCAAAAGGAAGGACCCGATATGCAAAGGTACCCCAAGGACAAGTGAAAGTGGTCTTATCTTGGTCTTCCGGGCTGATTTGAATCTGATTGTACCCGCTAAACCCATCTAGGAAAGAGAAAAAAATTTCCCTGCCAGACCATCTAACACTTTATCTATGAAAGGTAAAGGGAAATGGTCATTTTTAAAGGGTTTGTTCAATTCTCGATAGTCGACACAGACTCTCCACTTACCATTTTTCTTTGGCACTAGCACCAAAGGAGAGACCCATTCACTGTCAGAGATGGGATAGATGAATCCTGCATCAAACAATTTCTGCAATTATTCCTTAACAATATCTTTAAGTGCTAGATTCATCCTCCTTTGAGGCTGCCTAACTAGCTTGCAATCCTCCTTGGTGTATATATGATGAGTACATATTGGAGGGTGCACTCCCTTCATCTCCTTATAACTCCAGGCGAAGACATCTAGGTGTTTTCTCAGCAAGTTACACAGTTCCTTCTCTTGGGAAGTGGATAGGGATGGATTGATTTTCAAGGTTCCTTTTGGGACAAACTCTATATTCTTAACACTAAGAGGAGTGGAGTTGGCCGCACAGAGATCAGTTGAGGGGTTGTTTTTGGTTTCTCTTACTATGTCCTCTAATGGTGATACACTGGGTGGTGGATTCTGAATCAGATTTTCAATCATATCATCCTCATCTTGCGGTGTTCCCCCCATGGCAATTTCTAATGCACAAAGCAGTGCAGAATAGACTTCATCCTCATATTCCTCCTCCAACTCGAGAGGTAGATATTGTTCTAGAAAATGTTGGGCAGGAGGATATAGGATTAACTGCTTTGACACATGTTCGTTCTTTATGGTCATGTTCCCAGCTCGATAGCTGATGTAGGCATTGACGATAGTCAACTAGGGTCTTCCCAAAATTAGAGGATACCCAGTGAGCTTTGCCTTTGGCTGGAGAACTAAGAAATCAGCAGGGTACTCCTAAGAATCAATGGAGACCATCACATCTTCCACAATCCCCTTAGGGGTCACGGTGGAGTGGTCTGCAAGCTGTAGCACAGTCGTGGTCTTCCTCAAGGAGCCTTGGAGGTTGAGTTTGAGCATTGTGTCCTTTGTCATCACATTAATGGAAGCTCCCATATCAATCAAGGTGTGTGGGATCATGGTGCCATTGATGTGGACATCCACTACTGGGCTTCCAGGGTCTAGATATTTTGGACAGATTACCTACCCCAACATCAGGTCGGACAGTTGCCCTATGACAGTGATGGTTGGGGCATCCCTCTTACGCCTTCCTGGATGCCTAAAGCACTTCTCTTTGATCACATCTTTTATGGCTTAGAGAAGTGGTATCTTCACACATAAATGTTTCAATTCTCCTAGGAGTTCAATGTCTTCTGGGGTAGGTTGGACTATTGCGGATAGTCTCTCATGAAAGGGTGGATTTGCTTTAGGTTTTCTTTCCTATTTATCTTCCTCAACCTCCCTAGGTGGAGGCTGGCTATCTGGGAGAACTTTCCCAGATCGCAAGTTAATTTCCTGAATCTCCATAGCATAAGTCGGGCATGATGGTTCCCCATTATACACTTGCTGAGCCTGTCTATTGTTCGGTTTTGGATTTGGCTGGGCAGGCATTTGGGGTTGCTTTGGTGGAGCAGGAGGTAACAGTTGTGGTTGGGTAGGTGGTAGAGGAAAAAGAGCAGAAGGAGAGTTGTATTGGGGCCTCCACCCCTAATGAGATGCATTCCACTGAGGCTATGGATGAGCATAGGATTGAAATGAATGGGTGGTTGGTTGGGCATGATATGGAGATGTGAAGGACCAAGGAGAAGGTGTGGACCAAGAAGGATGAGCAGGGGAGCCCCAAGAAGGTATGGAAGTGACTTGGTTGGGGTTGTAGTATACCTGAGCTGTCCCTTGCATCCCCTGTTGATATGGTCTAGGTCCATGCAGCCTCCTTTGGTTTATGTAATAGAGTTGTTCAGTGACTCCCTCAGCCCCTTCATATACACCTTTAAGTTTGGGTAAGGAAGGGCACTTGTCTATAGAATGATTTTCTTCACAGACTGAACAAACCTCTATAGAGTTCAATGGGCATTCATTCCTAGGATGCCTCATGGTGCATCTAGGGAAAAAAATGGCCAAAGCCCTCTCTGATTCCTCTTGTTTCCTTTTGATATGTAAGGTATCCACTTTCATGGCAAGAGTCTGCAGCATCTCACTCTTGAAGTCTTCCAGCATGTTTCCAATTTCTCCTTTGATGGATGAGCTAGAGAAAGAGGTACTAGCTATGGGTTGACTCCCCCTACCTTTCTTTCTGGCTACTGTAGAATGGGAAAATAGTCTTTATGTCCTCATAGGACAGTTGGTATATGTCTCCCCCAGCTAGTAGATGGAGGTGTCTAAAAGATCTTCACGAATTCCCCTGAGTAGGACCAGCTTCAGAGACTCAGGGTCAAGTGTACACATGACCCTTTTGTAACTAATCTGGAACCTCTCCTCATAGTCTTCCAGGGACTCATCACTTCCTATAGTCATTCGGAAAATTTCTTCTTTAGTATCTTTTGACCTACAATAGTCTCAATACTTGTTGTTAAAGGCTTGCCACATCTGAGCCCAAGTTGTGATGCTATTGCCAGGTAATCCCATGAACCAGTGCAATTCTACATCCTTGAGAGTAGAAGGGAATAGTTTCAACTTTTTCTCATCTTCTGCATAGTCATAGGTTCGACAGGTAACAAAAAACTCAAAAAAAAAGGTGCCAGGATCTTCTGTAGTCAGACCATGGAAATGAGGTAGGGCGAAAGGGCTTATATTCTTCATTTTTGTGTCCCCATTGGTCCCTCGAATAGGAAAGGTACCCTCTAATCTCTATCCATTTCCCCTAGAATTTTTGTGTTCAGCCATTGGCTCCAAAGGAATGTTTTCTTCTTTTTCTACCCCTATAGGTTCTTCAAATATGTCTGGCTGTTCACCTAAGGGTTCTTCTTGATCGCAACCACCGAAGAAGAGAGAAGGTTGGCTGTGTGAAGCAGTGGGGGTGTTGGGAAAAAAATTTCCTGATTTATCTCTATTCCTATGAGGCTTGAAAGGAAATATTTTTGGTTGGTTTTCATTTATTTTTCCCACACTGATAGTACCTGCAAAACTGAAATTGACTGAACAAAACAAATTGCAACTAGCTGAAATAAACTTGTTGAATGGAAATTGCAGAATTGAATAGGAAAGCAAGGAAATGTAGAACTTGAAAGAAAAGAATGACTAGGATACTCTTGCTGAAATGAAATTTGCGTAATTGAAAAGGAAAGCAAAGAAATGCAGAACTTGAAGGAAAAGAAAGGACTAGTCTACTTTTGCTTAAATAAACTATTAGCAAAATGTTGCAATAGAAAATAGAAGAAAGCAGTAATCACATAATACTCTGACACTTCCCAGCAGTGGCGCCAAAAAGTATGGCGAGCTCCAATATTGCAGCAATAATGTTGCAACTCCTGGGCTACCTACTTTACTCTTATCAACCCGGTAGTTTGTAACAAACTTGGAAGTGATGGTGTTTTATGCACAAGTACTAGTTCTTATTGTAGGTTGTCACTTGGTCAGTCAGCGCAAGATCACTAGGAGCTTAAGCCAACTTCTATGGATTCCAGAAGAAGCTCTATATGTGATGAAAGGAGAGAAATACTACTCTACAAATACTACTCTAACTACAGAAAGGAGAAAGACTGAAATGTAAACCAAACCAAGTAAATCCTAATTAACCAACTAATCCTACTTTTGCATAAAACACTATGGAAACCTTGAAAAGAATTCCATTACCTACTCAAGGAAGTAAACAACATCTAACTAAGTTATTTCTAGAATTAAATGAGCAAAAAACATCTTTTTGGATTTTTATGTGAATTTGACATGTATGTGATTTATTGTTTGTGAATGTGGCAACGAATAGGTGGTGTTGAAGGGCGGTTTTGGGACTTGAGAGGATGTAGGATGGTATGGTTGGGTCCTAGGAGGTCTCAAGTGGTCTTTTAGAGGCTTTTCCTACACTCAGCCTTCAAAAGAAAGCCTGTAGGAAAATCTACAGGAGGACACAGGAAAACTACAAGAGGAAAAACAGCGTTCTACAAAGGCCTACAGGAGGAGGCCGAGAGCAGTTTTGGCTATTTTGAGGGTGTGAGAGTGGGTGGAAAAGGTGGATGAGGGTAGGAATGAGGTGTTAGGGTGCCTAGGGTCTACCAAGAATCATTAGGAGAGAGAAATATGATTGGATTCGCTCAAGGAGAGAGGAAGAAATTCTATGGAAAATGTAGGAAACTAAGGTAGAATTGAGGGGAGACTTGGGTGACCTATAGGGCATGGATCAGATGGAGGATGGGATGGATGATAGGCTGGCCTACTAATAGAAGATATATACTACATAAACAACTGACATTCAACCAATGATATTAAGCAAGCAATGAAATAAGTGCATCTAGAAAAATAGAGTTTTACATCAAACTAATCTAAATTGTGATCTATGAAAGGAAATGTTGATACTTGCTGCAAGAAAGGAAAGCATGGAAGAAGACTATGGTAAATAAAGAAGTGAGCATGATGAAGAAGTTCAGAAACAAAGAAAACTAGAATATTAAGCAACTAAAAAGCTGTAAACACTAGAAGTCCTATGAATGAGGAAAATCTGTGTTTTTGGGGCAGCAAAAGGGTCTTTGCCTCAAATCATGATCCTAGAGGGAGGAAGAGAGGCTAAGGAACTATTGCTAGCCTTTTGGATCTTTTATTTATCACTGCTTAACCTGCTATAGAAAGCACAAATGGAAGCAAACTATTGAATCACTAAAAGCAACCTATTCTTGACCATAAAAGAAATTCATCTAACAACAACCTAATCTACAAACTGAAATAAAACATACAAATACAAGTAAAGAGGAGCTTGGCTGCTTGGATTGGACCTTAACCCAAGAGATTCAACCCTTTTAGGTGACTCAGTGCTAACTCAAAAAGGATTCCATCTTTATTTCAAAACAATAACAAGATTACATGAAACTGTCACAAAAAATAAGCTCGAAGTTTAGCAGAGTTTACATGAGCAAAAGTACAACAAAAATCTAACACCCTAGTGAGGCCCTAGGCCTCTCTACTTATACAAATGAAGCTACCAACAACTTCCTTAAAATCAGGGAGGCTTGGCTCCCAAAACTCGAGATAATCATTAGTCATCCTCCACTTGCTCGGTTGCCTTCTAGTGCATGACTTGGATGTTTGTACTCTGAGCTCAATGAAGGGGAATTCGAGTAATAAATGAGGGGGATTCCCTCCTATAAGTCCTCTCCATTGTCCACTTCGAGTTATTGTTGCCATTGTTCCACTGGATCCTTGAATTTGACCTCAAAAATCATCAATAATCTGCATTAAACACATGTTAGACCACATGGTATCATAACTAACTCAACTCACTCTATAAGCATAAATATAACCAGAAAATCACACAATAAGCTACGAGAATGGTTGATTTGAATAGGTTAGGAGGTAAAATGAGCCCATATAATTACCCATTTATGAGGCTCATCACACGTTGCAGGATCACACATTAACATGGTATATTAAGCATTCTAATGACCATCCAAACGTAGGAATCGCAGAAATATAGGTCACGTTGAACAGGGAATTTAGAAAGCCAAAGCCGAAGACACAATCAATCATTGGGTTTAAAGAGATTGCGATGCTCCAGAGCGAGACCCCCTGGGATTTGGACCAAAGATTGAAGAGTATGATTCGCAAAGCCAACATGACTTTAATGCATGGACAATGTCGCACATGGTATGTCGCGTCATTAACACCATATTTAAGGACAACGTTGTCACAACAAAAGCTTTCCACCCAGGCCAAAGCCTTGGAGATGGCAATGAGACTACATGAGACCCCTATACAAGATCCTGGTCTGCGAGTCCAACAAATCCACATGTAACTACAGAATTTGTGTTTGGAAATGCAAAGTTTGAAACAGGACAAGACCCCGGCTGGAGGCACGCGAGGAGGTATGGTGTATAAAATGCAAAGGCCAGGGGCATGACAAGGACCAATGTCCAGTATTCACGAATTACTTCGTGGGAGCAGGGTCGATGCCATTAAGACCTGAGGCACAAACAGGACCAAGCGCGGCGCCTGCATTATGGTGTGTGATTTGTCAGATAGGAGGAAAACACACTACAGATAATTTTCATCTATTGCAGAAGTATACGCAGACGTCCCAACAATTGTTTTGTAATTTCTACAGGTTGATAGGCCATGATGAACGCACCTGCAGAAGCTGTTGAGTCTTGAAAATGTCATTCATTTCCATTACACTTTCACTATTATGTCCATTATATCACCTCCATTTCACTACTATGTCACCACATTCATCCCACTTTCATTGTCATTGGGCTACCTTTATGTTTTTCCAATATTTATTATTTCTAAGCCTTTTAAGTGAATTTGTGGTTAAACATTAGAAAATAATGTGCATATGCTTATACCTAACAAATGGGTTGAGTTTGTTGACATGTGTAGGTTGAAAGGAGACTTCTAGAAGACCCTTATGTGGCACTCTAAGGCCAAATTCGAATTTGGTTGGAAAGAATCATGGGATCATGAGGATATGTGTCACATCTCCTAATTGTATTGTAACTCTAAAAGACATGTGTCTTATCAGTTCCTATTTTGATTAGGACTCTAGAGGTAGAGGGAGAGATTCATGGATTATCATTAATGAGATGGCTCTCATCTTTTTGTATAAATAGGAGATCTCTCTCCTTCATTAGTTAGTCTTTTTTTTAGTCTCTCTTCAGTCTTTCCTTTAGTCTTTTCTTAGTCCTTTTAGTTTGTTAGTCCCATGGCTTTTGAAAGCTTTGGAGAGCTTTGTTGTACTTTGCACTTTTGAAGAAATTGAATAAAGCTTTGATGTTCTCAACATGGAAGGAGATGTGAAGTAGATGTCATGGAGCATATTAGGATGTAAGTAGATTAGATTTCATTTTGTAAATATTGCTTTGTAGAATGTAAGGTAGATTAGATTTTCATTCATGAAATTTTAAATATGCTTTGATTTCATAGGTAGAAGGGGGCCCCTGCCTTGTACAGTTTGAATTATTGCATTTTATTTTCTCCCGGGATTGTGTGTGTTGTATTTGCTTTAATATCTAATGGTAGTTGCAGTTGTCTTATTCATAGTGCTGCCCTTTTTACTTTGTTTTTATAGCTGATTTTTAATCTTATTTCTCAAAGAGCTGCTAACACATGAATGATCTTCTATCATAAATTGTTATCTTTTAAGATCAGAATACCACTAACTTGCAGCTGGCTTTGAGTGCTTTTTAGACTATTCTTTCACTACTTTCTAATCATACTTTGCATAGTACATATGGCTGAAGTAGAGAGTTAGAAAGAGCAAAACGTTATCACTAGTCTTTAAAGTAGATTTTCTCATTTTTAATCACTTTTCTAATTCAAGTTAAGCTACTTTCTTTCCGTGCTTTACACAGTACATGTGTTTGAAGCAGCGAGTTAGAGAGAGATAATCTTTATCTTTGGTTTTAAAAGTGATTTTCTTATTTTCTTTTATTTGCAGCAATATGAATAGAGACTAATGCCATTAGAATGTGGTCATTTACTTTCAAGTCATTTCAAGTTCTTTGCTGTCAGTTTCATTTCAAGTTATTTCTTTCAAGCTCTTTCTTTGCAAGTTTAAAGTTTGATTACTTTCTAGACTTATTTCTAACTACTTCTTAATCATGTTTAACATAGTACTATATGTTGAAGCAGGGAGTTAGGAAGAGTTGAACATTATAACTGGTCTTTAAAGTGGTTTTTCTTACTTGTCACCTTAGAGCTTGATTACTTTTTGGACTTATTTCTGACTACTTCTTAATCGTGCTTAACATAGTACTATATGTTGAAAGCAGAGAATTAGGAAGAGTTGAACATAAACTATAAAACAACGAAGTAAGAAAGAGGTTAACTAAGCACATATAGTGCACCACACTTCATCAGTTTATGATACCCGGATTGATAATTTATGTAGAGCAATTTAAGACATTAAATTGACTAAACATTTTGGCGCCGTTGCCGGGGAAGTGTAATTAGGAGACCTTATTTCTTACATCTGGAAAAAAAAATTAATAATCCTTGAGTATGCTCTCCTCTTGCACTTTGTGTAATCTGGAGGATCAGAAAAAAGATTGTTAAGTAAAAAAAGACAAAATAATAATTCTTGAGTATGCTCTCCTCCTGCACTCTGTGTGATCTGGAGGATCAGAAAAAGAATTGTTAAAAAAAAAAAAAAAAAAAGGAAACAAAATAAACTTCATCACTTCAATTGATTCAATAAAAAAAAAAATGAAAAAAAAAACTCAAGTGCTTTGATAGGTTCAAATTGTCCAAAATTGTCTGGTTATGCTTTGTAGTGGTCTTCAAAACACTGTATCTTGTTCAAATAAGGTTTTGCAACTTAGTTGCAGAAACTGCCCTGATCCCGCAACTATCTGACAATCCCGCAGCTGTTTCAAGGTTTAACAGGTTACAGGCATCTAATGAAAAAACCGACCACATGGGCATCTCCAGAATTGTCCTGACATGGATCCTATCCTAGTCATCCAGCTCAGATCGATGAAAAACCAGCCTAGGACCTCAGTCAAAGTCTTGGTTTTAGCATGTTTTTCTTGAAGTGTTTGCTTGCCCTCTTTCTCTCTGTTACTAATGGAAACCTAGAGGGAATTAGTAACTTCTGATTGAAGAACCATTTTCTGATCAACGGCTTAGTAATCTGCTCCCCCAAGTCTTCTCCTAAGGTTTTAAAGTCCAGCCCCACATACTCTTCGTCTCCGTCTGTGACACTTTCCCTTTCACCATCTTCAAGCACTCCAGTGGTATCCAACACACCTTCTGCCAGCTCATCATGGTTGAAAAATACCAGAACACTGAGTAATATAAGTGGGAGTTCTGAAGCTGCAAAAGAAAAATTATACAGAGGGAATTCACACGTAAAAACTCCCTCTATGGATCTCGGCAGCAATTCTGGTACAGTAGACCAAAACAAGAATATTATACAAGAAATGTCTATGTTCTTGCAGCATTGCAGAGAATTGGATGAGAGGCAACAGTCATGGTTGGTGCACAAGAAAGAAACTTGCTGGAGACTGAAACGATTTGAGCAGCAGCTTGAAGCTGAGAAAATTCATAAACAGCCGAGTGCAGAACAGAAAATTAACTCAGAAAAAAAAAAAAAAAAAACGCAAAACCTGAAAAATGTCGAAATTTACACGCTCGATTTGCCCAAATGGTAGCGAATTTCAAAAAAATAAAACATGGGTTTTTTTGCCAGGTGGGTTAATTAGATAACCCAGAAACCGTTTGGGAAAATTCGTGGTGGTCTGGGAGAAATGTTCGGTTCTTTGGAGCCCGTTTTTGACTGCCGCGCGTGAAAAATTGAGTTATTCACTGGTTGTTTGAATAACTCCGCGTGCCTGAGGGAAAGAGTTCTAATAGGGATCAATTACATGCTGGCATAAACAATAAATTACACGACTTTACACCTGTTAGAGACGTGTTTCAATTAAACACGACTCTCTGTCATTAATCGCTGCCGGTTAAATGTTGGGTATCCAAAACACTAACCCTCCTACGCTCATAACACTCCATTTCACGCTGTTCCATTCTCTCATTTCCTTCATTACATTCCATTCACTACGTTGCCCCCATAAACCATACTCTGTTTTCTCCTCTCTGCTAATTCTGAGAAACAGTGAATACATATAACCAGTGAACGTATGTTACGGTTGTATTACGACTGCTAAGCCACCGTTCCACTGTGTTAAAGCTGTTAATCCACCTTTTCACTATGTTCAAGCCGTGAATTCACTGTGTCCAAGGCTATTGCTGAAACCATACAACCTCTTTTCCACAAAATTCTGAACAGAGCCGAGAATTTACTGTGTAAAGCCACCATTGAAGTAGTGTTTTAGAACAGAGCCGTAGAGTCAATGGGAAAACTTTTAAGGGCTGAACCAGAAGGTTCAAAATTCCTGGAAGCATATCCTCAAGTTGAGGAGGCATCGCAGAAAGCCAACTGGCTACAGTGCATCAAGAAATTTAAAGGCTACCACAAGGAGGTTACAAAAGCCTTTGCAAGGTCATTCAGAGATAAAGACAGTCAAGTGGAGGTGGAGGTTATTAAACCCCGCAGCTCTGTTTCAAACTCCACAGTTCCATTTTTCAGCCGAAGTTTGAGATGGAGAAATTGCTTAGTTTGTTCGCACACAGCCACTCCATTTCACAGTATTTTTTTACACTCTGCAATCCCGCAGCCATTTAGTGATCCCGCAGCTGTTTTGTTAAACTCTAGGTTGTAGGTGTCATCAGGCAAAACAGGTCACATGGGTAGTTAAGGAAATGTTAGTACATGGATGGTGTACTATTCATTCGGTCAAATTTGATGAAAAAGACCCCGGTCAAAGGGAAGTCAAATTGGGTGTTATCATAAAGTCGCCACACTGAGTCGCCACATTAAGTCGCTGCATGTCAAGAAAAAATAATAATTTTGAATCAATGAAATGAACAAGTTATTTTCTCACTTTTCTGAAGGTATTGATTAATTTTGCACTGATAATGAAAATTGAATGGCTAACTTTTTATTCAAGATTTTTAGCTACAGAGCTGTTCCTCAATTTCGCAGCCAGAAAAACCTCATTGTTCAAATCAGCCTATCTTTCTCATACAGAATCAGATTTTGATGATTTAAGTACCATTGGAAAGATCTCAACAAGATCTATACAATGAGAAATATATCATTAGAGTTTGAAATGGCAAATAATGAAATAAATTGCTGAAAAGAAGCAACATCAAATTGAGGCACTAATTCCAAAGCAGGTATAAATTCCTTTGATTTTTCCTTTGAGAACTTGTTTCATTAATACAAATTCTTAGTTTTGTGTGTAAATATCATAACTACAGAGATTGATCACCTCTCTCCTTTGATAATCTTACATTCCATTGCAGAAGAAGTATTAGTTTTTTTGCAGGTTCCAGGAGGAAGGGCAAATGACTACAAGGGAATGATGTCTCTCTAAGACACCAATTTGTTTCATAAGAGGATGATCAGCAACAAAGAGGAAATATGTTGATGCAAAATCAGATCCAAATACTTGAAAAACTTTCAGATACTATTGTCTCCATCACATCCATACTCCATAATAAACTATTCACCTCATTCCACTCCATATTTTCCATTTTCATTCACATACACTTTCCATCTCTTTTTGTCCATTCATAACCCACCAATAAAAGCAAAAGGCTCATTCACATGCTTATTTCCCATTGTCATTTCTGTTCTCCATTGCCATTTTCCATTTTCACTTTCCATTCCTTGTCATTTTCATTCCGCAAATAAGCCCTGCTTCAATGCAAATTATTGAGTCCATAGTCCTTTGAGTCTAAGTTCTTTGTAAAAACACCTTGAGACTTGCATGCCTTAATGGCAAGTCCTCATGCTGACAAACAAGGGAATACATTAATGTCCCTTGTTCGTTAGATCTTCTAGGTGACTCGACATCAGCAAATTCATTCGTACCTAGCAAGATGTGTTTGGGCATCTTGACTCTCATTGACATCAATGGTGAGAGTACTCGTGTTGACTAGTGGCATCCATTAATGGCCACTAAGCCAACAATTTCCTACTATGTTCGACATCAGAACATCTTTTCACATAGTAGGAATTGTGCCAATGAGTTTTGAAGACATGAAGACTATTATTTTCAGCATTTTGGAGCAGATTCAGCAAGTTTTAGTAGAAGCAATAAAAAGCCATCTTATCTCTCTATCCATGACTCCTCTTGTTCAACCACTTGAAGAAGAATATGATCAGAAGTTTTCAGCCACCACACATACAACTCATCCATTCCAAAGGGTAAGTGAAGGTACGGCATTTTCTAACTTTTAACCATAGAATTCCATAAAAAGCTAGAATGATAATTGTTGGAAAAACATTTCTCTTCCTCATTGCATAAAATTGCCAATACCATCAGTTGGGGGGGGGGAATACATTCATATTCATATCTTTCCATGTCCATAACATATTCAAGAGCTCGCATACTTCCAACATATATTAATTATTACATTGCTATTATGAGCATACAATGGCTTTTGAAAAAGTGCTTAAAGGATAAATTGGATACAAACAAAATCATGGTTGTCACACAAGAACCAACCATCATGCAATCCAATAAAGATATACTTTGCAACAATAATCAAAATATCATTATGCAAAGTTCAAAGATCAAAATAGAAGGCAACAAAAAAAAAATGGTTGTAACACAAGAACCAACCATGTTGCAATTCAAGTAAAACACTTTGCAGAAATATGAAGTTATCAAATGATATCATGCAAAGTTAAGCCAAAGCTCAAGGATCAAAAGAGTCAATGTAATATATGTTGCATGAGGACATGCAATAGCTTCAGTTGGGGGGTATGTTGAGTCTTGAAAATGTCATTCATTTCCATTACACTTTCACTATTATGTCCATTATATCACCTCCATTTCACTACTATGTCACCACATTCATCCCACTTTCATTGTCATTGGGCTACCTTTATGTTTTTCCAATATTTATTATTTCTAAGCCTTTTAAGTGAATTTGTGGTTAAACATTAGAAAATAATGTGCATATGCTTATACCTAACAAATGGGTTGAGTTTGTTGACATGTGTAGGTTGAAAGGAGACTTCTAGAAGACCCTTATGTGGCACTCTAAGGCCAAATTCGAATTTGGTTGGAAAGAATCATGGGATCATGAGGATATGTGTCACATCTCCTAATTGTATTGTAACTCTAAAAGACATGTGTCTTATCAGTTCCTATTTTGATTAGGACTCTAGAGGTAGAGGGAGAGATTCATGGATTATCATTAATGAGATGGCTCTCATCTTTTTGTATAAATAGGAGATCTCTCTCCTTCATTAGTTAGTCTTTTTTTTTAGTCTCTCTTCAGTCTTTCCTTTAGTCTTTTCTTAGTCCTTTTAGTTTGTTAGTCCCATGGCTTTTGAAAGCTTTGGAGAGCTTTGTTGTACTTTGCACTTTTGAAGAAATTGAATAAAGCTTTGATGTTCTCAACATGGAAGGAGATGTGAAGTAGATGTCATGGAGCATATTAGGATGTAAGTAGATTAGATTTCATTTTGTAAATATTGCTTTGTAGAATGTAAGGTAGATTAGATTTTCATTCATGAAATTTTAAGTATGCTTTGATTTCATAGGTAGAAGGGGGCCCCTGCCTTGTACAGTTTGAATTATTGCATTTTATTTTCTCCCGGGATTGTGTGTGTTGTATTTGCTTTAATATCTAATGGTAGTTGCAGTTGTCTTATTCATAGTGCTGCCCTTTTTACTTTGTTTTTATAGCTGATTTTTAATCTTATTTCTCAAAGAGCTGCTAACACATGAATGATCTTCTATCATAAATTGTTATCTTTTAAGATCAGAATACCACTAACTTGCAGCTGGCTTTGAGTGCTTTTTAGACTATTCTTTCACTACTTTCTAATCATACTTTGCATAGTACATATGGCTGAAGTAGAGAGTTAGAAAGAGCAAAACGTTATCACTAGTCTTTAAAGTAGATTTTCTCATTTTTAATCACTTTTCTAATTCAAGTTAAGCTACTTTCTTTCCGTGCTTTACACAGTACATGTGTTTGAAGCAGCGAGTTAGAGAGAGATAATCTTTATCTTTGGTTTTAAAAGTGATTTTCTTATTTTCTTTTATTTGCAGCAATATGAATAGAGACTAATGCCATTAGAATGTGGTCATTTACTTTCAAGTCATTTCAAGTTCTTTGCTGTCAGTTTCATTTCAAGTTATTTCTTTCAAGCTCTTTCTTTGCAAGTTTAAAGTTTGATTACTTTCTAGACTTATTTCTAACTACTTCTTAATCGTGTTTAACATAGTACTATATGTTGAAGCAGGGAGTTAGGAAGAGTTGAACATTATAACTGGTCTTTAAAGTGGTTTTTCTTACTTGTCACCTTAGAGCTTGATTACTTTTTGGACTTATTTCTGACTACTTAATCGTGCTTAACATAGTACTATATGTTGAAAGCAGAGAATTAGGAAGAGTTGAACATAAACTATAAAACAACGAAGTAAGAAAGAGGTTAACTAAGCACATATAGTGCACCACACTTCATCAGTTTATGATACCCGGATTGATAATTTATGTAGAGCAATTTAAGACATTAAATTGACTAAACATTTTGGCGCCGTTGCCGGGGAAGTGTAATTAGGAGACCTTATTTCTTACATCTGGAAAAAAAATTAATAATCCTTGAGTATGCTCTCCTCTTGCACTTTGTGTGATCTGGAGGATCAGAAAAAAGATTGTTAAGTAAAAAAAGACAAAATAATAATTCTTGAGTATGCTCTCCTCCTGCACTCTGTGTGATCTGGAGGATCAGAAAAAGAATTGTTAAAAAAAAAAAAAAAAAAAAAAAAGGAAACAAAATAAACTTCATCACTTCAATTGATTCAATAAAAAAAAAAAATGAAAAAAAAAACTCAAGTGCTTTGATAGGTTCAAATTGTCCAAAATTGTCTGGTTATGCTTTGTAGTGGTCTTCAAAACACTGTATCTTGTTCAAATAAGGTTTTGCAACTTAGTTGCAGAAACTGCCCTGATCCCGCAGCTATCTGACAATCCCGCAGCTGTTTCAAGGTTTAACAGGTTACAGGCATCTAATGAAAAAACCGACCACATGGGCATCTCCAGAATTGTCCTGACATGGATCCTATCCTAGTCATCCAGCTCAGATCGATGAAAAACCAGCCTAGGACCTCAGTCAAAGTCTTGGTTTTAGCATGTTTTTCTTGAAGTGTTTGCTTGCCCTCTTTCTCTCTGTTACTAATGGAAACCTAGAGGGAATTAGTAACTTCTGATTGAAGAACCATTTTCTGATCAACGGCTTAGTAATCTGCTCCCCCAAGTCTTCTCCTAGGGTTTTAAAGTCCAGCCCCACATACTCTTCGTCTCCGTCTGTGACACTTTCCCTTTCACCATCTTCAAGCACTCCAGTGGTATCCAACACACCTTCTGCCAGCTCATCATGGTTGAAAAATACCAGAACACTGAGTAATATAAGTGGGAGTTCTGAAGCTGCAAAAGAAAAATTATACAGAGGGAATTCACACGTAAAAACTCCCTCTATGGATCTCGGCAGCAATTCTGGTACAGTAGACCAAAACAAGAATATTATACAAGAAATGTCTATGTTCTTGCAGCATTGCAGAGAATTGGATGAGAGGCAACAGTCATGGTTGGTGCACAAGAAAGAAACTTGCTGGAGACTGAAACGACTTGAGCAGCAGCTTGAAGCTGAGAAAATTCATAAACAGCCGAGTGCAGAACAGAAAATTAACTCAGAAAAAAAAAAAAAAAAACGCAAAACCTGAAAAACGTCAAACTTTACACGCTCGATTTGCCCAAATGGTAGCGAATTTCAAAAAAATAAAACATGGGTTTTTTTGCCAGGTGGGTTAATTAGATAACCCAGAAACCGTTTGGGAAAATTCGTGGTGGTCTGGGAGAAATGTTCGGTTCTTTGGAGCCCGTTTTTGACTGCCGCGCGTGAAAAATTGAGTTATTAACTGGTTGTTTGAATAACTCCGCGTGCCTGAGGGAAAGAGTTCTAATAGGGATCAATTACATGCTGGCATAAACAATAAATTACACGACTTTACACTTGTTAGAGACGTGTTTCAATTAAACACGACTCTCTGTCATTAATCGCTGCCGGTTAAATGTTGGGTATCCAAAACACTAACCCTCCTACGCTCATAACACTCCATTTCACGCTGTTCCATTCTCTCATTTCCTTCATTACGTTCCATTCACTACGTTGCCCCCATAAACCATACTCTGTTTTCTCCTCTCTGCTAATTCTGAGAAACAGTGAATACATATAACCAGTGAACGTATGTTACGGTTGTATTACGACTGCTAAGCCACCGTTCCACTGTGTTAAAGCTGTTAATCCACCTTTTCACTATGTTCAAGCCGTGAATTCACTGTGTCCAAGGCTATTGCTGAAACCATACAACCTCTTTTCCACAAAATTCTGAACAGAGCCGAGAATTTACTGTGTAAAGCCACCATTGAAGTAGTGTTTTAGAACAGAGCCGTAGAGTCAATGGGGAAACTTTTAAGGGCTGAACCAGAAGGTTCAAAATTCCTGGAAGCATATCCTCAAGTTGAGGAGGCATTGCAGAAAGCCAACTGGCTACAGTGCATCAAGAAATTTAAAGGCTACCACAAGGAGGTTACAAAAGCCTTTGCAAGGTCATTCAGAGATAAAGACAGTCAAGTGGAGGTGGAGGTTATTAAACCCCGCAGCTCTGTTTCAAACTCCACAGTTCCATTTTTCAGCCGAAGTTTGAGATGGAGAAATTGCTTAGTTTGTTCGCACACAGCCACTCCATTTCACAGTATTTTTTTACACTCTGCAATCCCGCAGCCATTTAGTGATCCCGCAGCTGTTTTGTTAAACTCTAGGTTGTAGGTGTCATCAGGCAAAACAGGTCACATGGGTAGCTAGGGAAATGTTAGTACATGGATGGTGTCCTATTCATTCGGTCAAATTTGATGAAAAAGACCCCGGTCAAAGGGAAGTCAAATTGGGTGTTATCATAAAGTCGCCACACTGAGTCGCCACATTAAGTCGCTGCATGTCAAGAAAAAATAATAATTTTGAATCAATGAAATGAACAAGTTATTTTCTCACTTTTCTGAAGGTATTGATTAATTTTGCACTGATAATGAAAATTGAATGGCTAACTTTTTATTCAAGATTTTTAGCTACAGAGCTGTTCCTCAATTTCGCAGCCAGAAAAACCTCATTGTTCAAATCAGCCTATCTTTCTCATACAGAATCAGATTTTGATGATTTAAGTACCATTGGAAAGATCTCAACAAGATCTATACAATGAGAAATATATCATTAGAGTTTGAAATGGCAAATAATGAAATAAATTGCTGAAAAGAAGCAACATCAAATTGAGGCACTAATTCCAAAGCAGGTATAAATTCCTTTGATTTTTCCTTTGAGAACTTGTTTCATTAATACAAATTCTTAGTTTTGTGTGTAAATATCATAACTACAGAGATTGATCACCTCTCTCCTTTGATAATCTTACATTCCATTGCAGAAGAAGTATTAGTTTTTTTGCAGGTTCCAAGAGGAAGGGCAAATGACTACAAGGGAATGATGTCTCTCTAAGAGACCAATTTGTTTCATAAGAGGATGATCAGCAACAAAGAGGAAATATGTTGATGCAAAATCAGATCCAAATACTTGAAAAACTTTCAGATACTATTGTCTCCATCACATCCATACTCCATAATAAACTATTCACCTCATTCCACTCCATATTTTCCATTTTCATTCACATACACTTTCCATCTCTTTTTGTCCATTCATAACCCACCAATAAAAGCAAAAGGCTCATTCACATGCTTATTGCCCATTGTCATTTCTGTTCTCCATTGCCATTTTCCATTTTCACTTTCCATTCCTTGTCATTTTCATTCCGCAAATAAGCCCTGCTTCAATGCAAATTATTGAGTCCATAGTCCTTTGAGTCTAAGTTCTTTGTAAAAACACCTTAAGACTTGCATGCCTTAATGGCAAGTCCTCATGCTGACAAACAAGGGAATACATTAATGTCCCTTGTTCGTTAGATCTTCTAGGTGACTCGACATCAGCAAATTCATTCGTACCTAGCAAGATGTGTTTGGGCATCTTGACTCTCATTGACATCAATGGTGAGAGTACTCGTGTTGACTAGTGGCATCCATTAATGGCCACTAAGCCAACAATTTCCTACTATGTTCGACATCAGAACATCTTTTCACATAGTAGGAATTGTGCCAATGAGTTTTGAAGACATGAAGACTATTATTTTCAGCATTTTGGAGCAGATTCAGCAAGTTTTAGTAGAAGCAATAAAAAGCCATCTTATCTCTCTATCCATGACTCCTCTTGTTCAGCCACTTGAAGAAGAATATGATCAGAAGTTTTCAGCCACCACACATACAACTCATCCATTCCAAAGGGTAAGTGAAGGTACGGCATTTTCTAACTTTTAACCATAGAATTCCATAAAAAGCTAGAATGATAATTGTTGGAAAAACATTTCTCTTCCTCATTGCATAAAATTGCCAATACCATCAGTTGGGGGGGGGGGGAATACATTCATATTCATATCTTTCCATGTCCATAACATATTCAAGAGCTCGCATACTTCCAACATATATTAATTATTACATTGCTATTATGAGCATACAATGGCTTTTGAAAAAGTGCTTAAAGGATAAATTGGATACAAACAAAATCATGGTTGTCACACAAGAACCAACCATCATGCAATCCAATAAAGATATACTTTGCAACAATAATCAAAATATCATTATGCAAAGTTCAAAGATCAAAATAGAAGGCAACAAAAAAAAAATGGTTGTAACACAAGAACCAACCATGTTGCAATTCAAGTAAAACACTTTGCAGAAATATGAAGTTATCAAATGATATCATGCAAAGTTAAGCCAAAGCTCAAGGATCAAAAGAGTCAATGTAATATATGTTGCATGAGGACATGCAATAGCTTCAGTTGGGGGGTATGTTGAGTCTTGAAAATGTCATTCATTTCCATTACACTTTCACTATTATGTCCATTATATCACCTCCATTTCACCTCCATTTCACTACTATGTCACCACATTCATCCCACTTTCATTGTCATTGGGCTACCTTTATGTTTTTCCAATATTTATTATTTCTAAGCCTTTTAAGTGAATTTGTGGTTAAACATTAGAAAATAATGTGCATATGCTTATACCTAACAAATGGGTTGAGTTTGTTGACATGTGTAGGTTGAAAGGAGACTTCTAGAAGACCCTTATGTGGCACTCTAAGGCCAAATTCGAATTTGGTTGGAAAGAATCATGGGATCATGAGGATATGTGTCACATCTCCTAATTGTATTGTAACTCTAAAAGACATGTGTCTTATCAGTTCCTATTTTGATTAGGACTCTAGAGGTAGAGGGAGAGATTCATGGATTATCATTAATGAGATGGCTCTCATCTTTTTGTATAAATAGGAGATCTCTCTCCTTCATTAGTTAGTCTTTTTTTTTAGTCTCTCTTCAGTCTTTCCTTTAGTCTTTTCTTAGTCCTTTTAGTTTGTTAGTCCCATGGCTTTTGAAAGCTTTGGAGAGCTTTGTTGTACTTTGCACTTTTGAAGAAATTGAATAAAGCTTTGATGTTCTCAACATGGAAGGAGATGTGAAGTAGATGTCATGGAGCATATTAGGATGTAAGTAGATTAGATTTCATTTTGTAAATATTGCTTTGTAGAATGTAAGGTAGATTAGATTTTCATTCATGAAATTTTAAGTATGCTTTGATTTCATAGGTAGAAGGGGGCCCCTGCCTTGTACAGTTTGAATTATTGCATTTTATTTTCTCCCGGGATTGTGTGTGTTGTATTTGCTTTAATATCTAATGGTAGTTGCAGTTGTCTTATTCATAGTGCTGCCCTTTTTACTTTGTTTTTATAGCTGATTTTTAATCTTATTTCTCAAAGAGCTGCTAACACATGAATGATCTTCTATCATAAATTGTTATCTTTTAAGATCAGAATACCACTAACTTGCAGCTGGCTTTGAGTGCTTTTTAGACTATTCTTTCACTACTTTCTAATCATACTTTGCATAGTACATATGGCTGAAGTAGAGAGTTAGAAAGAGCAAAACGTTATCACTAGTCTTTAAAGTAGATTTTCTCATTTTTAATCACTTTTCTAATTCAACTTAAGCTACTTTCTTTCCGTGCTTTACACAGTACATGTGTTTGAAGCAGCGAGTTAGAGAGAGATAATCTTTATCTTTGGTTTTAAAAGTGATTTTCTTATTTTCTTTTATTTGCAGCAATATGAATAGAGACTAATGCCATTAGAATGTGGTCATTTACTTTCAAGTCATTTCAAGTTCTTTGCTGTCAGTTTCATTTCAAGTTATTTCTTTCAAGCTCTTTCTTTGCAAGTTTAAAGTTTGATTACTTTCTAGACTTATTTCTAACTACTTCTTAATCGTGTTTAACATAGTACTATATGTTGAAGCAGGGAGTTAGGAAGAGTTGAACATTATAACTGGTCTTTAAAGTGGTTTTTCTTACTTGTCACCTTAGAGCTTGATTACTTTTTGGACTTATTTCTGACTACTTCTTAATCGTGCTTAACATAGTACTATATGTTGAAAGCAGAGAATTAGGAAGAGTTGAACATAAACTATAAAACAACGAAGTAAGAAAGAGGTTAACTAAGCACATATAGTGCACCACACTTCATCAGTTTACGATACCCGGATTGATAATTTATGTAGAGCAATTTAAGACATTAAATTGACTAAACATTTTGGCGCCGTTGCCGGGGAAGTGTAATTAGGAGACCTTATTTCTTACATCTGGAAAAAAAAATTAATAATCCTTGAGTATGCTCTCCTCTTGCACTTTGTGTGATCTGGAGGATCAGAAAAAAGATTGTTAAGTAAAAAAAGACAAAATAATAATTCTTGAGTATGCTCTCCTCCTGCACTCTGTGTGATCTGGAGGATCAGAAAAAGAATTGTTAAAAAAAAAAAAAAAAAAAAAGAAACAAAATAAACTTCATCACTTCAATTGATTCAATAAAAAAAAAAAAATGAAAAAAAAAAACTCAAGTGCTTTGATAGGTTCAAATTGTCCAAAATTGTCTGGTTATGCTTTGTAGTGGTCTTCAAAACACTGTATCTTGTTCAAATAAGGTTTTGCAACTTAGTTGCAGAAACTGCCCTGATCCCGCAGCTATCTGACAATCCCGCAGCTGTTTCAAGGTTTAACAGGTTACAGGCATCTAATGAAAAAACCGACCACATGGACATCTCCAGAATTGTCCTGACATGGATCCTATCCTAGTCATCCAGCTCAGATCGATGAAAAACCAGCCTAGGACCTCAGTCAAAGTCTTGGTTTTAGCATGTTTTTCTTGAAGTGTTTGCTTGCCCTCTTTCTCTCTGTTACTAATGGAAACCTAGAGGGAATTAGTAACTTCTGATTGAAGAACCATTTTCTGATCAACGGCTTAGTAATCTACTCCCCCAAGTCTTCTCCTAGGTTTTAAAGTCCAGCCCCACATACTCTTCGTCTCCGTCTGTGACACTTTCCCTTTCACCATCTTCAAGCACTCCAGTGGTATCCAACACACCTTCTGCCAGCTCATCATGGTTGAAAAATACCAGAACACTGAGTAATATAAGTGGGAGTTCTGAAGCTGCAAAAGAAAAATTATACAGAGGGAATTCACACGTAAAACTCCCTCTATGGATCTCGGCAACAATTCTGGTACAGTAGACCAAAACAAGAATATTATACAAGAAATGTCTATGTTCTTGCAGCATTGCAGAGAATTGGATGAGAGGCAACAGTCATGGTTGGTGCACAAGAAAGAAACTTGCTGGAGACTGAAACGATTTGAGCAGCAGCTTGAAGCTGAGAAA
Organism: Pinus tabuliformis; assembly: GCA_031772625.1. Taxonomy (NCBI): domain Eukaryota; kingdom Viridiplantae; phylum Streptophyta; class Pinopsida; order Pinales; family Pinaceae; genus Pinus; species Pinus tabuliformis. The sequence goes on from CM062818.1 coordinate 1,222,453,527, forward strand.
ATTCATAAACAGCCGAGTGCAGAACAGAAAATTAACTCAGAAAAAAAAAAACGCAAAACCTGAAAAATGTCGAAATTTACACGCTCGATTTGCCCAAATGGTAGCGAATTTCAAAAAAATAAAACATGGGTTTTTTTGCCAGGTGGGTTAATTAGATAACCCAGAAACCGTTTGGGAAAATTCGTGGTGGTCTGGGAGAAATGTTCGGTTCTTTGGAGCCCGTTTTTGACTGCCGCGCGTGAAAAATTGAGTTATTAACTGGTTGTTTGAATAACTCCGCGTGCCTGAGGGAAAGAGTTCTAATAGGGATCAATTACATGCTGGCATAAACAATAAATTACACGACTTTACACCTGTTAGAGACGTGTTTCAATTAAACACGACTCTCTGTCATTAATCGCTGCCGGTTAAATGTTGGGTATCCAAAACACTAACCCTCCTACGCTCATAACACTCCATTTCACGCTGTTCCATTCTCTCATTTCCTTCATTCCGTTCCATTCACTACGTTGCCCCCATAAACCATACTCTGTTTTCTCCTCTCTGCTAATTCTGAGAAACAGTGAATACATATAACCAGTGAACGTATGTTACGGTTGTATTACGACTGCTAAGCCACCGTTCCACTGTGTTAAAGCTGTTAATCCACCTTTTCACTATGTTCAAGCCGTGAATTCACTGTGTCCAAGGCTATTGCTGAAACCATACAACCTCTTTTCCACAAAATTCTGAACAGAGCCGAGAATTTACTGTGTAAAGCCACCATTGAAGTAGTGTTTTAGAACAGAGCCGTAGAGTCAATGGGAAAACTTTTAAGGGCTGAACCAGAAGGTTCAAAATTCCTGGAAGCATATCCTCAAGTTGAGGAGGCATTGCAGAAAGCCAACTGGCTACAGTGCATCAAGAAATTTAAAGGCTACCACAAGGAGGTTACAAAAGCCTTTGCAAGGTCATTCAGAGATAAAGACAGTCAAGTGGAGGTGGAGGTTATTAAACCCCGCAGCTCTGTTTCAAACTCCACAGTTCCATTTTTCAGCCGAAGTTTGAGATGGAGAAATTGCTTAGTTTGTTCGCACACAGCCACTCCATTTCACAGTATTTTTTTACACTCTGCAATCCCGCAGCCATTTAGTGATCCCGCAGCTGTTTTGTTAAACTCTAGGTTGTAGGTGTCATCAGGCAAAACAGGTCACATGGGTAGCTAAGGAAATGTTAGTACATGGATGGTGTACTATTCATTCGGTCAAATTTGATGAAAAAGACCCCGGTCAAAGGGAAGTCAAATTGGGTGTTATCATAAAGTCGCCACACTGAGTCGCCACATTAAGTCGCTGCATGTCAAGAAAAAATAATAATTTTGAATCAATGAAATGAACAAGTTATTTTCTCACTTTTCTGAAGGTATTGATTAATTTTGCACTGATAATGAAAATTGAATGGCTAACTTTTTATTCAAGATTTTTAGCTACAGAGCTGTTCCTCAATTTCGCAGCCAGAAAAACCTCATTGTTCAAATCAGCCTATCTTTCTCATACAGAATCAGATTTTGATGATTTAAGTACCATTGGAAAGATCTCAACAAGATCTATACAATGAGAAATATATCATTAGAGTTTGAAATGGTAAATAATGAAATAAATTGCTGAAAAGAAGCAACATCAAATTGAGGCACTAATTCCAAAGCAGGTATAAATTCCTTTGATTTTTCCTTTGAGAACTTGTTTCATTAATACAAATTCTTAGTTTTGTGTGTAAATATCATAACTACAGAGATTGATCACCTCTCTCCTTTGATAATCTTACATTCCATTGCAGAAGAAGTATTAGTTTTTTTGCAGGTTCCAAGAGGAAGGGCAAATGACTACAAGGGAATGATGTCTCTCTAAGAGACCAATTTGTTTCATAAGAGGATGATCAGCAACAAAGAGGAAATATGTTGATGCAAAATCAGATCCAAATACTTGAAAAACTTTCAGATACTATTGTCTCCATCACATCCATACTCCATAATAAACTATTCACCTCATTCCACTCCATATTTTCCATTTTCATTCACATACACTTTCCATCTCTTTTTGTCCATTCATAACCCACCAATAAAAGCAAAAGGCTCATTCACATGCTTATTGCCCATTGTCATTTCTGTTCTCCATTGCCATTTTCCATTTTCACTTTCCATTCCTTGTCATTTTCATTCCGCAAATAAGCCCTGCTTCAATGCAAATTATTGAGTCCATAGTCCTTTGAGTCTAAGTTCTTTATAAAAACACCTTGAGACTTGCATGCCTTAATGGCAAGTCCTCATGCTGACAAACAAGGGAATACATTAATGTCCCTTGTTCGTTAGATCTTCTAGGTGACTCGACATCAGCAAATTCATTCGTACCTAGCAAGATGTGTTTGGGCATCTTGACTCTCATTGACATCAATGGTGAGAGTACTCGTGTTGACTAGTGGCATCCATTAATGGCCACTAAGCCAACAATTTCCTACTATGTTCAACATCAGAACATCTTTTCACATAGTAGGAATTGTGCCAATGAGTTTTGAAGACATGAAGACTATTATTTTCAGCATTTTGGAGCAGATTCAGCAAGTTTTAGTAGAAGCAATAAAAAGCCATCTTATCTCTCTATCCATGACTCCTCTTGTTCAGCCACTTGAAGAAGAATATGATCAGAAGTTTTCAGCCACCACACATACAACTCATCCATTCCAAAGGGTAAGTGAAGGTACGGCATTTTCTAACTTTTAACCATAGAATTCCATAAAAAGCTAGAATGATAATTGTTGGAAAAACATTTCTCTTCCTCATTGCATAAAATTGCCAATACCATCAGTTGGGGGGGGGGAATACATTCATATTCATATCTTTCCATGTCCATAACATATTCAAGAGCTCGCATACTTCCAACATATATTAATTATTACATTGCTATTATGAGCATACAATGGCTTTTGAAAAAGTGCTTAAAGGATAAATTGGATACAAACAAAATCATGGTTGTCACACAAGAACCAACCATCATGCAATCCAATAAAGATATACTTTGCAACAATAATCAAAATATCATTATGCAAAGTTCAAAGATCAAAATAGAAGGCAACAAAAAAAAAATGGTTGTAACACAAGAACCAACCATGTTGCAATTCAAGTAAAACACTTTGCAGAAATATGAAGTTATCAAATGATATCATGCAAAGTTAAGCCAAAGCTCAAGGATCAAAAGAGTCAATGTAATATATGTTGCATGAGGACATGCAATAGCTTCAGTTGGGGGGTATGTTGAGTCTTGAAAATGTCATTCATTTCCATTACACTTTCACTATTATGTCCATTATATCACCTCCATTTCACTACTATGTCACCACATTCATCCCACTTTCATTGTCATTGGGCTACCTTTATGTTTTTCCAATATTTATTATTTCTAAGCCTTTTAAGTGAATTTGTGGTTAAACATTAGAAAATAATGTGCATATGCTTATACCTAACAAATGGGTTGAGTTTGTTGACATGTGTAGGTTGAAAGGAGACTTCTAGAAGACCCTTATGTGGCACTCTAAGGCCAAATTCGAATTTGGTTGGAAAGAATCATGGGATCATGAGGATATGTGTCACATCTCCTAATTGTATTGTAACTCTAAAAGACATGTGTCTTATCAGTTCCTATTTTGATTAGGACTCTAGAGGTAGAGGGAGAGATTCATGGATTATCATTAATGAGATGGCTCTCATCTTTTTGTATAAATAGGAGATCTCTCTCCTTCATTAGTTAGTCTTTTTTTTTAGTCTCTCTTCAGTCTTTCCTTTAGTCTTTTCTTAGTCCTTTTAGTTTGTTAGTCCCATGGCTTTTGAAAGCTTTGGAGAGCTTTGTTGTACTTTGCACTTTTGAAGAAATTGAATAAAGCTTTGATGTTCTCAACATGGAAGGAGATGTGAAGTAGATGTCATGGAGCATATTAGGATGTAAGTAGATTAGATTTCATTTTGTAAATATTGCTTTGTAGAATGTAAGGTAGATTAGATTTTCATTCATGAAATTTTAAGTATGCTTTGATTTCATAGGTAGAAGGGGGCCCCTGCCTTGTACAGTTTGAATTATTGCATTTTATTTTCTCCCGGGATTGTGTGTGTTGTATTTGCTTTAATATCTAATGGTAGTTGCAGTTGTCTTATTCATAGTGCTGCCCTTTTTACTTTGTTTTTATAGCTGATTTTTAATCTTATTTCTCAAAGAGCTGCTAACACATGAATGATCTTCTATCATAAATTGTTATCTTTTAAGATCAGAATACCACTAACTTGCAGCTGGCTTTGAGTGCTTTTTAGACTATTCTTTCACTACTTTCTAATCATACTTTGCATAGTACATATGGCTGAAGTAGAGAGTTAGAAAGAGCAAAACGTTATCACTAGTCTTTAAAGTAGATTTTCTCATTTTTAATCACTTTTCTAATTCAAGTTAAGCTACTTTCTTTCCGTGCTTTACACAGTACATGTGTTTGAAGCAGCGAGTTAGAGAGAGATAATCTTTATCTTTGGTTTTAAAAGTGATTTTCTTATTTTCTTTTATTTGCAGCAATATGAATAGAGACTAATGCCATTAGAATGTGGTCATTTACTTTCAAGTCATTTCAAGTTCTTTGCTGTCAGTTTCATTTCAAGTTATTTCTTTCAAGCTCTTTCTTTGCAAGTTTAAAGTTTGATTACTTTCTAGACTTATTTCTAACTACTTCTTAATCGTGTTTAACATAGTACTATATGTTGAAGCAGGGAGTTAGGAAGAGTTGAACATTATAACTGGTCTTTAAAGTGGTTTTTCTTACTTGTCACCTTAGAGCTTGATTACTTTTTGGACTTATTTCTGACTACTTCTTAATCATGCTTAACATAGTACTATATGTTGAAAGCAGAGAATTAGGAAGAGTTGAACATAAACTATAAAACAACGAAGTAAGAAAGAGGTTAACTAAGCACATATAGTGCACCACACTTCATCAGTTTATGATACCCGGATTGATAATTTATGTAGAGCAATTTAAGACATTAAATTGACTAAACATTTTGGCGCCGTTGCCGGGGAAGTGTAATTAGGAGACCTTATTTCTTACATCTGGAAAAAAAAATTAATAATCCTTGAGTATGCTCTCCTCTTGCACTTTGTGTGATCTGGAGGATCAGAAAAAAGATTGTTAAGTAAAAAAAGACAAAATAATAATTCTTGAGTATGCTCTCCTCCTGCACTCTGTGTGATCTGGAGGATCAGAAAAAGAATTGTTAAAAAAAAAAAAAAAAAAAAAGGAAACAAAATAAACTTCATCACTTCAATTGATTCAATAAAAAAAAAAAATGAAAAAAAAAAACTCAAGTGCTTTGATAGGTTCAAATTGTCCAAAATTGTCTGGTTATGCTTTGTAGTGGTCTTCAAAACACTGTATCTTGTTCAAATAAGGTTTTGCAACTTAGTTGCAGAAACTGCCCTGATCCCGCAGCTATCTGACAATCCCGCAGCTGTTTCAAGGTTTAACAGGTTACAGGCATCTAATGAAAAAACCGACCACATGGGCATCTCCAGAATTGTCCTGACATGGATCCTATCCTAGTCATCCAGCTCAGATCGATGAAAAACCAGCCTAGGACCTCAGTCAAAGTCTTGGTTTTAGCATGTTTTTCTTGAAGTGTTTGCTTGCCCTCTTTCTCTCTGTTACTAATGGAAACCTAGAGGGAATTAGTAACTTCTGATTGAAGAACCATTTGCTGATCAACGACTTAGTAATCTGCTCTCCCAAGTCTTCTCCTAGGGTTTTAAAGTCCAGCCCCACATACTCTTCGTCTCCGTCTGTGACACTTTCCCTTTCACCATCTTCAAGCACTCCAGTGGTATCCAACACACCTTCTGCCAGCTCATCATGGTTGAAAAATACCAGAACACTGAGTAATATAAGTGGGAGTTCTGAAGCTGCAAAAGAAAAATTATACAGAGGGAATTCACACGTAAAAACTCCCTCTATGGATCTCGGCAGCAATTCTGGTACAGTAGACCAAAACAAGAATATTATACAAGAAATGTCTATGTTCTTGCAGCATTGCAGAGAATTGGATGAGAGGCAACAGTCATGGTTGGTGCACAAGAAAGAAACTTGCTGGAGACTGAAACGATTTGAGCAGCAGCTTGAAGCTGAGAAAATTCATAAACAGCCGAGTGCAGAACAGAAAATTAACTCAGAAAAAAAAAAAAAAAACGCAAAACCTGAAAAATGTCGAACTTTACACGCTCGATTTGCCCAAATGGTAGCGAATTTCAAAAAAATAAAACATGGGTTTTTTTGCCAGGTGGGTTAATTAGATAACCCAGAAACCGTTTGGGAAAATTCGTGGTGGTCTGGGAGAAATGTTCGGTTCTTTGGAGCCCGTTTTTGACTGCCGCGCGTGAAAAATTGAGTTATTCACTGGTTGTTTGAATAACTCCGCGTGCCTGAGGGAAAGAGTTCTAATAGGGATCAATTACATGCTGGCATAAACAATAAATTACACGACTTTACACCTGTTAGAGACGTGTTTCAATTAAACACGACTCTCTGTCATTAATCGCTGCCGGTTAAATGTTGGGTATCCAAAACACTAACCCTCCTACGCTCATAACACTCCATTTCACGCTGTTCCATTCTCTCATTTCCTTCATTCCGTTCCATTCACTACGTTGCCCCCATAAACCATACTCTGTTTTCTCCTCTCTGCTAATTCTGAGAAACAGTGAATACATATAACCAGTGAACGTATGTTACGGTTGTATTACGACTGCTAAGCCACCGTTCCACTGTGTTAAAGCTGTTAATCCACCTTTTCACTATGTTCAAGCCGTGAATTCACTGTGTCCAAGGCTATTGCTGAAACCATACAACCTCTTTTCCACAAAATTCTGAACAGAGCCGAGAATTTACTGTGTAAAGCCACCATTGAAGTAGTGTTTTAGAACAGAGCCGTAGAGTCAATGGGAAAACTTTTAAGGGCTGAACCAGAAGGTTCAAAATTCCTGGAAGCATATCCTCAAGTTGAGGAGGCATTGCAGAAAGCCAACTGGCTACAGTGCATCAAGAAATTTAAAGGCTACCACAAGGAGGTTACAAAAGCCTTTGCAAGGTCATTCAGAGATAAAGACAGTCAAGTGGAGGTGGAGGTTATTAAACCCCGCAGCTCTGTTTCAAACTCCACAGTTCCATTTTTCAGCCGAAGTTTGAGATGGAGAAATTGCTTAGTTTGTTCGCACACAGCCACTCCATTTCACAGTATTTTTTTACACTCTGCAATCCCGCAGCCATTTAGTGATCCCGCAGCTGTTTTGTTAAACTCTAGGTTGTAGGTGTCATCAGGCAAAACAGGTCACATGGGTAGCTAAGGAAATGTTAGTACATGGATGGTGTACTATTCATTCGGTCAAATTTGATGAAAAAGACCCCGGTCAAAGGGAAGTCAAATTGGGTGTTATCATAAAGTCGCCACACTGAGTCGCCACATTAAGTCGCTGCATGTCAAGAAAAAATAATAATTTTGAATCAATGAAATGAACAAGTTATTTTCTCACTTTTCTGAAGGTATTGATTAATTTTGCACTGATAATGAAAATTGAATGGCTAACTTTTTATTCAAGATTTTTAGCTACAGAGCTGTTCCTCAATTTCGCAGCCAGAAAAACCTCATTGTTCAAATCAGCCTATCTTTCTCATACAGAATCAGATTTTGATGATTTAAGTACCATTGGAAAGATCTCAACAAGATCTATACAATGAGAAATATATCATTAGAGTTTGAAATGGCAAATAATGAAATAAATTGCTGAAAAGAAGCAACATCAAATTGAGGCACTAATTCCAAAGCAGGTATAAATTCCTTTGATTTTTCCTTTGAGAACTTGTTTCATTAATACAAATTCTTAGTTTTGTGTGTAAATATCATAACTACAGAGATTGATCACCTCTCTCCTTTGATAATCTTACATTCCATTGCAGAAGAAGTATTAGTTTTTTTGCAGGTTCCAAGAGGAAGGGCAAATGACTACAAGGGAATGATGTCTCTCTAAGAGACCAATTTGTTTCATAAGAGGATGATCAGCAACAAAGAGGAAATATGTTGATGCAAAATCAGATCCAAATACTTGAAAAACTTTCAGATACTATTGTCTCCATCACATCCATACTCCATAATAAACTATTCACCTCATTCCACTCCATATTTTCCATTTTCATTCACATACACTTTCCATCTCTTTTTGTCCATTCATAACCCACCAATAAAAGCAAAAGGCTCATTCACATGCTTATTGCCCATTGTCATTTCTGTTCTCCATTGCCATTTTCCATTTTCACTTTCCATTCCTTGTCATTTTCATTCCGCAAATAAGCCCTGCTTCAATGCAAATTATTGAGTCCATAGTCCTTTGAGTCTAAGTTCTTTGTAAAAACACCTTGAGACTTGCATGCCTTAATGGCAAGTCCTCATGCTGACAAACAAGGGAATACATTAATGTCCCTTGTTCGTTAGATCTTCTAGGTGACTCGACATCAGCAAATTCATTCGTACCTAGCAAGATGTGTTTGGGCATCTTGACTCTCATTGACATCAATGGTGAGAGTACTCGTGTTGACTAGTGGCATCCATTAATGGCCACTAAGCCAACAATTTCCTACTATGTTCGACATCAGAACATCTTTTCACATAGTAGGAATTGTGCCAATGAGTTTTGAAGACATGAAGACTATTATTTTCAGCATTTTGGAGCAGATTCAGCAAGTTTTAGTAGAAGCAATAAAAAGCCATCTTATCTCTCTATCCATGACTCCTCTTGTTCAGCCACTTGAAGAAGAATATGATCAGAAGTTTTCAGCCACCACACATACAACTCATCCATTCCAAAGGGTAAGTGAAGGTACGGCATTTTCTAACTTTTAACCATAGAATTCCATAAAAAGCTAGAATGATAATTGTTGGAAAAACATTTCTCTTCCTCATTGCATAAAATTGCCAATACCATCAGTTGGGGGGGGGGGGGGAATACATTCATATTCATATCTTTCCATGTCCATAACATATTCAAGAGCTCGCATACTTCCAACATATATTAATTATTACATTGCTATTATGAGCATACAATGGCTTTTGAAAAAGTGCTTAAAGGATAAATTGGATACAAACAAAATCATGGTTGTCACACAAGAACCAACCATCATGCAATCCAATAAAGATATACTTTGCAACAATAATCAAAATATCATTATGCAAAGTTCAAAGATCAAAATAGAAGGCAACAAAAAAAAAATGGTTGTAACACAAGAACCAACCATGTTGCAATTCAAGTAAAACACTTTGCAGAAATATGAAGTTATCAAATGATATCATGCAAAGTTAAGCCAAAGCTCAAGGATCAAAAGAGTCAATGTAATATATGTTGCATGAGGACATGCAATAGCTTCAGTTGGGGGGTATGTTGAGTCTTGAAAATGTCATTCATTTCCATTACACTTTCACTATTATGTCCATTATATCACCTCCATTTCACTACTATGTCACCACATTCATCCCACTTTCATTGTCATTGGGCTACCTTTATGTTTTTCCAATATTTATTATTTCTAAGCCTTTTAAGTGAATTTGTGGTTAAACATTAGAAAATAATGTGCATATGCTTATACCTAACAAATGGGTTGAGTTTGTTGACATGTGTAGGTTGAAAGGAGACTTCTAGAAGACCCTTATGTGGCACTCTAAGGCCAAATTCGAATTTGGTTGGAAAGAATCATGGGATCATGAGGATATGTGTCACATCTCCTAATTGTATTGTAACTCTAAAAGACATGTGTCTTATCAGTTCCTATTTTGATTAGGACTCTAGAGGTAGAGGGAGAGATTCATGGATTATCATTAATGAGATGGCTCTCATCTTTTTGTATAAATAGGAGATCTCTCTCCTTCATTAGTTAGTCTTTTTTTTTAGTCTCTCTTCAGTCTTTCCTTTAGTCTTTTCTTAGTCCTTTTAGTTTGTTAGTCCCATGGCTTTTGAAAGCTTTGGAGAGCTTTGTTGTACTTTGCACTTTTGAAGAAATTGAATAAAGCTTTGATGTTCTCAACATGGAAGGAGATGTGAAGTAGATGTCATGGAGCATATTAGGATGTAAGTAGATTAGATTTCATTTTGTAAATATTGCTTTGTAGAATGTAAGGTAGATTAGATTTTCATTCATGAAATTTTAAGTATGCTTTGATTTCATAGGTAGAAGGGGGCCCCTGCCTTGTACAGTTTGAATTATTGCATTTTATTTTCTCCCGGGATTGTGTGTGTTGTATTTGCTTTAATATCTAATGGTAGTTGCAGTTGTCTTATTCATAGTGCTGCCCTTTTTACTTTGTTTTTATAGCTGATTTTTAATCTTATTTCTCAAAGAGCTGCTAACACATGAATGATCTTCTATCATAAATTGTTATCTTTTAAGATCAGAATACCACTAACTTGCAGCTGGCTTTGAGTGCTTTTTAGACTATTCTTTCACTACTTTCTAATCATACTTTGCATAGTACATATGGCTGAAGTAGAGAGTTAGAAAGAGCAAAACGTTATCACTAGTCTTTAAAGTAGATTTTCTCATTTTTAATCACTTTTCTAATTCAAGTTAAGCTACTTTCTTTCCGTGCTTTACACAGTACATGTGTTTGAAGCAGCGAGTTAGAGAGAGATAATCTTTATCTTTGGTTTTAAAAGTGATTTTCTTATTTTCTTTTATTTGCAGCAATATGAATAGAGACTAATGCCATTAGAATGTGGTCATTTACTTTCAAGTCATTTCAAGTTCTTTGCTGTCAGTTTCATTTCAAGTTATTTCTTTCAAGCTCTTTCTTTGCAAGTTTAAAGTTTGATTACTTTCTAGACTTATTTCTAACTACTTCTTAATCGTGTTTAACATAGTACTATATGTTGAAGCAGGGAGTTAGGAAGAGTTGAACATTATAACTGGTCTTTAAAGTGGTTTTTCTTACTTGTCACCTTAGAGCTTGATTACTTTTTGGACTTATTTCTGACTACTTCTTAATCGTGCTTAACATAGTACTATATGTTGAAAGCAGAGAATTAGGAAGAGTTGAACATAAACTATAAAACAACGAAGTAAGAAAGAGGTTAACTAAGCACATATAGTGCACCACACTTCATCAGTTTATGATACCCGGATTGATAATTTATGTAGAGCAATTTAAGACATTAAATTGACTAAACATTTTGGCGCCGTTGCCAGGGAAGTGTAATTAGGAGACCTTATTTCTTACATCTGGAAAAAAAAATTAATAATCCTTGAGTATGCTCTCCTCTTGCACTTTGTGTGATCTGGAGGATCAGAAAAAAGATTGTTAAGTAAAAAAAGACAAAATAATAATTCTTGAGTATGCTCTCCTCCTGCACTCTGTGTGATCTGGAGGATCAGAAAAAGAATTGTTAAAAAAAAAAAAAAAAAAAAAAAAGGAAACAAAATAAACTTCATCACTTCAATTGATTCAATAAAAAAAAAAAATGAAAAAAAAAACTCAAGTGCTTTGATAGGTTCAAATTGTCCAAAATTGTCTGGTTATGCTTTGTAGTGGTCTTCAAAACACTGTATCTTGTTCAAATAAGGTTTTGAAACTTAGTTGCAGAAACTGCCCTGATCCCGCAGCTATCTGACAATCCCGCAGCTGTTTCAAGGTTTAACAGGTTACAGGCATCTAATGAAAAAACCGACCACATGGGCATCTCCAGAATTGTCCTGACATGGATCCTATCCTAGTCATCCAGCTCAGATCGATGAAAAACCAGCCTAGGACCTCAGTCAAAGTCTTGGTTTTAGCATGTTTTTCTTGAAGTGTTTGCTTGCCCTCTTTCTCTCTGTTACTAATGGAAACCTAGAGGGAATTAGTAACTTCTGATTGAAGAACCATTTTCTGATCAACGGCTTAGTAATCTGCTCCCCAAGTCTTCTCCTAGGGTTTTAAAGTCCAGCCCCACATACTCTTCGTCTCCGTCTGTGACACTTTCCCTTTCACCATCTTCAAGCACTCTAGTGGTATCCAACACACCTTCTGCCAGCTCATCATGGTTGAAAAATACCAGAACACTGAGTAATATAAGTGGGAGTTCTGAAGCTGCAAAAGAAAAATTATACAGAGGGAATTCACACGTAAAAACTCCCTCTATGGATCTCGGCAGCAATTCTGGTACAGTAGACCAAAACAAGAATATTATACAAGAAATGTCTATGTTCTTGCAGCATTGCAGAGAATTGGATGAGAGGCAACAGTCATGGTTGGTGCACAAGAAAGAAACTTGCTGGAGACTGAAACGATTTGAGCAGCAGCTTGAAGCTGAGAAAATTCATAAACAGCCGAGTGCAGAACAGAAAATTAACTCAGAAAAAAAAAAAAAAAAACGCAAAACCTGAAAAACGTCAAACTTTACACGCTCGATTTTCCCAAATGGTAGCGAATTTCAAAAAAATAAAACATGGGTTTTTTTGCCAGGTGGGTTAATTAGATAACCCAGAAACCGTTTGGGAAAATTCGTGGTGGTCTGGGAGAAATGTTCGGTTCTTTGGAGCCCGTTTTTTACTGCCGCGCGTGAAAAATTGAGTTATTCACTGGTTGTTTGAATAACTCCGCGTGCCTGAGGGAAAGAGTTCTAATAGGGATCAATTACATGCTGGCATAAACAATAAATTACACGACTTTACACTTGTTAGAGACGTGTTTCAATTAAACACGACTCTCTGTCATTAATCGCTGCCGGTTAAATGTTCGGTATCCAAAACACTAACCCTCCTACGCTCATAACACTCCATTTCACGCTGTTCCATTCTCTCATTTCCTTCATTACGTTCCATTCACTACGTTGCCCCCATAAACCATACTCTGTTTTCTCCTCTCTGCTAATTCTGAGAAATAGTGAATACATATAACCAGTGAACGTATGTTACGGTTGTATTACGACTGCTAAGCCACCGTTCCACTGTGTTAAAGCTGTTAATCCACCTTTTCACTATGTTCAAGCCGTGAATTCACTGTGTCCAAGGCTATTGCTGAAACCATACAACCTCTTTTCCACAAAATTCTGAACAGAGCCGAGAATTTACTGTGTAAAGCCACCATTGAAGTAGTGTTTTAGAACAGAGCCGTAGAGTCAATGGGGAAACTTTTAAGGGCTGAACCAGAAGGTTCAAAATTCCTGGAAGCATATCCTCAAGTTGAGGAGGCATTGCAGAAAGCCAACTGGCTACAGTGCATCAAGAAATTTAAAGGCTACCACAAGGAGGTTACAAAAGCCTTTGCAAGGTCATTCAGAGATAAAGACAGTCAAGTGGAGGTGGAGGTTATTAAACCCCGCAGCTCTGTTTCAAACTCCACAGTTCCATTTTTCAGCCGAAGTTTGAGATGGAGAAATTGCTTAGTTTGTTCGCACACAGCCACTCCATTTCACAGTATTTTTTTACACTCTGCAATCCCGCAGCCATTTAGTGATCCCGCAGCTGTTTTGTTAAACTCTAAGTTGTAGGTGTCATCAGGCAAAACAGGTCACATGGGTAGCTAAGGAAATGTTAGTACATGGATGGTGTCCTATTCATTCGGTCAAATTTGATGAAAAAGACCCCGGTCAAAGGGAAGTCAAATTGGGTGTTATCATAAAGTCGCCACACTGAGTCGCCACATTAAGTCGCTGCATGTCAAGAAAAAATAATAATTTTGAATCAATGAAATGAACAAGTTATTTTCTCACTTTTCTGAAGGTATTGATTAATTTTGCACTGATAATGAAAATTGAATGGCTAACTTTTTATTCAAGATTTTTAGCTACAGAGCTGTTCCTCAATTTCGCAGCCAGAAAAACCTCATTGTTCAAATCAGTCTATCTTTCTCATACAGAATCAGATTTTGATGATTTAAGTACCATTGGAAAGATCTCAACAAGATCTATACAATGAGAAATATATCATTAGAGTTTGAAATGGCAAATAATGAAATAAATTGCTGAAAAGAAGCAACATCAAATTGAGGCACTAATTCCAAAGCAGGTATAAATTCCTTTGATTTTTCCTTTGAGAACTTGTTTCATTAATACAAATTCTTAGTTTTGTGTGTAAATATCATAACTACAGAGATTGATCACCTCTCTCCTTTGATAATCTTACATTCCATTGCAGAAGAAGTATTAGTTTTTTTGCAGGTTCCAGGAGGAAGGGCAAATGACTACAAGGGAATGATGTCTCTCTAAGAGACCAATTTGTTTCATAAGAGGATGATCAGCAACAAAGAGGAAATATGTTGATGCAAAATCAGATCCAAATACTTGAAAAACTTTCAGATACTATTGTCTCCATTACATCCATACTCCATAATAAACTATTCACCTCATTCCACTCCATATTTTCCATTTTCATTCACATACACTTTCCATCTCTTTTTGTCCATTCATAACCCACCAATAAAATCAAAAGGCTCATTCACATGCTTATTGCCCATTGTCATTTCTGTTCTCCATTGCCATTTTCCATTTTCACTTTCCATTCCTTGTCATTTTCATTCCGCAAATAAGCCCTGCTTCAATGCAAATTATTGAGTCCATAGTCCTTTGAGTCTAAGTTCTTTGTAAAAACACCTTAAGACTTGCATGCCTTAATGGCAAGTCCTCATGCTGACAAACAAGGGAATCAATTAATGTCCCTTGTTCGTTAGATCTTCTAGGTGACTCGACATCAGCAAATTCATTCGTACCTAGCAAGATGTGTTTGGGCATCTTGACTCTCATTGACATCAATGGTGAGAGTACTCGTGTTGACTAGTGGCATCCATTAATGGCCACTAAGCCAACAATTTCCTACTATGTTCGACATCAGAACATCTTTTCACATAGTAGGAATTGTGCCAATGAGTTTTGAAGACATGAAGACTATTATTTTCAGCATTTTGGAGCAGATTCAGCAAGTTTTAGTAGAAGCAATAAAAAGCCATCTTATCTCTCTATCCATGACTCCTCTTGTTCAGCCACTTGAAGAAGAATATGATCAGAAGTTTTCAGCCACCACACATACAACTCATCCATTCCAAAGGGTAAGTGAAGGTACGGCATTTTCTAACTTTTAACCATAGAATTCCATAAAAAGCTAGAATGATAATTGTTGGAAAAACATTTCTCTTCCTCATTGCATAAAATTGCCAATACCATCAGTTGGGGGGGGGGGGGAATACATTCATATTCATATCTTTCCATGTCCATAACATATTCAAGAGCTCGCATACTTCCAACATATATTAATTATTACATTGCTATTATGAGCATACAATGGCTTTTGAAAAAGTGCTTAAAGGATAAATTGGATACAAACAAAATCATGGTTGTCACACAAGAACCAACCATCATGCAATCCAATAAAGATATACTTTGCAACAATAATCAAAATATCATTATGCAAAGTTCAAAGATCAAAATAGAAGGCAACAAAAAAAAAATGGTTGTAACACAAGAACCAACCATGTTGCAATTCAAGTAAAACACTTTGCAGAAATATGAAGTTATCAAATGATATCATGCAAAGTTAAGCCAAAGCTCAAGGATCAAAAGAGTCAATGTAATATATGTTGCATGAGGACATGCAATAGCTTCAGTTGGGGGGTATGTTGAGTCTTGAAAATGTCATTCATTTCCATTACACTTTCACTATTATGTCCATTATATCTCCTCCATTTCACTACTATGTCACCACATTCATCCCACTTTCATTGTCATTGGGCTACCTTTATGTTTTTCCAATATTTATTATTTCTAAGCCTTTTAAGTGAATTTGTGGTTAAACATTAGAAAATAATGTGCATATGCTTATACCTAACAAATGGGTTGAGTTTGTTGACATGTGTAGGTTGAAAGGAGACTTCTAGAAGACCCTTATGTGGCACTCTAAGGCCAAATTCGAATTTGGTTGGAAAGAATCATGGGATCCTGAGGATATGTGTCACATCTCCTAATTGTATTGTAACTCTAAA
This sequence comes from Pinus tabuliformis, assembly GCA_031772625.1. Lineage (NCBI taxonomy): Eukaryota > Viridiplantae > Streptophyta > Pinopsida > Pinales > Pinaceae > Pinus > Pinus tabuliformis. The sequence continues at coordinate 1,222,469,575 of CM062818.1, forward strand.
AGACATGTGTCTTATCAGTTCCTATTTTGATTAGGACTCTAGAGGTAGAGGGAGAGATTCATGGATTATCATTAATGAGATGGCTCTCATCTTTTTGTATAAATAGGAGATCTCTCTCCTTCATTAGTTAGTCTTTTTTTTTAGTCTCTCTTCGGTCTTTCCTTTAGTCTTTTCTTAGTCCTTTTAGTTTGTTAGTCCCATGGCTTTTGAAAGCTTTGGAGAGCTTTGTTGTACTTTGCACTTTTGAAGAAATTGAATAAAGCTTTGATGTTCTCAACATGGAAGGAGATGTGAAGTAGATGTCATGGAGCATATTAGGATGTAAGTAGATTAGATTTCATTTTGTAAATATTGCTTTGTAGAATGTAAGGTAGATTAGATTTTCATTCATGAAATTTTAAGTATGCTTTGATTTCATAGGTAGAAGGGGGCCCCTGCCTTGTACAGTTTGAATTATTGCATTTTATTTTCTCCCGGGATTGTGTGTGTTGTATTTGCTTTAATATCTAATGGTAGTTGCAGTTGTCTTATTCATAGTGCTGCCCTTTTTACTTTGTTTTTATAGCTAATTTTTAATCTTATTTCTCAAAGAGCTGCTAACACATGAATGATCTTCTATCATAAATTGTTATCTTTTAAGATCAGAATACCACTAACTTGCAGCTGGCTTTGAGTGCTTTTTAGACTATTCTTTCACTACTTTCTAATCATACTTTGCATAGTACATATGGCTGAAGTAGAGAGTTAGAAAGAGCAAAACGTTATCACTAGTCTTTAAAGTAGATTTTCTCATTTTTAATCACTTTTCTAATTCAACTTAAGCTACTTTCTTTCCGTGCTTTACACAGTACATGTGTTTAAAGCAGCGAGTTAGAGAGAGATAATCTTTATCTTTGGTTTTAAAAGTGATTTTCTTATTTTCTTTTATTTGCAGCAATATGAATAGAGACTAATGCCATTAGAATGTGGTCATTTACTTTCAAGTCATTTCAAGTTCTTTGCTGTCAGTTTCATTTCAAGTTATTTCTTTCAAGCTCTTTCTTTGCAAGTTTAAAGTTTGATTACTTTCTAGACTTATTTCTAACTACTTCTTAATCGTGTTTAACATAGTACTATATGTTGAAGCAGGGAGTTAGGAAGAGTTGAACATTATAACTGGTCTTTAAAGTGGTTTTTCTTACTTGTCACCTTAGAGCTTGATTACTTTTTGGACTTATTTCTGACTACTTCTTAATCGTGCTTAGCATAGTACTATATGTTGAAAGCAGAGAATTAGGAAGAGTTGAACATAAACTATAAAACAACGAAGTAAGAAAGAGGTTAACTAAGCACATATAGTGCACCACACTTCATCAGTTTACGATACCCGGATTGATAATTTATGTAGAGCAATTTAAGACATTAAATTGACTAAACAGAAGCTACGAACTAATGATGGATCAGACTCCTACCTATAGGGTATGGACCAAGATGCGAGCCCTCGACCCAAATGTAGGAATGGCGCACGTTGGTTTTCAAGGGCGCAGACAAGGACGAGGTGGAATGGGACTAGGAAGGGGTCACGGACAACTAATTTGATACAATTTCAAAGGGCCCGGACACTATGCCCGTGATTGTATGAAACCGAAAAAGAACATCACGTTTGTACTGTAATCAGTTTTATCATGAGGCAGAAGACTACCCTACCTTGATAGCGAGGCTGCACAAAAAACGGGTACTCCAGCCTCCCCCTACTCAGAATTTGCAAATGATGAGGTCTGAGCTGCATGAAGAAGACCCAAATGTCAACATAGCGCTCAGAAGTGGTATCACAACCGGAGATGATAAAGGTAAGCAGCTAGAAGAAAGTGCATGGGTTCTTAAAGCTCTTAAAAAGGAACCTGAATTTGAATTGGAGCACGCGAAGGAGACATTCATGGAAGCTAAGAATATCTTCACGAAGGCCTCCACTTCATGTAGTAAGGATCAACTAGAACCAGGGATGGATCCTTCAATGCTCACTACCTTTCTAGAGACATGTATGAAACTGCTGCAAAACAACAACGTTGTGAAAGGGATGCAGGAACTTATCACTAGGTGCGTTGGGTCAGGATAACCCCTTGTAGTCTGAAAAATTGGAAAGCATGCATTGTGCACAGAAAGGGAAATGAGATTGACTGCGCAAATCGGCGAGTATGAAATGGATCAAGTAATTCTGGATCTAGGATCATATGTGAATGTGCTGCCAAAGTAGACATGGGAGCGTATCAGTAGGCTCGCGTTGCAATGGTTCCCTATTCAATTGCAAATGGCGAACTAGCATAAGATCCTACCCATGGGGAGATTGCAAGGGGTAACAGTGGATATTGAAGGTGTGAGCGTGTTGGCAGATTTCGAAGTGATAGAGATTTTTGACGATAGCAATCCCTATCTCGTGCTACTGGGCATAGACTAGGCCATGGATATGAACGGAGTCATAAATATGAAGAAGCGAAAAATGATATTTGAGAAAAAGTCACTACGCGTAGTAGTACCGTTAGACCCTGCGGAAGGAGAAAGCTATATGGAGCTAGAGCATGACGACGAGAGCGACGACGAGCTAGACTGTATCTACAAGATAACGGCACGTGAATAAGATTGGGTGAATCCGACTGCAGATGGTAGGATTTCGTGGGAGTGTGAAAGCTTTTGCACTTGAGATTCAGATGAAGAAATAGAGCGATGGCAGAATCGGTTGTACGAAGTAACAACTCTTAATTGCAACACGATGATAAGATCACTATGCTGCGTAACTACGGAGATAAGAGATTTGCCTAAGTATGATGGGTTGACAGCGGTGGATTATTTTCTCAACAAATTTGAGAGTGAAGTACTAGAACAGCAGCGCTTTGACACTCTAAAATGGGCACTGCACGCTACGCCCGCAAGATGGTGGGGTACGCATCAGAGAAGCTTTAAGGATTGGCACGGATGCAGAAGGATGATGCACCTACGGTTTGGAAAAAACCAGCTATGGATGTGAGACAGTTACAAGGGGCCAAACAACTTACACGCCCACCTTTCTAGATGGGTACAAGCGTATGGTATGCAAACTGTGTGAACGCACACTGCTCTCACCATAGGAGACAGGAACAACAAGCAGAAATAGGCAAGACAAGTGCGTGAATGATGAATCATGATACAACCTAGCGTGCCAAACATCATACATGGGGAATCCTTTGAAAAGGTGTGCAAACTGCTGAACAGGTTCCACCATGTGAAACACACTGACTGGGACCTACACGTAAAAGTGGTTCGATGGGCCTATAGGACCATGTCCAAAACCTTGACTGTGAAAACAATTCCAAGATGGCGGAATGAAATAGGGACCATCATCTCTAAAGCACGTGAAGATGAATCCACACATAATAGCACCCGTAGGTGTGACAGTGCGTGAAGCCCAGGATGAAGAAATCACACAATGATGCGAAGTAGAGCACATAAGGCTTCAGGAAGCTATTCGGAAAGGGAACCTTAGACTTCAAAAACTTGAAAAGGACCGGGTACGGCTAAGGAAGAAAAGAATTTTGATGGATGCAGAGGTCAAGAGGCTGGAAAACAAGATCAAGCAAGCATGTCTCGTCGATAAACCAAGGATGGCAAGGTAAGGTGTGGATGATCATACTAATGAATTAGAAGACTATCGCCGAGAATTAATTAGTCTACTGCCATGGCTAGGACCGCATATCACCAAACGTAGTAATCAGGGGGGCACATTACATATAGTAGAGTGCACGGCACCAACTACCACGAGGAAAATTGAGGATTTTCGTGGACTATACGGGGGAGGCGAGATGGAGCCTCACACATGTGGTGCGACCACCTAACTAGTCATAGGAAGAGCAGTCTTAGCACTCCAGGCAGTTGAAAGGGAGTGCAAGACTATAAATTATTCTGCCTGAAATTGCGCGCTCTGATGGGTACACGTAGTAACAGCATGTCACAAGGTTCGCACCCACGCAGGGGGGGATGTGCTGTCACACGGATAGGATGGGAAGTGACCATTGGTGTCACTATTCATGACAAGATGTCCGATTTGAGGCCAAATGGAGCGGGTGGTGGGCATTTAAGGCGAGATTTATGGGCAAGATTTGGGAAAATCTGCTGTCAAGAAAGCATTAATGGCCCAAAATTGCAGGGAATGGTCGAATTTGAATTCAAAAGGCGCTATAAAACTCCAAGAGCTAGCCAGTAGACAACACTTGGTCAATTAAGATTTGAGCGGTTGAACAGAGCGCAAAGTGTTGAGATCCGAGCGATAATAGAGCCTTTAAGTTCGTGAAAGACCGCATACAGTGCAGAAAGGATGACGGCCACTAAGGATGGGTTGGTAATTGAATAAGGAACCACCGACGAGGCCACGTAGATCCCCATGGTCTATGATGTTCCTGAAGGCATTGGGGTTGTGACAGAAAGCCCTAAATCACCCCGGACGTTGAGACCAAAGAAAGATAAGTAGGCAATGGGACCAGTACGCATGTCCCCAAGGAATCTGCGGCACAAATTATCCATGGAAGAGAAGGGGAAGGTAGTTATGATTGAAACAGATGAGGAGGAGGAAGATTTGGAGGCCCTAATTGTCGCCATAGAAGAAGCAGAAGACATGGAGGAAGACATCCAACCATTGCGCTCTGCAGAAAAATTTCCCGAGTATGTCCCTCCATGAAAAGGGAAAACCAAAATACCAAAGGATCTGGATGCAACGAAGAGTGCACTCCAGACCCTGCTCCTCCCCGATGGAATAACCTTTGAGGGTCCACTCCTAGGACGCATACCCACCCTGAAATTTGAAGACTGGGACCTCACAGACAGCGAGAAGTTCCCGCACTTAGAAATGGCAAACCTAATGAAATAGAATACGGAGGGGTCGGCGATAACGTTAGAGCTACGAAAATGGCTGCGTGATGTGGAAAAGGCCGGGTTGCTTCATCTGCTATGGATACCTCATTTCCATCGCGCGCCCATCACCATTTTCGTCATCAGGCAGCTACTCTGCCTGGTGCATGATGGTACTTATGGCAAGAGGAGCCTATTTCCATCATGGCAGATCTCATCCACCAAATTTCTCGACTTCCCTATAAGGGAAAGGACCCCGCGACGATAGCAGGGAAAAACAGCGACTTGGCTCTCGCAAAGGCCATGAAGACAAAATATAAGCTCGAGAAGAAAAAGAGGGGTTATGCTATCACTGGTATCAAAGATAAAGGGGTGCACATAGCCACCCAACTCCTGGCCGGAAAAGTAATGAGAAGATGCTACGCTGATGAGGTACCAGCACCGGTGGTCGCGTTGGCCGAGCAGTAAGCGGAGGGACTTCGGTTCAACTGGGTCAAGTTCCTATGCGAAGAATTTTTGCTCAACTGCCAGGAGACCCAGGAAGAGGGTAAGACCTTCCACTACACATGGTTTCTCTTATCCATCTTGCTGGTAGCAGGAGAACTACCAGAGGATAGCCAGTTCCTGAGCATTGACCAAGACTTACCAGAGGCCGCGAAGTATGCTTCGCTCTGGGCCACCAAGGACGCGAAACGGATTTGTGATACCAAAATTTTATGGGTGCTCATGGAGGCAAGCATCTAAATGTGGATTAATAGGAGATTGTGCCTATCCCCTATGGTGCACAGTAGTCTGCAGAGTTTTGCAGACTTCAAGGTGGACATGCACAATATCTACATCAGGGCGTGAAAAGATTCGGTGCAGCAGTCGACAAAGCTCCCACTCATAGCCACTGACAACGCAATCTTTACAGTGTTAGAGACGTGGCCTCTCGAGTGGCGCGCCCTGGATTTGGTGGAGTTGGAGAAGATGGCAGTGCAGAAAAGGAAGGATGATGCCAAGCTGCGCGTCACCCAACTAGCCAAGAGAAGGCGAAATGAACAAGCGGCATCCGAGGTCAGGGCAGCTCGCAAAGCAGCACAGGTAGCCGCAGAGCAGAAGAAGGTCGCTGAAGCAGCAGCAACAACACAGATAGTAGAGGCCACAACAGTGCAGGAAAAGGAGGGCCAAGAAATGTCTGCAGGGCAGGGGGCAGAGGACACAGAACTTGCAGACGAAAGTGCAGACCCAGGGACCACCTCTACACAACTCAAGCAGTCACGCATCGTAGAAAGATCGAGTCCCAGAAAGAAGGTCAAGGCCTCAAAGTTTTCCATCGACCCGTTCATGTTAACTAAAGGGGATCTCCATGATAGCAGCGAGACGGTTCACGATGTCACTAGTGAAGCGCTCCAAGACTTTATGATAGAGTAGTAGACTATGTTGGGGGCCCTAAGGACGTAACTACAGGAGTTACAGGGGCAGCCCCTATAGGAGGGTACCTTGTCTACCCACATCGCACCAGGCATATTAGCAACAGAACAAATGCTCCACGCGAAGATGGCCAATATGATAACCTTGCCAGAGGGAGGGCTAGTCTTAGAGAGCACAAAGGATCGGCTGGCATTGAATACAATGAAAGGCATTGGCCTTAACATGGTTGCCCTTCCCCGTGACACACTTTATCAGCTGCAGGATGGGATAACAGCAGAACTCCACGCTAGAGAGAGCCCCGCGATCTAGGTTCTGAGCGAGCAAAAGATTAATATAGAACATCTTAGCTTGCAGCACAACGAGTTGGTGTCGCGGAACCGACAGTTGGTACAAAAAGTTGATGATGCTTGTCGACGTGTCCTAGAGTTTGCCATTGCAGCGAACCTATCAACAGAAGTATGGATCCATTGTTTGGTAAGTGGAGTCCAAAACACACGCAAGGAAACAACAAGAGTGTAGCTGGAGTTGAATCTCCAGATTATCGAGCTACAGTTGAAGGCGTAGCGTTCCACTCCCCCAAAGGTCAGAGATCAACGCGACAGCGCTATTTTAGTAGGGATGGAAGAGATTGGAGGTGCAATCTACAACTGTACTAACATTTTGGAGTAGGTGTTGGAGGTCCTCACTACGTTGCAAGAGGACCCCAACATTCAGTAGCTGGAGATCGAGGCACGTGAACTCTAGCAAAAATATGATAGCATCAGAGGGACTGCATAGACAATAGTCCTTACTCAGTAGCTTGCAAAGATGCAATAGGTCAAGGCTTTAAAAGAGCACGTGGACACGGCGCACCACAAAGAGGCAGTTGTAAAAGCGCATGTCCAGCCATGGATTGATGAAGCTTTCACAATTATGGCGGATATTGAAGGAAATCTTGTGCAGATTCAAGGGATGCATGCATATATGCAGCGCAGCACGCGAAAAACCGAGGGCTCAGAAGGAAGAATGCAACAGGTTCAGCAGGCAGCAACTCAGTGCATTGCTGACATTCAGGTCATTCAGGACTAGCTAGAGGGACTTCGCACCAAGATCGCCACGCCAACTGAGTGACTCGAGGGTGAGTCATGATGTTTTTGTTGGTGTCTTGTTCGGCATGGAATCCCCCCACAACATTTTTTGGGGCTCAAAGCCCAAGTTTTGAGTATTATTATTGTAAAAACTCCACGAATTGTGGCCACAGAGCGCAAATTGTATGTTAGAGTCATAGGGTTGTCCACCCTAAGTTTTGAATGTAATTTCGGCCTACCCATGGTCCGCAGATAATGGGATTGTATAAACAGAGCAAATCTCTAAGTGAAAAAGATAGCGAAGTATGAGATAGAAATACAGAGAAAGTGTATAAGCATGTCTTGGGTCATAGTAGTAGGAAGACGCTCTATAGCTAAGTCCGTAAAGGCCTACTAGAGTCTGCAGGTGAGTGCATGGACCCCTGCAGTGAAGTGCGCAGGGTAGAATAGAGTTTGTAACCGAAGAGAAAGAATAATAAAGAGAAGTTTTATCTGAATTATGCATATCTGTTTTGGGCTATTATCTGCTGGATATGAATTGCAATTTTATTGTTTATTTACTGTGCGCACTTGTATGAATTGTGAATATTGTTAAGTATAACTAAAAGCATACAAATAAGCTCAGTTAATCAACTCAGATAGGATTACTAGTAAGGACATGGGTAATAACATTGTTCGGACCCCGAGTAAGGTTGCACGAAGGCAACACCTCATGCTGCGAGGTACGGGCAAGTGCGCATAGCAACGTGCGCGTAGGGTCGAACCGCGGACCACCGAAAATCATCAGACATCTCCAGGGTGTAGAAACTTGGTTCTAGCACCCTCCCATACTACTTCAGGTGAGACCTCAGTCCGCACTCCACGGACTGTTACCGAAAGGGCCAGTAGTACCAAGATTTGTTTGGCTAAATCACCTCTGAACCTGGGTCTGGCCCCTACAAGCCAACATGTTCTCCCCCCTTTGGTTTGATTTTATGGGATTTGTTGAGCTGGTTGGGAAATCTTGGTGAGTGTGGGCGGATGTAAGCCTAATCCACAATTGGGAAGCCAAGATAAAAAGGTTGAATAAGGACATAAAAACCTAGCTCATTGAAAAAAATGCGGAAAGGTAGTATCCTATAAAGGAGACAAAGTAATAGCTCATGTCAATCCAAGAATATATTGAGGAAGCTCCTATCTCCTCAAAGGTAATGTAGAAAGAAGTTGATGCTTTTAAGAAACTCCACTCCTTTCTCAGAAAGGAGAAATATTATTTGGGAATTACATCCAGAATCATATGGTTTCAGGTTGGCAGCCGGAACACAAAGTTTTTCCATAAGCAATCTCAGTATATAGAAAGAAAAAATTCCATCACGTAGATTCAGCATGGGGGCGAGACCATATCATTATTTGAAGAAATCAAAGAATTTGTTGTTCAACAATCCCAGACCCTATACCAGAATGATAATCAGAGGGATCATGATTCAGAAGAATTTATGTTAGAACATGTGCCCACCCTAATCTTTGAGGAAATGAATTCCCATCTCACTATGCCTCCTTCCAATGAGGAGATTATGAAGGTTGTATTTTCCTTTCTCCCAGATAAATCCCCAGGTCTAGATGGATTGTTAGCCCTCTTTTACCATCGCTTTTGGCATTTAATAAAAAAGGATCTGTGCATAATGATGGAATACTCTCTGAAACACCTTTGTATTGGGGGAGGAATAAATTCCTCTTTTCTGGCTTTGATCCCCAACTAATCCAACCCTTCCTCCTCTAGGTTTTGCAAAATTTCTCTTTGCAAAGTCTCCTATAAAATCATTTCGAAGTTTTTGGCCTCAACACTCAAATGAATGCTTCTCAATCACATCTGAGCCAACCAAGGAGGTTTTATTCTTGGTAGGAAAATCATTGACAATATCATTTTGATCCAAGAAGCAATGCACTCTAGCTGGAAAAGAGGTGATCAGGGGATGATAATCAAGCTTGATATGGATAATGCTTTTGACAAGGTAGGCATGAATCTTTACTCAAGGTAATGCATAAAATGGAATTTGTGACTCCTTTTATCCAATGGGTGGCCCTCTGCATCTCTTCACCTTAGATTGGTCCCCTGGTCAATGGAATGGTTGTAGGTTTCTTCAAAGCATCTAAAGGTTTGAGGCAGGGATGCCCCCTATATCCCTTTCTCTATATAATAATGGTTGACTCCCTAAGTAGAATAATTGAGATGGAAAGAGAAAGATATAACCTCCTAGTCATCACATTTACACCAGGGATAAAGAGCATAAACCATGGGAAATTTGTTGAGGATACCATCCTCATCAGAGGAGATTCAACATAGATCACTAGAAGATTCAAATATTCCTTTGGAGATTTATTAAAATCCTTTGGAGGAGAAAAAACCGATAGAAAAAGTCACATATTCACTTGGAACACTACAACACAGAAAGCTAAGAATATTGAATATATTATTGGGTATAAACTCGTCAAAGGACTGGAAGGAATTCAAGTATCTCAGTATCTATATTTTCTTAAAAATAACTTCCCCCAAAGTGTGGCAGGGGATCTTGGATAAACTCAAAGAAAATTTTTCGAATTGGGGGATGTCTTTGCTTAATAGTGTGGGAATGACTATTCTGGTGAAGGTTGTTCTTTCAACCATCCGCTTGTACCATTTTTATGCTCTACTGGCTCCAAAGTATGTCATGCATCAATTGGGAATCTACACAAGAAAATTCCTATGAGAAGGGGGGAACATGAAGCCAAAAAAATTCACTTAGTTAACTGGAATAATGTTTTTGCCCCTAAGCATCATGGGGGGTTGGGGATAAGAGATCCCTCCTTGAAAAAATTAGCAATGTGTGCTAAGATTTATTGGAGATTTAAAACGTAGACAAAGCAATGGTGTGTTAAATTTTTTTAGGCTAAATATTGGGTGATCCCATTTCTTCAATCCCCACTTGGAAGCTCCTTCAAGCCTTTTCCTCCCTTATTCTGGACAACCTCAGTAGAATCCCAGGAAATGGTAGCTCTAGAAACCTATGGTCTGACTCCATTTTGGGTCACCCCCCTCTGTGGTTTGACCTTTCCATCTCCCCTCTAAGGGATCATCTCCTTCAGGTTGGAATTTCACTCTTGGATCAGATCTCAGATTGGGAAGAAAAAGGAAATTGGAGTGGATGAAGGTTTGAGAATATTCTTGCTCATATTTGTAGTCATTGGAAGCTTTGAAAACCAATTAAATGGTTGCGCCCTACTTCGACATGAGGCACCAAACTATTGGGGGTGGTGATCTCTTCCTACTCTATGAAGCAATTTTATTCCCTCCTCCTCTTCAACCATCAAATTCCTCTGAAATCATCACTATGGAGCAATATTTGGAAGCCCAAGTGAACTTCTTTTGTTGGTTACTTCTGCATAAAAAAATCCTCACTGCTGATAACCTAAGGAAGCATGGAATTTCTGGCCCTTCTCGATACTAACTCTGTGATCTTTCAGAAGAAAGCATCCCCCGTCTCTTCCTCTCTTGTCCCTACACCAGATCTATTTGGTCTCTCGCCTTGGGTCCTCTCTTCTCTAAAACTCGGTTGCCCCCGACATAGCCCCCTTGTTTGCCTCCTGGCTAAATTTCTATTCGGGCTCCCTTTAGGCTAAAAAATCCTTCAAATATTTCTAGGTGGCTCTCCCAAAATGTATTTGCTAGAAAATTTGGCTATCCATAAATAAAACTATTTTCCAAGCCTCTCATCCCCCTCTAGGATCTCTACTCTTAGTGCTCTTTCATCTTGTTTTGAATTCAATCTCCCCTCTTTGGATTCCAACCTCGACCCGGTGGAGAAGCATTGGTCAGAGCCTTGGTCTGTCATTCACCCCCCCTCTCATAGTCGTGCTCATCCCAAATCTCTCCCTGACTGGCTTCTTTTTCTATCCCTTGACAAGTTTGCAGATTAGAAATCCAAATCCAAATTGTGGATTCTTCAATTCGATGAAGCATCAAAAATAAATCTAGGGGTGATAGGAGGGGGAGGGATTCTCTTTAATCTCTATGGAATCATTGTGGAAAATCATGCTTGGGGACTAGGAAGCAAGACCAACAACCAAGCAGAAATTTACAACTTGTATATGCTCCTTCTAGCCAAGAAAATGGAAGTTAAAAGCATCATAATCCTGGGTGACTCCTATCTTATTATTAGACACATCAGAAATTCCTCCCATTCCTATGACAATCACCTAAGAAAACTCTTCTTTGTGTTCATAGCATCCTTTCCTCCTTTGAGACCTCTCAATACTGGCACATCCTCTGAAACCTTAATTCGTAAGCAGATCTGATGGCTAATAAAGCATGTCACCTATCAGAAGGAGCATTGGAAGCTAATGGGGTCTTTATTCCTTGCCCTATACCCTAACCCCCTTATGTTTTCCCCCTCTTTCCCCCCCCCCATATTGTCTCCTCCATACATGTTATAACAAGATTATGATTGTTGCCCTTCTCATCCCCCATCATACCCCATTTTTCATCGGCTTGATTATTCCCTGTACTTACCCATATGCATATGTGATGACACCACTCCACTCTCCTCTCCTACACGAACACCTCTTTCTCCTCCACATGAAGTGGTTAGGGTCGAGTTTGTAGTTAAGTGTGACACTTAGCATGTCAAATTCAATATTCAAGGTTCATTGTAGGAGCTCAAAGTTGGTTTTCATTTTATCCCTCTCTCCCTGCATGCATCATTTACTCCCCATGGCCCTCACGAGACACTCGAACTTCTTGAACCTCTATCTGCAAATAATGGTCGCTCTCTCTCCTCACAGGGTAATGATTAGGTTGTGTTGGGATCCTGGTGGCTTGGGCTGGATTCTGCAGAGTCGCATTATAAATTGCAAATGAGTTCTCGATCCCATCTCATCTTGCTTGTGATTTTCATCCCTGGTTGGTTTGGGTTATGTTTTTCGAGTGAATAGAATTTAGTTACTTATATGGGGTGCGAGATTTCAATCTCTCTTTAGGACTGGGTTTGCACCCTTCCTTTTCGGCAACTCCCTAGGGTGGTCAGGATGGCTCAGGGTAGGAGTTCTGTCGAAGGAAATCTATGGCACACTGCTTCTCGGCCCTGTCCCTCCTTTTAGAAGATAGACACCAATTCTTGGGCTAGAAGACGCCCTAGTTCTGGCTGGGTGTTGGGGAAGGAGGCATCGATCCATGCCTTGGGGCATCTTCAAATATCACCAACCCCCCACCACCCTCACTCATCTTTTTTCGTGTAGTGTGCTAAGGAATTGCCTGAAATTAAAGTCTAGCTCTCTAACATAAATGACCTGATGTTTCATCGAAGGGTGGTGGAATATGAAAATTCAGAGAGCCTTAATTCCAAAGGGAGGTGGTTCAATAAGCTCGAGGATGAGGTTGTTGTGTTGCATACCATGATTGAATACATACAATCGTTGGTTTCAAAGATGATATCTCCCCAAGAAGAGCAGAGAAAATCTGAAGTCTAAAACTCGGCCATTGATCTGAACCACCCAGTTGACCGTATCGACTAACTACTCCTTGCTATGTTTGGTTTCTTCTGAGTAAATTTTTTGTCTCAATTTTTCCGAATATATAATAGTAGGCTAAATAAGAGTACTGAGTTAGTTGTAAATTTTGTAATGGTCATGAATCTGGGCTCAGTAAATCAAGATGGAATTGGAAAAATAGAATCCCAAGGGAAATTTCAAATGTAATATTCACTCGTGTATATTGCTACAATCGGGCACATAATTAATATATCAAGTACTCACTACTCTTTGAAAAAAAATGTAGACAAGGGAATCCCTTCACTGCTCTACGACCCCTCAATAATTTTCCCATCTCTTGATTTCTTGCTTAACCAGCACACATCAAATCACATACCACTCTTCCCAGCTATATTCTAGATCTATTTTGTGAATGTTTGAAAAAACAAATTTATGAGGATGATTATTGTAACTATCTATACCATCAAAATCAATTGGTTCTTGGGAAAGAGGGAAAAGGCTTAGATTTTAATTTGAATTTCATTGCACGGTTTTGGAAAGAAAATTCCTCGTAATGCCCTCATTGTTTTCCCACTCAAGGTATCATAGCTTATATCAATGCTCATATGTTCCCAGTCATATATGTCAACATATTCATTAATTGAGCATTTAAATTACATATACATTGTTTCTAGATTCATCTAGTTGATTTTTGTTTCAATAGTGACACATCCATACTAACACAAAAAATACAATTCCTTGAACATAATTGATTGCAATTGATTAAGAATTTACTTGGGGGTTAAGATAGGGGTATTACACGTGAACTATGACCAAAGTGCCTCTAGACCCCACTAGAATGTTTGGTTTTTCATACCCAAATGGGACATCATGTCAACTTGGGTCCACTAGGTCCAACCACATCAAGCCCCACCATTATGTGTCATGCAATTTGACTCCTATGCTCCCACCAATTAATAGATAGTTCCCTAAACTATCACTTGGTATCTCAAAGAGATGAAAGCCCTTGAAACCACCCATTGGTAGGTGGGACCCTATGGTACTCGTTGATGTTGATCCTCTAATGACTTGATAAAGCAAGGCCCTTGACAACCATGACCAGCCTTCTCTTGCAACTCATTGGGTAATAGGTGGCATATGCCTTATGTTTATTTTTTTGTGAGTATCACTCTATTGTGGGGGTGTTTAGGTAGTAGCCAACTTTGAATTTTTAGTTTTATACTTTCTATGGAGGTTGCTTCGGTAGCTTGGATTTTTTTGTATTGAAGCATGTACATATTACCAAATAATAGAGTTTAAAGGAAACTTTAATTCAAAAAATGATTCTTGTGTTGAGACAAGTGACTTTATTTCAAATAGAATGGAAGTGGTACATGGGCCTAGAGTATGTCCTAAAACTACTTTTGCTTGGCTAAGATCTTGTCTTCCTTAGACGTAAAGAAACAGGTTAACGACCCAAGACCCAAATGCATATGGTAGGAGTGAAAACCTTCCCCCTTACGAACCACCAACAGATATTTCTAGGTGGTGTGGTTTTCCTTGAATAACAATGATGAGTCAACTTGCATTAGTAGATAACAGTTGGTGATGGTTGTCCCCACTTTTGGTTTGAAAATTGAGTTATGATAAGTTTTGGTACTATGTGAAAAAAGAGGATGGAAATGGTACAACCAAATGATGACTTAAGGTGAAACTTACCTTAACCAACCTAGATGTAACAATGAGATAATAACCCACCAACATAAAAAATCACATCAAGCAAGATTTCTAGAAAATCCGCCATGAGATATTATGTAATCATGCCCTAATCATTGAATTGCAAATGAAAAGAAATTTCAACTTTTGAGACGCTATGTACAATGAGTGATAGGTTCCAAAGTGTTATTTGGGAATTCTTTGATATCTACCCATCATATATACATGCAATAAAAACAAGGGGGAATTTATCCCTTTCCTAAAGAAAAATATCAAGTTATAATCATAGTGCCTAGGACTTTGCCTTCACCATGCCCAAGTAGGCATGTGCTCTCTCTCTTGTGTACCTAATAAGATCAATTGGACTAATAGTGACTAGCTATATGTGACAAAGCCAGCTAACTATGGTGCCTCTCTCTTGATACAATATCTCTCTCTCTCTCTATCGTGTCAACTTATTGAATATCCATATATGGCGAATGAGTGCCTTTCGAATGAACAACTTGATCTATCTATAGAAGAAAACATTGGAAGTTCTATATACTTGGTGAAAAAATTATGTTCAAGCAAGAAAGGCATTGCAATTTCAATAAGGAAATTGTCAGTGTCACAAATTCTTTCTCAAAAGAATTGAAAATGTTGTGGAGTAACTATTGAATGATCTTAGTTGTACCCATAGCATCAATAGTATGAATGATGAAAGTATGGTTTTTCCCATCATTTCTTTCCGAAAAAACTAATAATGGTCGAACAAAGGCCTATAGGGTTATGTGCCTAATGAGATGGGCATGGGATTGGGAATTAGAAGCATTTTCTATCTGCATTGCCACATCTAGCTCACTATCATCACATGCAACCACAAGAGATGGAGGCATTGAGGACCCTTCTATCAGTAAGGATGTTAAGGGCCTTTCACAACGGGTTATGGAGATTAATACCTTAACAAAAATAAGGATGGAAATCAAGACCTTATCTCAAGGAAGGGGTTGAGGACCTTTCTAAGTGTATAGTTCAAGACCTTTCTAATATCAAGTATGTCATGTTTTCTTTATAAATCATGCCTAGTTTTAGGGATTTCCCAAGCCATGTCACATTCTAAGTCCATTTCCAATATGTTTGGTTTTAATACCTATCTCAAGCCTTAGGAATGTCTAGTTCTTGGATAATTTTGTCAAATAAGTAATATATATAATGATGTTGAGCACCTTGGAAAGTGAAGCTACTCTCCCCAGTGAAGGCACTCAACTATATATTCCTTTACTAGGAGGTGAAGTAAAAGACTTGACTTAGTGTTGGTTGAAGAGAATGGTGAAAAGGATTTTAGAGAAATATATGAGGAGGGTTGACTTCATTTTAAGAGAGAAATTCAAGGATTGAAAGCATTTGATTAAAATAAAGATTCAATGAAATAAGGAGGATATTTAGAGAGATATATGAAGAGGGTTGACTTCAATTTAAGAGATCAATTCAAGGATTGAAAGCATTTGATTTGAATGAAAGATTAAATTAAATAAGGATCATAACCATAGTGTTTGAATGACTTACCTTATATAATATATAAGTGAAATATGGTGAAATATCTTTTTTATTTGTCTAATTGTGCTAACTTTTGTTATGTCAATAGGCATGTCTATTTTGGAATAAGGCTTCCAGGATTTTAATTTAATTATCAATTATCATTAGATGGATGGTAGGGATTTAACCTCCATGAAATATTCTAGAATATTCTTAGTATTATTTCATTTTTTCCCTTTTAATTAAATTGGGTTATTAAACAAATATCATATGAACAAGTTTCAAATGAAATGAGTTATCGTTTTTTGGACATGTGGTTTTGAAAAACCATAATATTGGCCCATGGTTTTGTAACAAAGATTATTTACAAAATAAGAATCTTCATGGTAAAGTAGGAGGTAGATCTTCATGATTAAGAATCTCGTTACATGGTTTTTAAATTTATATATGTTTACCTTATATATTAATTATTTTTATCAATAATAATAATATATTTCTAGTTAGGGCATCTAATCCGTCAAAGTCACCCAAGGATCGCACCCAGCTTGGGCCACACTAGCCCTAAGCTGACGGATTTTTTAGCATGTTTCGTCCCCCTAGCATAGGCACAACCACCCCCTTGAGGTTTGATCCTGGTCGCCTTGCTAATGAGGCCCATCATCAACTGGTTGTGCTAGTGGGACTCGACAATAATAATAATAATAATTTGAAATAAAGTTATGATTCAATTAATTTTTATGTTTTTTTTTAATTTATGTTTGCAATGTGAAATATATTATAAAATAAGTGTTTTGGTGTTTATCATAGATTTAGATCTACCATGGATTGATGTCTATCAACATTTACTAACTATTTCATTTATATTACTATACTAATATTATTTATGAATAATTAATTAATGAAATAGATTAAATAACTGTGAAATGACTCTTAGTAGTCTATGCCAAGGAAGGACTATAGCAATCAATTTTCCCGTTGACCAGAAATAGTTTATCATTCACCATGACAACTTCTAATGTTTAACTTTTTAAATCATTAAAGTATTGTTCTATTTTAATTAAAAAAAAAAAAAGTGTTAGCTTGTGATCGGCTTAAAAGTTTGCTTGTCTTATTTCAACTTTATCGACATGTGTCCCATGTTATCCGTGAACTTTGGTCACCTTGAGAATTCCTCAGTTTTCATGGGGATTGTCGTTGGCTTCTTGTAAAGAAAAATAAAACTAAAACTAAAACTAAATCTATATTTAAGTCAATTATAATCCATTTTCTTCCATTTATTAACACAAAATCAACCAAAAACTCTTCAAAATAATATATTTAACTATTTTCTATAACCCTCTCTCCAAACAAAATTATGATAATTTATAAATTCAAATCTAAAATGATAAGTTTAAAGATAATTTAATATTTTCCTATATAACTTTTTGTTGTTTTTATACACTAGTTTATTTTAATTTAATTACTATTTCAATTTATTAAGACATTTATATAAAACATTTATTTTTACATAATATAAAAAATAAATAAAATATTTTAAATAATAACCCAAGTGTGTCTATATATATATATATATATATATATATATATATATATACAGCTTGAGTGGGCCTAATGGTTAAGAGCATGTGTTTCCTCCCAAGAGGTCACAAGTTCAAAACCAGAGGGGGGTAGAGTATGTATGTCTTCGTAGACTTAGCAGTCAAATCGTTGCGCGGAGGTGGGTCCCTTGTCCCACAAACAAGGGGGTCTCATACACAAATTTGGTGTCTGGCTTGGCCGTGACCTTAAAAATGGATATTATTATTATTATTACTAATTTTTTTATAATAAAATTATTAAAAATTATATATTAAATATTATCAATTCAAATTTCAAATAAATTTAAATTTGTTGATAAATAAGGAACGAAAATATACATTTTTTGATAAAGATAATGAAATAAAAAGGAGAAAATGAATTATGAAATTTAGAAAAAAATTAGTAAACATAATTGTTTCTCTAGTTTTATTACATTCATTTATATCCTTCTACAATGCATAGATCTCTTCCCTTTGACACAGGATGGTACAACTAGAAAACACAAAAAAAAAAAACCAAAATGTACTTGAATTAACTCGCTCCAATCTTGTCAGACTGGGAATAGGAATTTATAAGAATTGTCAATCAATTCTATCGGTACTAATGAATAATTTTGAATGGGAAGTGTGATCTTTGTCGGAAAATGTGGAAATTAAGTTTTAGGGATGTTGATTCAGGTGGATATTGGTGGCCACCCACCTATTCCACTTGGACTTCCACCATCGTTTCTTTTAGTTTCCTTAGTTGTAGCACAATTTACTATTTTTGGCAGTTTTACAAGTCTTGAACTTTCGAATCAGTTTTGAGGCCCTAAACAATGTTTTGTTTTTGGAAAATGGGTAAACTCACACATTATTGTATGGATTTATAATCTAAAGTTGTAGTCCTTGGATAGATTTTTCTAGCAAGGTATTGTATGCGTCAAATGGAGATCGCATGCCAAAGTTACAACCTCAGGAAGTTGATGTACCAATTTACCCCAACGGGGCCCATAGACTTTTGGCTCTTCATCTCCTAGGATTAGGTTTTCTGGAAGTTTAGGGTTTTCCATTGTTTCTCAATAATAAATAGGTCTTCGAGCCTCATTATAACACAGTTCAGAAGACATGTAGCTTCCAAATCTTTTCTCAAAGATAAGATACCATCGCTTGAGTTAATTTATTTCCATTCTGCAAGTAAACGGTTTTCAGTATTTTGTTATTAATGAATTGAAGTTCCATTTTCATTGTATCTTTATGTTTCTGTTTAAATATGTATTTCATTTTGTTCCTTCATAAATCTGGATCAGTGGTATCATAGTGGTTTGCTCTTTCTCTGTTTTTCTGTGCATGTCTCCAATAAGGTCATGGTATAAGGAGTTAGGGCTCGAACTGGTTGAATCTTTGCAAGACTGGCCTCATCAACCCCAGCAACCTCCCATGGTGGAAGAAAATAAAGATGAGGGAGCAGGAGATCTTTGAAAATATTACTCGAAGAAGCTCTCGAGCGACAAAGGAATGCGATGATGGACAACTTTTCCCAAATCTTGTGGTGGATGCCACATGCGACACATCTTCATCCAACATCCACTCTAGAGGCACCACTCCCTTTAAGGTACAATTCAACTTTTACATTCCCATATCTTAAGGCTAGATATATGTAGATGTTGTAGATAAATGGTTAAATATGTTGGAAGATTATTTTTTGGTTCATGATTTTCCAGTAGGGAAAATATTACTTTTGCACTTCTCAAAGTCACCCCCCACATCAAGCACTGGTGGGAAACCTATTGTAAGAAGCAGGACAAGAGGGAACTTTCACTATTTTCAACACCCACTTGTAATTCTTTCTAAGACACCATCAAGGAACAATATTACCTTGTCAGGAGCTATGAAGATAAGTACATAAAGTGGACCACACTATGATAGGGAAGGGACCATGACGTGCCAGAGTTCACAAATATTTTTCATACCCTTCATACAAAGTTGGGTATCAAATATTATAAGAGGCATCTAATATTCAAGTACTATGATTGTCTACACAAATACATCCAGGACAAGATGGAGTTCCTAGACATATCCTCGCTTGGCACTGCTTATCAATACGTTGTCAAGATCGAGCAGAGGTTTAAATAGAAGAAGTGAGACTTTGGATCTGCAAATTTGAAGCTTAGGAAAGGCACCCCAAACCGTAGAACAAAGGACAAAGCCAAGGCGAGGTGACCCAAGATAACCCGCTAAATCTGTAAGAAAATAACAACACCACGAAGAAAAAGGACACAGGAAAGTGGTTTGAGTTCCATAAGAGCCCCACTCACAACGCAAGTGAGTGTCAAGCCAAGTAGTCACTAGTGGATGAGATGAAGGCTTCAGAGTTAGATGCATGTTCTGACTCTGAGTCAGAACTTGACAAGGGGAATGACAAAGGGAAGTAGATTATTGATGTGGAGCCCAGTACCACTTTTGCCACCACCAAGGTCTAGAAGATCGAGCCTGAAGATCCAGAGGAGGGGGAGCGTCTCTTCCACACACAAATGTGGGTGAAGGGTTCTCCGTTGTAATTCATTATTAATAGTAGGAGCCAAAAGAACCTGATTTCAATAAAGGTCATGAAGCAGTTGGGCCTACCGACCACACCACACCTAAAACTATACACCATCAGGTGGCTTCACCAAGGATGAGATCTATGCATTAGCCAACAGTGTCACCTTTCTTATAGCATTAAGCCCTTCATGGATGAGGTATTGTGTGATGTTTCCTCTTGAAGTTTGTGATGTATTAGTAGGCTAACCATACTTGTGGAAGTGTCATGTTGTGTATGATTCTAGGCCTTTCATTATTATTATTACTTTGGGCAATAAGTTATACAGGATACCTGAGGTATCCCTGCCTACCGCCATCTCTTTGATCTATGCTAAGAAATGCAGTAAGAACATCTCCCAGACAGGAAATTTTTTTCTTTCTAAGTCACTCTCAGGGTAAGGGGAAGATCGTGGCCACATCCATGGCCCCTGGGAAGGGTTCCTCAACCCAAAAAAGCAGGTGTATAAGGTCGTGGAAGAATATAGGGACATCTCCTCATCCACAAGGGTACCCTTGCACTGTCAGGTCAAGCATTCGATCGATCTGACTCCTAGAGCACCTCTGCCAAATGGGCTGATATACCCTCACTCCATTTTGGAAAATGAAGAGATCAAGTGGTAGGTCCAGGATTTGTTACAAAAAGGGCACATCCAACCAAGTTCCTCACCCCGTGGGAGCCCAATTGTACTTGTATAGAAGAAGGATGGGACCTGGAGGCTCTGCATTGATTATCAAGCACTAAACAAAATCGTTGTTAGGAACAAAGATCCAATCCTATGGATTGATGACCTTTTGGACTAGCTCAAGGGGGCCAAATATTTCAACAATATCGATTTGAAGTTTGGCTATCACTGGGTTCCAATAGAACCCACGGATGTATGGAAGACTGCCTTGAAATCCAAGGAAGACCTTTTTGAATGTATGGTCATGCCCCCCGGGTTGACAAATTACCCTGCTACTTTTATGAGGTTGATGGATGACATATTGCAGACCTTCACCAACTTGTTTGTGGCTTTTTATCTTGACGACATCCTCATCTTTAACAAGAGTTGGGAGGAGCACTTGCAACATGTTCAGCAGGTCCTTCAAACCCTACGATATCACAAGCTATGTGCCAACTTGGAGAAATGAACCTTTGGAATGAACTAGGTCTAGTATCTGGGTTACATCATAGATGAGCAAGGCGTGCATGTGTAGTTTACTAAGATCCAAGTCATTCGGTATTGGCTAGCCTTGACCACTCTAACAGAGCTTCGCAACTTTTTGGGCCTTGCAAATTTTTATCGGAGGTTTGTGTTGGGATTCTCCCCATATCACTTGGACTTTGAATCAAATTACCAATGGTGGAGTGAAAGAAAATTTATCCCAGTCCGAGTCCCAAAAGAAGGTGTTTGTTGAACTAAAGCATCATCTCTGCTATGCACCTATACTCACATTGCCAGACCTGTAGCAGCCATTTGAAATTGAGACAAATGCCTCCGACTATGATATTGGTGCAATCCTCACCTAGCACTGGCATCTAGTGGCCTATCATAGTGAGACACTTTATGATACAATTCAGAAGTACCCCACCTATGATAAAGAGATGTATTCTATCTTATAGGCTTGCCAACAATGGAGACATTACGTTATGGGGAAGGAGACAATCATCCACATCGATCACCATCCTCTTCAATTTATATAGACACAATGGAAGTTGTAAAACGATCGCCACCAGAAGTGTTCTACATATCTGCAACAATTCCACTTGAACATTAAATACAAAAAGGACATCACTAATCATGTTGCAAATTGCCTCAAACAGCCTCCAATTGCAGTGCTGACTATTTTTCTCAATTCTTGTGTCCATGAGACTTATGGATGGTCGCAAATGTACAAAAATGATCTATATTTCACTACCACAAAGAAGATGCTAGTGGATCACAAGAAATTTCTTGATTTCCACCTCCAGGATGCACTATTATGCTACCTAGGCCACCTTTTTGTTCCTTCAACTGAGCATGAAAAGTTGATTTGGGAGGTGCACTACAATCAAGTTGTAGCAAACTTTGGTGTGGAGAAAATTGTGGTCGTACTCCAGAAGTACTTTTATTGGCCAAAACTCTGACAGTATGTTGGAAAATATATTAGATCTTGCACTACATGTGCCATCACCAAGCCAACCATCAAGAAGTAAGGCTTGTACACTCCTTTTCCTACTCCCATCCAGCCATGGGAATTCATCTCCATGCACTATCCATCTGACTCCCCTCTACTAAGCATGGTAATGACTGTGTATTTGTGATCATGGAAATATTTTCTAAGATGGCTATATTGGCGACCTGCAAGAAGAATATCACAGCAGAGGATATTGCCAAACTCTTCTTTGAATGAGTGTGGGTACATTTTTGGATCCCGCAGACCATTATATCATATCAGTACAACAGGTTCTCAAGCACATTCTGGTTGAGCCTCTCGAAATTATTTGACGCCAAGCTCACCAAGTCAATTACATTCTATCCCCAAATTGATGGCCATACAAAAGTCATCAATAGGATGATAATGCACATACTGTGCATGTACAACTCCAAGCATCCACGAACCTAGGATGATAGTCTTCCCTATGTACAACACATCTATAACAAAGCTCTCCATAGCCTGACTGGTCGCAGTCCCTTTCAAGTGGGTCTGGGATTTCAACCATTGTGTTCAGTTGATGTTTCCATGCCTCATGCGACTACACAGGTAGAATCCACACATGTACTATTTGAGTTTGATAAAGAAACCATGTTTATTGAACGCATCCAACATATTCGCCAGCAGGTTCATGACAACTTGGAGAAGTCCAATGCTAAGTACAGGCAATGACATGATCAACATCATGTGCCACATAAATTTCAGGTGGGCGACAAAGTTTGGTTGCACTTGCAAAAAGAACGCCTTACCAGAGCCCATCAGAAGCTCATACCACTCCAATATGGGCCTTACACCATCACCAATATTGTGGGAGACAATGATTTTGAGCTCAACATTCCCCCATTCCTTGGCCTGCACTCAGTGTTCATTGTGGACCACCTTCAGCCATACTTTCCACCATTACTGGACACATCAGACATTGTAGAAAAACTCACACCAGAAGAGTTAAACCCAGACTACATGGAACAGGCCACAACTTATTGGATCATGGATATGCAGATCAAGAACACTCACCAATAGAAGATCCAATTATATTGGGTTGTCAAAGCTGGCCAACTCTTGCACCAAGGCAAGTGGCTCACTAGGGATCAAGTTTAGTAGAAGTTTCCCCATCTCATGGAGGCACTCAATGCAATGGGGACCATTGCTTCCTAAGGGGGGAGGACTATCCCAGGTGGATATTGGTGGCCACCTACCTGTTCCACTTGGACCCCCACCATTGTTTCTTTCAGTTATCTTAATTATAGCACAATTTATTATTTTTGGTAGTTTTTTGGGTCATGAACTTTCAGAGTCGCTTTGAGGCCCTAAATGACATTTTTTTGGAAAGCAAGTAAACCCATGGCCTACAATAAGGATTTGTAGTCAAAATTTGTATTCCTCATATAGATATTTATAATGAGGTATCATATGCATCAAATGGAGATCGTATGCCAAAGTTACAACCCCGGGAAGTTGATGTACCAATTTACCCCAACGGAGCCCACAAACTTTTGGTGCTTCATCTCCTATGGTTAGGTTTTTTGGATGTTTAGGGTTTTCCATTGTTTCTCAATAATAAACAGGCCTTCAAGCCTCATTATAACATAGTTCAGAAGGTATGTAACCGCCACATCTCTTCTTAGAGATATGCTACCATCGCCTAATCTAGTTTATTTCCATTCTGCATGTAAATAACTTTCAGTATTTTGTTTTAATAATTTGAAATTATGTTTTCGTTGTATCTTTGTGTTTCTGTTTAGATCTATATTTCATTTTTTCCTTCATAAATCTGGATCAGATGTTTATAGTTATTATAGAATTTAACATTATGTTTAATATTTTAATATGGTAAGAGTTTGATTATGTTCATTAGTGAATCTCTCGCTACCCTTGTGCTTTCCCTTTATTGTTTTTATTATATTTTGTAACATAAATTTCATGTTATCATTATGTTATTTCATTAGGCTTTCACTGTGAGGATTCAGTGCTGGTGAGAAGACTTCTTAGAATGTTCGTACATGGAGGTATTCAATCAATTCTTTCCAGAGTATCGAAGTCTTGCTCTTATATGGAGCATCTACCATTTTCTATTCTTCTCGACTGTTGCAGGCATGCATTATTTTTGCATGCATTCTTTTTACTTAGCAGTTTTAAATTTCAATAACTATACACATATTTTTAATCTTTACAAGCATTATGTAATTGTAGACATTTTTAAAGAAAATCTAGAAACATCTCATTGTAAATATTTTTCAAAAGAATTGTGCTTGCAACTATATCTTCAAAAAAATTTGCAATGTTCAACTTGTAACTTTATTTGTCAATATTATTTTCTAATATGCCTACATTATAATTTATATTATTCCTTTACGAATGATTTCTTAATAGAATAATTTTCTAGTGATGTTTTATTTAATAAATAATTTTAATTCCAGACTTCTTCATTTATTTAATTCATTTTTTTAAATAAATATTTTTGATCTTCTTTATCTAAATTCTATTTATTTTATATGAAAATTGTAGAGTATCTCTAATTTTTCATGCACTGTTTTCATCCTAATGTACATGCTATATTTCGAATGTGAACCAATGAACAAATAATGGATTAAGTAATGATGAGATAAAATTACATTTTGATATACAAAAGTACATATTTTGTTCAACTAATCCAATTCTTCATATTTTTTTATAATATCTCATGCCTTTGGCTTACTTGGGTCCAAGCTTGTAATTATTTATTTATTACTTCAAAACCTACAATTGTATCCGCCAAACCGACAAACAATAAATAGAAAGGAAAACTCATAAACATAAAATTATAACAAGAGTTAAATTAAGAATTAATTTTGAAAACATAATTTGTTAAAAAAAAACAGCAAGCTACATGCCATTTTGTCTTTGCTTTAATCCTCTTAAAATGTGTAGTACAATTGTAAGTTAAGCAACACCAATAAGTTAACCAACACTGTGAAATATTCATTAAAATTAACAAAGGACTTAATCTTGTGGAAATATTCTTAACATTTTCTCAAAATTGTATTAATTAAAATGCAACAAGTTTGATTTTTCTACATAGTGGCACAAGAAGGAAAAAATTTAAAACGCTGATTTTATCTTATCTATACCAAAAATGCGATAATTTTCCACGATATCATTTTATCTATTGTGATAGTTTCCATGACAAAATTTCATCTATTTGCATTGGTTTCATGATATTAGTTCGTGGGTTTCATGATATTAGTTCTTCTTTGTACATGTGGCTTTTGGTTTATTAGAGATAGGATAACAATATGGATGTCATCATTGAAATTTGAACAAAAGTTTGCAATATGGATGTCATCAATCAAGTTTGATTAAAAGTTTAATGGTGTGTTTAGATCATAACAGATTTAATGGAAAAAACCATATATTTTCATATTTTACCAACAATATCATTTAAATATGTAAAGTCTGATAAGTAGTTTATTAAAAATGGTTTGATATTAGTACTTTTTTTTAGTAATATTTGTGCTTAATAAATTTGTAAATTATAGAGAGATATACTAAATTTTATTTGAGATATATATTACATGATACAATATGGATAATTCAATTAACACAAATGAAATTATAATTATTAGTAAAGAACTAAATGGATGATCACAATTTAAATAAACATTAGTGATATCCTTGAAATGTTATATTTAATGTTTTGTTTTAATACAAATATATTAACTTTAAGATTTGTTTGTCTTTAATATAAATTTATTATGCTCAAATGATCTTAACAGTTTATACTTTTCTTTTCCTATATACATGTGAAAATGATCTTAAATGATACATGACCCATTCACAAATCTCTATTCACTACAGCTTTTAAAATAGAACAACTTTTAAAATAGAAAGTTAGAAAAAAAAAATAGTTGTGAGGATAACTTTCCAGCATCCAACCCATATCTATAATATAATATTTTCCTTAAAAAACTCTAATATTTATTATAATATTTTTAATCAAATTTAATAATATTTAATAAAAGAATTTTAATCAAATGTAGTAATATTTATTAAAATAAAAAAAAAAAATTATTTTTTTAATATATATATATATATGATGATGATGGTTAACCTCCCCTGAGACCAAATATTGGTCTATCGGACCTAAAGAAACAAATTATTTTTTTTTATTTAAGATTTTATTCCTATGCTCAAAAAGCTTGGAGAGAAGCCTCCTGAGCTCACTATAATTTTGACATTGTAAAAGGCTAGGAAGGTCAGTATTGTAACAAAGATTGTGAAACTGAGATCTAATGTGGTTGTACGCGGGGCACTCTAAGAGGAAGTGGTTTTCATCCTCGATGTTGCTATTCTCACATATATGGCAGATCCTTTCCATCCATGGCGTTTTAGGAACTACCCAACGACCTGTTTCACTATGGAGCTCATGAGAATTCGTTTTAATCTTTGCTATACTAATTTTCTTCTTTGAGCTAGTTAAAATAGAGAGATACTTTTGATCTTCTAGGGTGGGGTTGATGAGCTAGCTGGAATTTAAAGCTAGCTTAGGAAGTCTATGATTGTCTATGTTATTGAGTTTGTGCTTGTACAACAGAAACCTAATCATAGCTAGGCTCTCAATAGGGGAAAGACCTGCTTCTATAAGGAGAATAGGATAGGATGTATTACTTTTAATTTTCAGGTTATAAGTTATAAAACGCTTCTGAATTTGCTCAATCTTTCTCCATGATTCTCTGGAGATCCTGCAACCCCAAACCTCACAGCCATATAAGATAACAGGAGTGACTAAAGTTTCAAAGAGGAACTTCTTTTTATCCCAAATTACGAGGTTTGTTGTTTTACAATTATTTTCAAGACCAAAATAAGCTTTCCACCCCCCATTAATCCTTTTCTCAATGCTATGGTTCCAGTTGAGCTTGTGATGAATATTAATTCCTAGGTACTTGTAAGAATACACTTCCTCCAAGTTATTATTGTCATACATAAAATTAGCGTAAGTGTCCTTCTTGGATTTGATAATCATAACTTTTGTTTTGTCAGTGTTAACAGTCATACCCATGGTAGAGCAGAAATCCTTAAGAAGCCTGAGTTGCTTATCAAGATCAAATGGGCACCTTGCCAAAAGAACAATATCGATAGAGAAGAAGGATGACGACTATCCCAGCTAAGATCGTGCCATCACATCCTGCTTCCTCTAAATAGTCTTCATGTTTATCGATGTAAATGCCAAATAGGGTAGGGAAGAGGGGGCAACCTTGTTTAACTCCGATGTTACACTTAATATCTTTCGACCACCCCTCATTACTCTTTAGCTTGGCAATTACATTCTCGTATAACCTTATAGCGGCAGCTCTCAACTCGAGAGGAACCTTTAGCTCTTCTAATCTATTCCAAAGGTTGTATCTAGGAACCGTATCTTAAGCCTTTCTAAAGTCCACAAAGCAACAAAATAAATTGGATTTATCATTACGACATTCCTCCGCAATGATCCTAAGCGTAACGAGGTGGTTTGTTGTTGAGTGATGCCTTCTGAAACCTGCTTGGCCTTTAGCCCGCTTACCTTCACTTTCAAGCCATATGCTTACTTCTTTTCCAAAATACTACCATATAACTTGGCTAAGAGAGGGCTGGTCATAATTGTCTGATAATTAGAGAGGTTATTTGTATCCCCACTTTTAAAAATAGGGATAATGAGGCTCTCAATCCAAGGTTTAGGGAACCCTTGCTTGACTGCTTGATTGAAAAGCTTGTGAATGTGGGGGATGAGGACAAGACCTCCAATTTTTAAGGTTTCCACCTAGTAACCTTCAATGTCCTTAGCTTTCCCATTAGCGAGGCGATTAACCCCAAACTTAATGTCTTCTAAAGAGAAAACTTCTTTCGTTGTAAGCAGGGTTTCCAAATTATGTCATGACATTTGGAGATTCATTTAAAAAAATTTATACCAAATTCATATTACTTTATACCTAAAAATTGATTTAGTGAAAATTTATATTATTTTAAATAAAATTATTAATTTATAAAATATAAAATATGTTTTTTTTTTCATTTATTTTTTATTATTCAAACATTTTAAATAAATAATTCTAAATAAAAAATATCCTTAAAATATACTCATTACACATATTTACCATTTATTATTTTATATATGATAATCTAAATATTATTTATATTATTGCAAATAAATTTTATTTGCTCGTAAAAACAATTAATGCCTTTGGCTTAAATCATTAACATCATTAAAAAAAAATTACAAAATATGAACTAACTTGATCTAAATATCATAATATGAATTTTCCACATCTTATATCAATATCATAATATGAATTTTCCACATCTTATATCAATTTAAATATATAGGTTGATATTACGTGAAAACAAAAACAAGAGACTTTAGAATAATATACACAAAATTGAAAAAAAGATAAAGTTTAGATTACATTGCATATATATTTGTAATATATTTTACATCAATTACATTAATAATATTAATGGTTTAACCTATTTTCAAAAAATAAATAATTGCAATTTAATAAATTTTATATTTAACAATATACTATTTAATTTAATTGTTATATTTTAAAATTATATTGTATATTATATATTTATATGATATTTTAAATGATTTTATTCTATACTTATTTTAATATTATTCCATATAAATAAATAATAACAAATTTAGAATAGAGGGCATTCATGCCCATGGTTAGTTTAAGAGTTTTAATAATAATAATGATATTATCTAAGAAGAAAATGTCAATATTGTACTATTATAGTTTATCACAAGTATTTTTCTAATTTGTTAATAACATAACATCATCCACATAAATTAACAATAACAAAGTATAACTTTTTATATGCATACTTTATTTGTTATGATTCGAGTTTTTAACTAATTTATATACAAGTCTATAACTCAAATAGAGGAGACATTCTTATGTCATTTCTATTTTACTTTTGATTTTGATCAGTTATTCTAATTTTATCATTTAGTGCAATCCTTAATTTTACAATAAACTTTTCATATAATTAGAAAGTAACTCTTCTCCACTTTACTTGAATTCATATTTTCTTCATTATTCTTTAAAGTTATTAGACAACTTACCATCATTTAAAAAAAAAATCAAAGAAGCATTATTAAATATTTTTTCAACATCTCTTTTTCAAAACATCCACATGTTATGAGATGATCAATGGTTGAATAATTAGGCTAAAAGAAACCCAAAATATTCCCTCACAATTTTCACAATATTAGCCCTTGCCATGTTAAGTGTCATGCCAAATTGGTCAACACTATGTAATTGTGAAATTGAATTACAATATAATTTTGGGGGGAGATATGAATTATCAAACTTTTTCATATAAATCTGAATACAATTGTGCTTTGTAACAATTTCATAAAACAGTCATTTTTTGTTACATTACATATATGAAAATATATATTAATCTTCTCCACGTTATACTAATGTCAATTTAAATATTTCATAGTATGCTTTATATGTATTATGCTAGCAACTTAATTCTGTAGCAATAGAATCCTGAATCTCAATTGCAAGGACTATACTGCCCTTCAACACTTTGCTATACTGCCCTGCAACACTACTGGTTAAGAGCAGCAACACTACTGGTTAAGAGCAACACTGGTTAAAATATTGTGTTTAATATTTATCTTTTTCTCGATCGACATGAGTTATTGCTTTATAAAGATACTCAGATTTAAAAAAATATTTTTAACAACCTCCTTGTTTATAAAATTCTTTCGAATAATGTCAGTATGATGCCCATGAAGAAGCCGTTTGTAACTTCCCGATCCAAACCCTGGGTTAAGACCGTCATTTATTCCAACGAACTTCATAACGGGCGTCCTCTCCTAGTCACCTATGGATGTGAATCCCCCTGTTGTTCCCCTTCTATTCCCATTAGGAACAAATTTCCATTAGGTTATTCCTGAAAATGTTTATGTTTTCTTGCCTCCCTTATTGGGTTTCCAGGTGCATGGCAACCGTCTTCCTCATCTTGACTATCCCTACATTCTCAGTTTGCCAGGGATATAACCAATGTGTTGCCATGGATATAACCAATGTGTTAGGGTTCAGTTCATGGTCATTTTTTTGAACCTCACAATACCCCTAGGTGAGCCCATCCAGAGGAGTCTCACACCCAGCCAACTCAACTGTCCAGGCTTGATCTGGATGGACGAAAAGAGAATTAAACCTCATGACCGAGGACCAATGACTTAGCAGAGGGGGTTTCAACCAACTGGGTTCAATTCATTGTCATGATACACCGTGATTCATCTATTTCACGGCTTCCACTAGTCAATCTTGATAGCGTCTTCTACATATAATAAGACATATAATGTTCTTTCTTTCTTCTTTCTTTCTGATTTTCAGTTTTCCTCATCTTCAACGACCAGATTAACATGCAAATTAATACTATTGTAAAAGCCAGGCCCAAATCAGTGACATCTATCAACAACAAACTGATTTTTCTGTAACAAAAGGCTGATCTCCACTGCAGAAAATAGCAACAAAATTATGATAACAGCAGCATATTTAACTATAACTATAGTGGAGTAGATTCAGCAATAACAGTGATATATTTAATTGAGCAATAAATCCAACAATGGCAATGCTATCTTTAACTGTGCAGAACAATAATTTAAATCAATGCAACAGTTAATTATAGAGACTCAGAAACAAACCAACAAACAAAATTGCAGAATTCTTCACATACTTTATTGATAAAATAGCCCCTTCAACAGCATGTCTCTCACAGACTCCATATTTAACTATAACTATAGTGGAGTAGATTCAGCAATAACAGTGATATATTTAATTGAGCAATAAATCCAACAATGGCAATGCTATCTTTAACTGTGCAGAACAATAATTTAAATCAATGCAACAGTTCATTATAGAGACTCAGAAACAAACCAACAAACAAAATTGCAGAATTCTTCACATACTTTATTGATAAAATAGCCCCTTCAACAGCATGTCTCTCACAGACTCCCATACAAGCATTCACCCAGACATCCCTACTCTAAGACTCAGGAACCTTTTGATAATGAAAACTCCCACTTTTGCTCCACATATTTTTCATGTGGAATAATTAAACTTGTTTAATTAACAACGGAAACTTCAACTAACTGATATATACTTAATTGTAATGCGGACTCTATAAACAAACTCATGACCTTAGGATTGTTTCCCTGAAGCTGATTAAAAGAAGTAGTTTATCACTCTTATGAGAGATCATCTTGTAAAGATTTCATAAAGTAGGAGATGCAAAACTTCAATGAACTTCTCAGGTAAACTTTCAAAGATATAGCTAATCAGAAAACAAACAATTTATTCATGACACTATAAAGGACATCAGAATTGAGAAGCGCCCTGCATTTGCCCATGAAATTTGGTATTTACCTTTCCCTTCAAACAAAGCAATGCATGGTCGTTGCAAAATTATTAGCAAACAACAAATTCTCTGGTAATGAGAGTATTTTTGCATCTTTCAAAACTGTGTTACCTAATGAAATCCAAAGAGATCATTTCTCAGTGACTATATTACAACAGAATATCCTTCAATAATGCTTGTTGATTATAATTGTGATGTGAAAGTAAACTGGGCAAAACAAAATCCCTTCCCTGTGCTGAGTGCATCATACCCAGAATGATTATCTTCTATCAATGCTAATTGTTAAAACAATATTGACTGAAAGGATCTCACTGAATCCTAATAGGTGAATGATCCCTGGGCTAATGTACTTGAATCATAGTAGAATACTCGAATTTCTAATCTCTTAGAAGAAGGCATTGTCATTGGATAAAGTCTAGATCAACAGGCTTGCCACTGTAAATTTCAAGTAACTTCGGGGCATGAGGACTGCACTTAACATACCTTTCGAGAAACACTGAATCACTCGAATAAACCACAGTATAAATATTCGGAAGACGATTGGAAGGTTGGATTGCACTTAGAGACATCAACACCCTGTAGCGAGGCTTGATCCTACGCTCCAAACTGTAATTCAAGACTCGAGGATATGCCAAAACAAACTTTGCAGGAAGCCCTACAGTATGAATTAAAAATTCCATGATCTTCTGCACTTTATCAATGGAAATACTTACTACACATGGAAACCTACTAACAAGCTCCTTGATCTCATCTTCCAGGAGGCCAAAACTTGCCAAATGCTTCAATCTCCTTTCCAAAATTTCAGGCCCGTTCCTTATATGTAAAATCCGAGGTGCCAATTTGAAAAACCTGGAGATATCAGCCTCTGATCCGAATCGGTTTTGAAGATAAAGGATATTAGGACGCAAGGTTTTCTCTAGATTGCAACCAAAAAATCTGGGACAACAGGATATGACATTTCCGAAGTCTTCTGTGGTGACGCCCAATGTTTTCATGAACTCAAGCTTGGGTTTTAACTGCCTCTCAGCAATCAGAGAAAGAAAAGATGGGTTTCTGATAATGACCTTCCTTACCTGCTGTTCCGTGCATCCTAAATCTCTCAAGAACCGAACCGCTTGTTGGGCGCAATCAGTGGATTCCGCTCTGACAAAGCATGGCCATATTTTGAGGACATATAAGACCTCAGATTGACACAGCCCGCATTCGCTGAGTAAGAAATTTGACATGAGACCCCTGTTCTCCTGTTCCGGGTAGCCTGTGGACCTGTACTTCACAGCAGTAGCTGTAGAAAGCCATGATAGTTTCAACAAAATAACCTGTGGGAATGGTGGGAATACTGCTGCAGCGGCCGCTGCCGCCCGAGGGTAAAGCTGAGATGCGAAGTATGAAGCAAAGTACCTGAAGAACATGGCTCCAGTATCAGGGATGAGTGAGACCGCCGGTTGAGCAAAAATTGCCCAAATAGAGAGGAGGTTATATTGTAGGTAAGGGTATTATAATGATTGATGTGATGATATCTTTGCTTATCAAAATCAGTTCATGAATTAGCATAGGATGCATTTTAAGGGAAGTGTTATGAAATTTGAATTAAAAATTATATTAAAAGATTGATTAGTGTTAATGTTGCTCCAAATAAAGTAAATTGTAATAGAGCATATTTATAATGTTTAGTGTGGTTGGTAAAATTTTATTTTGCTTAAACCTAATAATGGAATATTAAAATTACTAGTTTTTATTTTTATTTTTTATCTATAAGTTGCGTGATTTATCAAGAATTTTTATCAACTAAATCTTCATGAATGAGGGTTGGGTCTAAAAGAATAGTTATTCCTCATTACTAGATTTTGTAGTAACCAAGTTTTTTTTGGATGGATAGTTTAAGTTTCTTAAGATGCTATTTTTTTATGTTAAGGTTTTTCCATAATTTTATTATAAAGTTGGGTAGTTTGTTAGCTTAAATGTTAAATGTGGTTATATCACAATATCTTTGTTTCCATACCAAAAACCTAAAATCCAGTGTATTTATACAAAGGATCCAAAAAAAGACATGATTTATTGTGGTTGTAAGTACATGACTTTCAATGTGATTTATTGAAGTGTACAATACCTAGTTTAAATGTCAATATAGGTTTGCTATATGGAATAATGTGTGCTTTTTTTGGAGGGAAAACCTACACTTCAAGGTCAATGCTTCTAGATTATAAGGTTGAGGTTTTGTGAAGAAAAAAATGGAAAGAATTCTAATGTAATATTCTGGCTTTTACTCTTAGTGTGTTTTATCTTAGGTTATGAAAATGTTGTAAATATTCTACCATGGATTTCTAGTGTAAAGTTCAAATTCAGGGTTTGACTAATGAATAGCTAGGCTGGTATGGTATAAATATATTTAAAGCCCTGAAAATCAGGTCTACAACAAGGGGGATACCCACCCGGTCCGGACCTTGGTTAGTAGCTCCTTTTCCGTTTGGTATAGTGGGTCCAACTGGGGATATGGGACCAGTTTCCCCATTTATCCATTTATGTGTGTGTGTGTTGAGATTTGATATTTCCTTTCTAAATGTTCCTAAGTGAAATGCTTTTAATTTTAACTCTAATCTAATAACATGCAATTGTATTCTAATAAACAAAAATATCTAATTCTACACTAACCCGGGGTGTAATCTTTCCGTTATGCGATCTAAAATGATTTCAAATAACAATTGGTAATAAAGATCATTCAACTGTTATGAGAAAAGAATCCAACAAAGATAAACCTATTCGTATAAAAAGTTAGACGAAACAATTGTGAAAAACATATTGCATAATAAGCTACTCATACATTAAACATAAATAAATAGCTATCATTGTACAGAAGTGCCAAATGATAACTCAAG
Organism: Pinus tabuliformis; assembly: GCA_031772625.1. Classification (NCBI taxonomy): domain Eukaryota; kingdom Viridiplantae; phylum Streptophyta; class Pinopsida; order Pinales; family Pinaceae; genus Pinus; species Pinus tabuliformis. The sequence continues at coordinate 1,222,504,201 of CM062818.1, forward strand.
CATTCGCACATCAATATATAAACAACTGAACATAAATACCACTTTAACACAAAGGCAGAAATAGTTAAGAGATAGAAGTACCATTTATAACTAGTTCTACTCATGAGCTTCAAGAGATAATGATTTATCTCTTCTTAATCCAACATCCACTAAGAGTACAGAAGTGCAACATCAATAGTAGATATTAAATGCAGATATCAATAAATCATGTTCCATTCATTCATCAAAACCTCCTCAGAGGGTGCAAAAGTGCATGTTCTGAGGACAAGTTTTTGACAAATTTCAGGACCCTTCTCTAAATGCATGAAAAGGGTTTAAATACTACTAACTAAATCTAAAAATAACTTATTACAAAAATGTAGGATACGGTTTAAATGACCGTCTTTATTTCAGGCAAAAATAAAGCAAAATTAATACTAATATTGAATCTAAAATTAAAACTAACAACTAACTATTTTTGTATCTATTCCTTGAAATCGCAAGCGTTCAACATTTGTTTGAGAAGAGTCAGCTGGCCAACTTCCGACTTTAACTGTCCTGCGAAAACGGCATCAGCAAGAGCTGACACCATCTTCTCAGCAGAATTGATGATACATTTGAGAGTCATGCACTGGTTGTGTAGTTTTACCAAATATGCCCAGTAAGAATCCCAATTCAACTTAGTCAATCTTTTGATTGATTCTACCTTTTCTTGAGTCTTCTGTCTCTAGCCTGTCTGCAGTTGCCGAGCATATATACATACCATTTTGAAGATATTTCTGAAAAATACCACTGGTTTTAGGATTCAAGTTTTACTTTTTTTTTCTTTTTTTTTGCCTCTAGCGTTGCTTTTTTACAAATTTTTGGGCTTACAGGTGACTGAGCAATTAGAGGTTTTCCCTTTCAAGAGGTTTTGCTCAGCGATGCGTGATTAGCACTAGGCGCTAATCGCGCATTGGAAACTGCCTCCGTTTCTTGATCCGGGCTTCCCTGGTGCGATTTTTTTCCTCTTGCGCACTTTTTGTTAGCGGATATAAAGCTTAAATTTTGTGAAAATAATGATTCCATAAGTTGCTAACACTGAGTCTTAAATTGTCTGTTTGTGATGTCAGCGTTGTCTAGTACCCATTTAACCATGTCCGTGTATGGAAGAATTTTGGACCTCACCGCTATTCGGTGTAAGAATGAGCAAGCTAGCTCTGTAATAGACGCCTCAGAAGACCCGTGTGAGCCTGCAGTAGCTATAACCTCCATCATTTTGGGATTCTCTTCATCGAGTAGACTATACATGCCTTCCCAAGTAGTAATACCAGCGTCTCTGTTACAGGCGGTGTCTGTATACAAGGGCGTCATTTCTTGATCTTCAGAACTCGAAGCTTTTCCTTTCTTTCCCATAGTATCCTGAATATTGTTTTGTATAATTCTCTGTTTTTTGTTCTTGCAGTTTACAAATGAGGTGAGAATCATGATAAGGAAAAGGTGACGGGAAAGCTTCAAATGCCGAAGACATATAAAGTATACCACCTTACATGAAATGGCTCTTCGATAAGCACGAAACCCTATTTCATTAATGATTGGCAACTAACTCATTAATTGGCATTAAAGCACATAACAAGGTCTCGGTTTATGGAAAATACTTTTTTGAACAACAAGCACACATCAAATCACAGACCACTCTTCCCAACTATATTCTAGATCTATTTTGTGAGTGTTTGAAAAAACAAATTTATGGGGATGATTATTAACTATCTATACCATCAAAATCAATTGGTTCTTGGGAAAGAGGGAAAAGGCTTAGATTTTAATTTGAATTTCATTGCATGGTTTTGGAAAGAAAATTCCTCGTAATGCCCTCATTGTTTTCCCACTCAAGGTATCATAGCTTATATGAATGCTCATATGTTCCCAGTCATATATGTCAACATATTCATTAATTGAGCATTTAAATTACATATACATTGTTTCTAGATTCATCTAGTTGATTTTTGTTTCAATAGTGACACATCCATACTAACACAAAAAATACAATTCCTTGAACATAATTGATTGCAATTGATTAAACATTTACTTGGGGGTTAAGATAGGGGTATTACACGTGAACTATGACCAAAGTGCCTCTAGACCCCACTAGCATGTTTGGTTTTTCATACCCAAATGGGACATCATATCAACATGGGTCCACTAGGTCCAACCACATCAAGCCCCACCATTATGTGTCATGCAATTTGACTCCTATGCTCCCACCAATTAATAGATAGTTCCCTAAACTATCACTTGGTATCTCAAAGAGATGAAAGCCCTTGAAACCACCCATTGGTAGGTGGGACCCTATGGTACTCGTTGATGTTGATCTTCTAATGACTTGATAAAGCAAGGCCCTTGACAACCATCACCAACCTTCTCTTGCAACTCATTGGGTAATAGGTGGCATATGCCTTATGTTTATGTTTTTGTGAGTATCACTCTATTGTGGGGGTGTTTAGGTGGTAGCCAACTTTGAATTCTTAGTTTTATACTTTCTATGGAGGTTTCTTCGGTAGCTTGGATTTTTTTTGTATTGAAGCATGTACATATTACCAAATAATAGAGTTTAAAGGAAACTTTAATTCAAAAAAATGATTCTTGATTTGAGACAAGTGACTTTATTTCAAATAGAATGGAAGTGGTACATGGGCCTAGAGTATGTCCTAAAACTACTTTTGCTTGGCTAAGAGCTTGTCTTCCTTAGAGGTAAGGAAACAGCTTAACGACCCAAGACCCAAATGCATATGGTAGGAGTGAAAACCTTCCCCCTTACGAACCACCAACAGATATTTCCAGGTGGTGTGGTTTTCCTTGAATAATGATGATGAGTCAACCTGCATTAGTAGATAATAGTTGGTGATGGTTGTCCCCACTTTTGGTTTGACAATTGAGTTATGATAAGTTTTCATACTATGTGAAAAAAGAGGATGGAAATGGTACACCAAATGATGACTTAAGGTGAAACTTACCTTAACCAACCTAGATGTAACAATGAGATAATAACCCACCAACATAAGAAATCACATCAAGCAAGATTTCTAGCAAATCTGCCATGAGATATTATGTAATCATGCCCTAATCATTGAATTGCAAATGAAAAGAAATTTCAACTTTTGAGACGCTATGTACAATGAGTGATAGGGTCCAAAGTGTTATTTGGCAATTCTTTGATATCTACCCATCATATATACATGCAATAAAAACAAGGGGGAAGTTATCCCTTTCCTATAGAAAAATATCAAGTTATAATCATAGTGCTAGGACTTTGCCTTCACCATGCCCAAGTAGGCATGTGCTCTCTCTCTTGTGTACCTAATAAGATCAATTGGACTAATAGTGACTAGCTATATGTGACAAAGCAAGCTAACTATGGTGCCTCTCTCTTGATACAATCTCTCTCTCTCTATCTATAGTGTCAACTTATTGAATATCCATATATGGCGAATCAGTGCCTTTTGAATGAACAACTTGATCTATCTATAGAAGAAAACATTGGAAGTTATATATACTTGGTGAAAAAATTATGTTCAAGCAAGAAAGGCATTGCAATGTCATTAAGGAAATTGTCAGTGTCATAAATTCTTTCTCAAAAGAATTCAAAATGTTGTGGAGTAACTATTGAATGATCTTAGTTGTACCCATAGCATCAATAGTATGAATGATGAAAGTATGGCTGTTCCCATCATTTCTTTCCGAAAAAACTAATAATGGTCAAACAAAGGCCTATAGGGTTATGTGCCTAATGAGATGGGCATGGGATTGGGAATTAGAAGCATTTTCTATCTGCATTGCCACATCTAGCTCACTATCATCACATGCAACCACAAGAGATGGAGGCATTGAGGACCCTTTTATCAGTAAGGATGTTAAGGACCTTTCACAAGGGGTTATGGAGATTAATACCTTAACAAAAATAGGGATGGAAATCAAGACCTTATCTCAAGGAAGGGGTTGAGGACCTTTCTAAGTGTATAGTTCAAGACCTTTCTAATATCCAGTATGTCATGTTTTCTTTATAAATCATGCCTAGTTTTAGGGATTTCCCAAGCCATGTCACATTCTAAGTCCATTTTCAATATGTTTGGTTTTAATACCTATCTCAAGCCTTAGGAATGTCTAGTTCTTGGATAATTTTGTCAAATAAGTAATATATATAATGATGTTGAGCACCTTGGAAAGTGAAGCTACTCTCCCCAGTGAAGGCACTCAACTATATATTCATTTACTAGGAGGTGAAGTAAAAGACTTGACTTAGTGTTGGTTGAAGAGAATGGTGAAAAGGATTTTAGAGAAATCTATTAGGGGGGTTGACTTCATTTTAAGAGAGTAATTCAAGGATTGAAAGCATTTGATTAAAATAAAGATTCAATGAAATAAGGAGGATATTTAGAGAGATATATGAAGAGGGTTGACTTCAATTTAAGAGATCAATTCAAGGATTGAAAGCATTTGATTTGAATGAAAGATTAAATGAAATAAGGATCATAACCATAGTGTTTGAATGACTTACCTTATATAATATATAAGTGAAATATGGTAAAATATCGTTTTTATTTGTCTAATTGTGCTAACTTTTGTTATGTCAATAGGCATGTCTATTTTAGAATAAGGTTTCCGGGATTTTAATTTAAATATCAATGATCATTAGATGGATGGTAGGGATTTAACTTCCATGAAATATTCTAGAATATTCTTAGTATTATTTCATTTTTTCCCTTTTAATTAAATTGGGTTATTAAACAAATATCATATGAACAAGTTTCAAACAAAATGAGTTATCGTTTTTTGGACATGTGGTTTTGAAAAACCATAATATTGGGCCACGGTTTGTAACAAAGATTATTTACAAAATAAGAATCTTCATGGTAAAGTAGGAGGTAGATCTTCATGATTAAGAATCTCGTTACATGGTTTTTTTAATTTATATATGTTTAACTTATATAAGTCACCTGAGGATCGCACCCAACTTGGGCCACATTAGCCCTAAGCTGACTAGATTTTTTAGCATGTTTCCTCCCCCTAGCATAGGCACAACCACCCCCTTGAGGTTTGATCCTGGTTGCCTTGCTAATGAGGCCCATCATCAATTGGTTGTGCTAGTGGGACTCGACAATAATAATAATAATAATTTGAAATAAAGTTATGATTCAATTAATTAATTTTTAATTTTTTTTTTTATTTTTTTATTTTTTATTTTATTTTTTTATGTTTGCAATGTGAAATATAAGTGTTTTGGTGTTTATCATAGATTTAGATCTACCATGGATTGATGTCTATCAACATGTACTAGCTATTTCATTTATATTACTATACTAATATTATTTATGAATAATTAATTAATGAAATAGATTAAAATAGTTGTGAAATGACTCTTAGTAGTCTATGCCAAGGAAGGACTATAGCAATCAATTTTCCCGTTGACCAGAAATAGTTTATCATTCACCATGACAACTTCTAATGTTTAATTTTTTAAATCATTAAAGTATTTTTCTATTTTAATTAAAAAAAAAAGTGTTAGCTTGTGATCGGCTTAAAAGTTTGCTTGTCTTATTTCAACTTTATTGACATGTGTCACCTTGAGAATTCCTCAATTTTCATGGGGATTGTTCATTGGCTTCTTGTAACGAAAATAAAACTAAAACTAAAACTAAATCTACATTTAAGTAAATTATAATCCATTTTATTCCATTTATTAACACAAAATCAACGAAAAACTCTTCAAAATAATATATTTAACTATTTTCTATAACCCTCTCTCCAAACAAAATTATGATAATTTATAAAATTCAAATCTAAAATGATAAGTTTAAAGATAATTTAATATTTTCCTATATAAGTTTTTTTTTGTTGTTTTATACATTAGTTTATTTTAATTTAATTACTATTTAAATTTAATAAGACATTTATATAAAACATTTATTTTTACATAATATAAAAAATAAATAAAAATATTTTAAATAATAACCCAAGTGTGTCTATATATATATATATAGATATGCAACTTGAGTGGGCCTAATGGTTAAGAGCATGTGTTTCCTCCCAAGAGGTCACAAGTTCAAAACCAGAGGGGGGTAGAGTATATATGTCTTTGTAGACTTAGTAGTCAAATCGTTGCGCGGAGGTGGGTCCCTTGTCCCACAAACAAGGGGGTCTCATACACAAATTTGGTCTCTTGGTCTTGACCTTAAAAATGGATATTATTATTATTACTAATTTTTTATAATAAAAGTATTAAAAATTATATATTAAATATTATCAATTCAAATTTCAAATAAATTTAAATTTATTGATAAATAAGGAACGAAAATATATAATTTTTTGATAAAGATAATGAAATAAAAAAGAGAAAATGAATTATGAAATTTAGAAAAAAATTAGTTAACATAATTGTTTCTCTAGTTTTATTACATTCATTTATATCCTTCTACAATGCATAGATCTCTTCCCTGTGACACATAGGATGGTACAACTAGAAAACACAAAAAACCAAACCAAAATGTAGTTTTCAAATAAATTTAAATTTATTGATAAATAAGGAACGAAAATATATAATTTTTTGATAAAGATAATGAAATAAAAAAGAGAAAATGAATTATGAAATTTAGAAAAAAATTAGTTAACATAATTGTTTCTCTAGTTTTATTACATTCATTTATATCCTTCTACAATGCATAGATCTCTTCCCTGTGACACATAGGATGGTACAACTAGAAAACACAAAAAACCAAACCAAAATGTAGTTGAAGTAACTCGCTCCAATCTTTTCAGACTGGGAATAGGAATTTATAAGAATTGTCAATCAATTCTATCGGTACTAATGAATAATTTTGAATGGGAAGTGTGATCTTTGTCGGAAAATGTGGAAATTAAGTTTTAGGGATGTTGATTCAGGTGGATATTGGTGGCCACCCACCTATTCCACTTGGACTTCCACCATCGTTTCTTTTAGTTTCTTTAGTTGTAGCACAATTTACTATTTTTGGCAGTTTTTCAGGTCTTGAACTTTTGGATCAGTTTTGAGAACTAAACAACGTTTTGTTTTTGGAAAATGGGTAAACTCACACATTATTGTATGAGTTTGTAATCTAAAGTTGTAGTCCTCGGATATATCTTTCTAGCGAGGTATTGTATGCGTCAAATGGAGATCGTATGCCAAAGTTACAACCTCAGGAAGTTGATGTACCAATTTACCCAACATGGCCTATAGACTTTTGGCTCTTCATCTCCTAGGGTTAGGTTTTTTGGAAGTTTCGGGTTTTCCATTGTTTCTCAATAATAAATAGGTATTCGAGCCTCATTATAACACAGTTCAGAAGACATGTAGCTTCCAAATCTTTTCTCAGAGATAAGATACCATCGCTTGAGTTAGTTTATTTCCATTCTGCAAGTAAACGGCTTTCAGTATTTTGTTATTAATGAATTGAAGTTCCATTTTCATTGTATCTTTATGTTTCTGTTTAAATATGTATTTCATTTTGTTCCTTCATAAATATGGATCAGTGGTATCATAGTGGTTTGCTCTTTCTCTGTTTTTCTGTGCATGTCTCCAATGAGGTCGTGGTATAAGGAGTTAGGGCTCGAACCGGTTTAACCTTTGCAAGACTGACCTCTTCAACCCCAGCAACCTCCCATGGTGGAAGAAAAGAAAGATGAGGGAGCAGGAGATCTTTGAAAATATTGCTCGAAGAAGCTCTCGAGCGACAAAGGAATGTGATGATGGACAACTTTTCCCAAATCCTGTGGTGGATGCCACATGTGACGCATCTTCATCCAACATCCACTCTGGAGGCACCACTCCATTTAAGGTACAATTCAACTTTTACATTCCCATATCTTAAGGCTAGATATATGTAGATGTTGTAGATAAATGGTTAAATATGTTGGAAGATTATTTTTTGGTTCATGATTTTTCCAATAGGGAAAATATTACTTTTGCACTTCTCAAAGTCGCCCCCCACATCAAGGACTGGTGGGAAACCTATTGTGAGCAGAAGGATGAGAGGGAACTTTCACTATTTTCAACACCCACTTGTAATTATTTCCAAGACACCATCAAGGAACAATATTACCTTGTCGGGGGATATGAAGATAAGTACATAAAGTGGACCACACTACGGTAGGGAAGGGACCAGGACGTGCTATAGTTCACAAATATTTTTCATACCCTTCATACGAAGTTGGGTATCAAATATTATAAGAGGCATCTAATATTCAAGTACTATGATTGTCTACATAAATACATCCAGGACAAGATGGAGTTCCTAGACATATCCTCGCTTGGCACTGCTTATCGATATGTTGTCAAGATCGAGTAGAAGTTTAAATAGAAGAAGCAAGACTTTGGATCTGCAAATTTGAAGCTCGGGAAAGGCACCCCAAACCGTAGAACAAAGGACAAAGCCAAGGCGAGGTGACCTAGGATAACCCGCTAAATCTGTAAGAAAATAACAACACCACGAAGAAAAAGGACACAGGAAAGTGGTTTGAGTTCCATAAGAGCCCCACTCACAACGCAAGTGAGTGTCAATCCAAGTAGTCACTAGTGGATGAGATGAAGGCTTCAGAGTCAGATGCATGTTCTGACTCTGAGTCAGAACTTGACAAGGGGAATGACAAAGGGAAGTAGATTATTGATGTGGAGCCCAGCGCCACTTTTGCCACCACCAAGGTCTAGAAGATCGAGCCTGAAGATCCAGAGGAGGGGGAGCGTCTCTTCCACACACACATGTGGGTGAAGGGTTCTCCGCTACAATTCATTATTAATAGTAGGAGCCAAAAGAACCTAATTTTAGTAAAGGTCATGAAGCAGTTGGGCCTACCGACCACACCACACCTAAAACTGTACACCATCAGGTGGCTTCACCAAGGATGAGATCTATGCATTAGCCAACAGTGTCGCCTTTCCTATAGCATTAAGCCCTTCATGGATGAGGTATTGTGTGAAGTTTCTCCTCTTGAAGTTTGTAATGTATTAGTAGGCCAACCATACTTGTGGAAGTGTCATGTTGTGTATGAGTCTAGGCCTTTCACTATTATTATTACTTTGGGCAATAAGTTATACAGGATACCTGAGGTAGCCCTGCCTACCGCCATCTCTTTGATCTATGCGAAGAAATGCAGTAAGATCATCTCCCAGACCAGGAATTTTTTTTCTTTCTAAGTCACTCTCAAGGTAAGGGGAAGATCGTGGCCACATCCTTGGCCCTTGGGAAGGGTTCCTCAACCCAAAAAAAGCAGGTGTATAAGGTCGTGGAAGAATATAGGGACATCTCCTCATCCACAAGGGTACCCTTGCACTGTCAGGTCAAGCATTCGATTGATCTGACTCCCAGAGCACCTCTGCCAAATGGGTTGATATACCCTCACTCCATTTTGGAAAATGAAGAGATCAAGTGGTAGGTCCAGGATTTGTTACAAAAAGGGCACATCCAACCAAGTTTCTCACCCCGTGGGAGCCCAATTGTACTTGTATAGAAGAAGGATGGGACTTGGAGGCTCTGCATTGATTATCAAGCACTAAACAAAATCATTGTTAGGAACAAAGATCCAATCCTATGGATTGATGACCTTCTGGACTAGCTCAAGGGCGCCAAATATTTCAACAATATCGATCTGAAGTTTGGTTATCACTAGGGTCCAATAGAACCCATGGATGTATGGAAGACTGCCTTGAAATCCAAGGAAGGCCTTTTTGAATGGATGGTCATGCCGCCCGGGTTGACAAATTACCCTGCTACTTTTATGAGGTTGATGGATGACATCTTGCAGACCTTCACCAACTTGTTCGTGGATTTTTATCTTGACGACATCCTCATCTTTAACAAGAGTTGGGAGGAGCACTTGCAACACGTTCGGCAAGTCCTTCAAACCCTACGATAGCACAAACTATGTGCCAACTTGGAGAAATGAACCTTTGGCATGAACTAGGTCTAGTATCTGGGTTACATCATAGATGAGAAAGGCATGCATGTGTAGTTTACTAAGATCCAAGTCGTTTGGTATTGGCTAGCGCTGACCACTCTAACAGAGCTTCGCAACTTTTTTGGCCTTGCAAATTTTTATCAGAGGTTCGTGTTGGGATTCTCCCATATCACTTGGACTTTGAATCAAATTACGAAGGGTGGAGCGAAAGAAAATTTATCCCAGTCCGACTCCCAAAAGAAGGTGTTCGTTGAACTAAAGCATCGCCTCTGCTATGCACCTATACTCACATTTCCAAACCTGTAGCAGCCATTTGAAATTGAGACAAACGCCTCCAACTATGCTATTGGTGCAATCCTCACCTAGCACTGGCATTTAGTGGCCTGTCATAGTAAGACACTATATGATACAATTCAGAAGTACCCCACCTATGATAAAGAGATGTATTCTATCTTATAGGCTTGCCAACAATGGAAACATTATATTATGGGGAAGGGGACAATCATCCACATCGATCACCATCCTCTTCAATTTATATAGACACAAGGGAAGTTGCAAAACGATCGCCATTAGAAGTGTTCTACATATCTGCAACAATTCCACTTGAACATTAAATACAAAAAGGACATCACTAATCATGTTGCAAATTGCCTCAAACGGCCCCCAGTTGCAGCACTGACTATTTTTCTCAATTCTTGTGTCCATGAGACTTATGGATGGTCACAAATGTACAAAAATGATCTAGATTTCACTACCACAAAGAAGATGCTAGTGGATCGCAAGAAATTTCTTGATTTCCACCTCCAGGATGCACTATTATGCTACCTAGGCCACCTTTTTGTTCCTTCAAGTGAGCATGCAAAGTTGATTTGGTAGGTGCACTACAATCGAGTTGTAGGAAAATTTGGTGTGGAGAAAATTGTGGTCGTACTCAAGAAGTACTTTTATTGGCCAAAACTCTGACAGGATGTTGGAAAATATATCAAATCTTGCACTGCATGTGCCATCACCAAGCCAACCATCAAGAAGAAAGGCTTGTACACTCATTTTCCTACTCCCATCCAGCCATGGGAATTCATCTCCATGCATTATCTGTCTGACTCCCCTCTAGTAAGCATGGTAATGACTGTGTATTTGTGATCATGGAAATATTTTCTAAGATGGCTATATTGGCGGCCTGCAAGAAGAATATCACAGCAGAGGATATTGCCAAACTCTTCTTTAAATGAGTGTGGGTACATTTTGGGATTTCGCGGACCATTATATCATATCGGTACAACGGGTTCTCAAGCACATTCTGGTTGAGCCTCTCGAAATTATTTGACGCCAAGCTCACCAATTCAATTGCATTCCATCCCCAAACTAATGGCCATACAGAAGTCATCAACAAGATGATACTGCACATACTGTGCATGTACAACTCCAAGCATCCATGAACCTGGGATGAGAGTCTTCCCTATGTACAACACATCTATAACAAAGCTCTCCATAGCCTGACTGGTCGCAGTCCCTTTCAAGTGGGTCTGGGATTTCAACCATTGTGTTCAATTGATGTTTCCATGCCTCATGCGACTACACATGTAGAATCCACACATGTACTATTTGAGGCTGATAAAGAAACCATGTTTATTGAACGCATCCAACACATTCGCCAACAGGTTCATGACAGCTTGGAGAAGTCCAATGCCAAGTATAAGCAATGACATGATCAACATCATGTGCCACATAAGTTTTAGGTGGGCGACAAAGTTTGGTTGCACTTGCAAAAAGAACGCCTTACCAAAGCCCATCAGAAGCTCATACCACTCCAATATGGGCCTTACACCATCACCACTATTGTGGGAGACAATGATTTTGAGCTCAACATTCCCCCATTCCTTGGCCTGCACTCAATGTTCACTGTTGACCACCTTCAGCCATACTTTCCACCATTACTGGACACATCAGACATTGTAGAAAAACTCACACCAAAAGAGTTAAACCCAGACTACATGGAACAAGCCACAACTTATTGAATCATGGATATGCAGATCAAGAATGCTCACTAACAGAAGATCCAATTATATTGGGTTGTCAAAGCTAGCCAACTCTTGCACCAAGGCAAGTGGCTCACTAGGGATCAAGTTTAGTAGAAGTTTCCCCATCTCATGGAGGCACTCATTGCAATGGGGACCATTGCTTCCTAAGGGGGGAGGACTAACCCAGGTGGATATTGGTAGCCACCTACCTGTTCCACTTGGACCCCCACCATTGTTTCTTTCAATTATCTTAATTATAGCACAATTTATTATTTTTGGCAATTTTTTGGGCCATGAACTTTCAGAGTCGCTTTGAGGCCCTAAATGGCATTTTTTTGGAAAGCAAGTAAACCCATGGCCTACATTAGGGATTTGTAGTCAAAATTTGTAGTCCTCATATAGATATTTATAATGAGGTACCATATGCGTCAAATGGAGATCGTATGCCAAAGTTACAACCCCGGGAAGTTGATGTACCAATTTACCCCAACAGAGCCCACAAACTTTTGGTGCTTCATCTCCTATGGTTAGGTTTTTTGGATGTTTAGGGTTTCCCATTGTTTCTCAATAATAAACAGGCCTTCAAGCCTCATTATAACACAGTTCAGAAGGTATGTAACCGCCACATGTCTTCTTAGAGATACGCTACCATTGCCTAAGCTAGTTTATTTCCATTCTGCATGTAAATAGATTTCAATATTTTGTTTTAATACTTTGAAATTATGTTTTCGTTGTATCTTTGTGTTTTTGTTTAGATCTATATTTCATTTTTTTCCTTCATAAATATGGATCATATGTTTATAGTTATTATAGAATTTAACATTATGTTTAATATTTTAATATGGTAAGAGTTTGATTATGTTCATTAGTGAATCTCTCGCTACCCTTGTGCTTTCCCTTTATTGTTTTTATTATATTTTGTAACATAAATTTCATGTTATCATTATGTTATTTCATTAGGCTTTCACTGTGAGGATTCGGTGCTGGTGAGAAGACTTCTTAGAATGTTCGTACATGGAGGTAGTCAACCAATTCTTTCCGGAGTATCGAAGTCTTGCTCTTATATGGAGCATCTGCCTTTTTCTATTCTTCTCGACTGTTGCAGGCATGCATTATTTTTGCATGCATTCTTTTTAATTAGCGGTTTTAATTTTCAATAACTATACACATGTTTTTAATCTTTACAAGCATTATGTAATTGTAGACATTTTTAAAGAAAATCTGGAAACATCTCATTGTAAATATTTTTCAAAAGAATTGTGCTTGCAACTATATCTTCAAAAAACTTTGCAATGTTCACCTTCTAACTTTATTTGTCAATATTATTTTCTAATATCCCTACATTTTAATTTATATTATTCCTTTACGAATGATTTCTTAATAGAATAATTTTCTAGTGATGTTTTATTTAATAAATAATTTTAATTCCAGACTTCTTCATTTATTTAATTCATTTTTTTAAAATAAATATTTTTGATCATAAATCTTCTTTATCTAAATTCTATTTATTTTATATGAAAATTGTAGAGTATCTCTAATTTTTCATGGACTGTTTTCATCCTAATGTACATGCTATATTTCCAATGTGAACCAATGAACAAATAATGGCTTAAGTAATGATGAGATAAAATTATATTTTGATATACAAAAGTACATATTTTGTTCAACTAATCCAATTCTTCATATTTTTTTATAATATCTCATGCCTTTGGCTTACTTGGGTCCAAGCTTGTAATTATTTATTTATTGCTTCACAACCTACAATTATATCGGCCAAACCTACAAACAATAAATAGAAAGGAAAACTCATAAACATAAAATTATAACAAGAGTTAAATTAAGAATTAATTTTGAAAACATAATTTGTTAAAAAAATACAGCAAGCTACATGCCATTTTGTCTTTGCTTTAATCCTCTTAAAACGTGTAGTACAATTGTAAGTTAAGCAACACCAATTGTAAGTTAACCAACACTGTGAAATATTCATTAAAATTAACAAAGGACTTAATCTTGTGGAAATATTCTTAACATTTTCTCAAAATTGTATTAATTAAAATGTAACAAGTTTGATTCTTTTACATAGTGGCACAAGAAGGAAAAAAATTTAAAAAGCTGATTTTATCTTATCTATACCAAAAATGCCATAATTTTCCATGATATCATTTTATCTATTGTGATAGTTTCCATGACAAAATTTCATCCATTTGCATTGGTTTCATGATATTAGTTTGTGGGTTTCATGATATTAGTTCTTCTTTGTACATGGGGCTTTTGGTTTATTAGAGATAGGATAACAATATGGATGTCATCATTGAAATTTGAACAAAAGTTTGCAATATGGATGTCATCATTCAAGTTTGATCAAAAGTTTAATGTTGTGTTTAGATCATAACAGATTTAATAGAAAAAACCATATATTTTCATATTTTACCCACAATATCATTTAAAGATGTAAAGTCTGATAAGTAGTTTATTAAAAATGATTTGATATTAGTAATTTTTTTAGTAATATTTGTGCTTAATAAATTTGTAAATTATAGAGAAATATATTAAATTTTATTTGAGATATATATTGCATGATACAATATGGATAATTCAATTAACATAAATGAAATTATAATTATTAGTAAAGAACTAAATGGATAATCACAATTTAAATAAACATTAGTGATATCCTTGAAATGTTATATTTAATATTTTGTTTTAATACAAATATAATAACTTTAAAATTTGTTTGTCTTTAATATAAATTTATTATGCTCAAATGATCTTAAATGATACATGACCCATTCACAAATCTCTATTCACTACAACTTTTAAAATAGAACAACTTTTAAAATAAAAAGTTAGAAAAAAAAATTAGTTGTTAGGATAACTTTCCAGCATCCAACCCATATCTATAATATAATATTTTCCTTAAAAAACTCTAATATTTATTATAATATTTTTAATCAAATTTAATAATATTTATTAAAAGATTGTGGGGGGAGATATAAATTGTCAAACTTTTTCATATAAATCTGAATACAATTGTGCTTTGTAACAATTTCATAAAACAGTCATTTTTTGTTACATTACATATATGAAAATATATATTAATCTTCTCCATATCATACTAATGTCAGTTTAAATATTTCATAATATGCTTTATATGATATTTCATAGTATGCTTTATATATATTATGCTAGCAACTTCTATATACAAATTTTGTAGCAATATAATCCTGAATCTCAATTGCAAGGACTATACTACCCTGCAACACTACTGGTTAAGAGCAACACTGGTTAAAATATTGTGTTTAATATTTATCTTTTTGTCGATCGATATGAATTATTGCTTTATAAAGATACTCACAGATTTAAAAAAATATTTTTAACAACCTCCTTGTTTATAAAATTCTTTCGAATAATGTCAGTATGATGCTCATGAAGAAGCGGTTTGTAACTTCCCGATCCAAACCCTGGGTTAAGACCGTCATTTATTCCAACGAACTTCATAACGGGCGTCCTCTCCTAGTCACCTATGGATGTGAATCCCCCTGTTGTTCCCCTTGTATTCCCATTAGGAACAAATTTCCATTAGGTTATTCCTGAAAATGTTTATGTTTCCTTGCCTCTCTTATTGGGTTTCCAGGTGCATGGCAACCGTCTTCCTCATCTTGACTATCCCTACATTCTCAGTTTGCCAGGGATATAACCAATGTGTTGCCATGGATATAACCAATGTGTTAGGGTTCAGTTCATGGTCATTTTTTTGAACCTCACAATACCCCTAGGTGAGCCCATCCAGAGGAGTCTCACACCCAGCCAACTCAACTGTCCAGGCTTGACCTGGATGGACCAAAAGACAATTAAGCCTCATGACAGAGGACCAATGAGTTAGCAGAGGGGGTTTCAACCAACTGGGTTCAATTCATTGTCATGATACACCGTGATTCGTCTATTTCACGGCTTCCACTAGTCAATCTTGATAGCGTCTTCTACATATAATGTTCTTTATTTCTTCTTTCTTTTTTATTTTCAGTTTTCCTCATCTTCAACGACTAGATTAACATGCAAATTAATACTATTGTAAAAGCCAGGCCCAAATCAGTGACATCTATCAACAACAAACTGATTTTTCTGTAACAAAAGACTGATCTCCACTGCAGAAAATAGCAACAAAATTATGATAACAGCAGCATATTTAACTATAACTATAGTGGAGTAGATTCAGCAATAACAGTGATATATTTAATTGAGCAATAAATCCAACAATGGCAATGCTATCTTTAACTGTGCAGAACAATAATTTAAATCAATGCAACAGTTAATTATAGAGACTCAGAAACAAACCAACAAACAAAATTGCAGAATTCTTCACATACTTTATTGATAAAATAGCCCCTTCAACAGCAGGTCTCTCACAGACTCCCATACAAACATTCACCCAGACATCCCTACTCTAAGACTGAGGAGCCTTTTGATAATGAAAACTCCCACTTTTGCTCCACATATTTTTCATGTGGAATAATTAAACTTGTTTAATTAACAACGGAAACTTCAACTAACTGATATATACTTAATTGTAATGGGGACTCTATAAACAAACTCATGACCTTAGGATTGTTTCCCTGAAGCTGATTAAAAGAAGTAGTTTATCACTCTTATGAGAGATCATCTTGTAAAGATTTCATAAAGTAGGAGATGCAAAACTTCAATGAACTTCTCAGGTAAACTTTCAAAGATATAGCTAATCAGAAAACAAACAATTTATTCATGACACTATAAAGGACATCAGAATTGAGAAGCGCCCTGCATTGCCCATGAAATTTGGTATTTACCTTTCCCTTCAAACAAAGCAATGCATGGTCGTTGCAAAATTATTAGCAAACAACAAATTCTCTGGTAATGAGAGTATTTTTGCATCTTTCAAAACTGTGTTACCTAATGAAATCCAAAGAGATCATTTCTCAGTGACTATATTACAACAGAATATCCTTCAATAATGCTTGTTGATTATAATTGTGATGTGAAAGTAAACTGGGCAAAACAAAATCCCTTCTCTGTGCTGAGTGCATCATACCCAGAATGATTATCTTCTATCAATGCTAATTGTTAAAACAATATTGACTGAAAGGATCTCACTGAATCCTAATAGGTGAATGATCCCTGGGCCAATGTACTTGAATCATAGTAGAATACTCGAATTTCTAATCTCTTAGAAGAAGGCATTGTCATTGGATAAAGTCTAGATCAACAGGCTTGCCACTGTAAATTTCAAGTAACTTCGGGGCATGAGGACTGCACTTAACATACCTTTCGAGGAACACTGAATCACTCAAACAAACCACAGTATAAATATTCGGAAGACGATTGGAAGGTTGGATTGCACTTAGAGACATCAACACCCTGTAGCGAGGCTTGATCCTACACTCCAAACTGAAATTCAAGACTTGAGGATATGCCAAAACAAACTTTGCAGGAAGCCCTACAGTATGAATTAAAAATTCCATGATCTTCTGCACTTTATCAATGGAAATACTTACTACACATGGAAACCTACTAACAAGCTCCTTGATCTCATCTTCCAGGAGGCCAAAACTTGCCAAATGCTTCAATCTCCTTTCCAAAATTTCAGGCCCGTTCCTTATATGTAAAATCCGAGGTGCCAATTTGAAAAACCTGGAGATATCAGCCTCTGATCCGAATCGGTTTTGAAGATAAAGGATATTAGGACACAAGGTTTTCTCTAGACTGCAACCAGCAAATCTGGGACAACGGGATATGACATTTCCGAAGTCTTCTGTGGTGACGCCCAATGTTTTCATGAACTCAAGCTTGGGTTTTAACTGCCTCTCAGCAATTAGAGAAAGAAAAGATGGGTTTCTGATAATGACCTTCCTTACCTGCTGTTCCGTGCATCCTAAATCTCTCAAGAACCGAACCGCTTGTTGGGCGCGATCAGTGGATCCCGTTCTGACGAAGTGTGGAAATGTTTTGAGGACATATAAGAGCTCAGATTGACACAGCCCGCATTCGCTGAGTAAGAAATCTGACATGAGACCCCTGTTCTCCTGTTCCGGGTAGCCTGTGGACCTGTCCTTCACAGCAGTAGCTGTAGAAAGCCATGATAGTTTCAACAAAATAACCTGTGGGAATGGTGGGAATACTGCTGCAGCGGCCGCTGCCGCCCGAGGGTAAAGCTGAGTTGCGAAGGATGAAGCAAAGTACCTGAAGAACATGGCTCCAGTATCAGGGATGAGTGAGACCGCCGGTCGAGCAAAAATTGCCCAAATAGAGAGGAGGTTATATTGTAGGTAAGGGTATTATAATGATTGATGTGATGATATCTTTGCTTATCAAAATCAGTTCATGAATTAGCATAGGATGCATTTTAAGGGAAAGTGTTATGAAATTTGAATTAAAAATTATATTAAAAGATTGATTAGTGTTAATGTTGCTCCAAATAAAGTAAATTGTAATAAAGCATATTTATAATGTTTAGTGTGGTTGGTAAAATTTTATTTTGCTTAAACATAATAATGGAATATTAAAATTAATAGTTTTTTATTTTTATTTTTATGATCTATGAAGAATTTTTATCAACTAAATTTGCATAATGAGGGTTGGGTTTAAAAGAATAGTTATTTCTCATTACTAGATTTTGTAGTAATCAAGTTTTTTTTGGATGCATAGTTTAAGTTTCTTAAGATGCTATATTTTTACATTAAGTTTTTTCCATAATTTTATTATAAAGTTGGGTAGTTTGTTAGCTAAAATGTTAAATGTGGTTATATTACAATATCTTTGATTCCATACCATAAACCTAAAATCGAGTGTATTTATACAAGGATCCAAAAAAGACATGATTTATTGTGGTTGTAAGTACATGACTTTCAATGTGATTTATTGAAGTGTACAATACCTAGTTTAAATGTTAATATAGGTTTGCTATATGGAATAATGTGTGCTTTTTTTGGAGGGAAAACCTACACTTCAAGGTCAATGCTTCTAGATTATAAGGTTGAGGTTTTGTGAAGAAAAAAATGGAAAGAATTCTAATGTAATATTCCGGCTTTTACTCTTAGTGTGTATTATCTTAGGTTATGAAAATGTTGTAAATATGCTACCATGGATTTCTAGTGTAAAGTTCAAATTCAGGGTTTGACTAATGAATAGCTAGGCTTGTATGGTATAAATATATTTATATGGACCATATGGTAGTCTTGCCACATAATGAATTCAAGTTATGTAAATATTAAATCCAAATGTTATATAAAATTGTTTAAGATGGATGTGTCTAACATGAGAGGGTTATACTAAAGGAGAAGAGGAAAGGGGTTCTATGTGAAAATAAATCATCTATTCCCAAATCTCAACCTTCGAACTTATTTATTTTCAACATGTGCCTCAAAGGGATCCAACCACCTTTCTTTGAATTATCAACCTACCATTGAATGCATATAAAATGTTGGTGGGAAAAGTCTTTTCACATAGTTATGCAAGCATAATTAAGGACAATCATCATGGAAGTGTAAAAATTCCTACATTCCCCTAGTCAAAAGTGAGGTCAACCATTATTGCCATTGATTCTCTCTGTCTTTCACTCTAGTTTTCATTCTAGTACTCTCACATGCGCTAGGTAGTTTATATTGTGTTCTCCATTGCCAACTTTTAGCATTCTTGAAATTAACTTAATTTAGCACCAAGAAGAACATAATTACATAATTGGGATTGAAAATAGTTGATTGTAGGTGAGCATAGAGGTTGGGAAAGATAGGAATTCTTCACTCACTATTCAATACCTAATCTTTGAATGCTTGAGAGCCAAGTTTTAATTTTGCAAGAAATTCTCAAAAAACAAATAATAAATCAGGGTTTTTCTGTCAACACTAAAGAGTATTGGAGGGAAGAATATCTATACTAGACCTTATCTTTACATCTCCATCTTGTAAATTTTCACCCATAACATCTTCTTCAAATTCAAAATGGTCCTAACATCCTTCATAATGGTAACTCTTCACTAAGCCTAGAACCAAACCTCTATTAATTTAATTAGTTGAAGGAACATTAGTGAAAACAAAGTACATCTATGCCTAAGCCGTTTTGAGGGTGTGAAAAAATTAGAGGAAGACCCATTGATTAATATCATTAAGGAGACCAAGGACAAATAACCCATGATCTAAAAAAAATTGTGGTTTGGTTCATAGTTATTATACCATTGTGCATGTATCTAGTGGATAGCCTCCATTAGTCCATCCACTGGAGATTTGATTGCTTCTTCCATAAATAACGCTATTTCTAATTTTCAATTTTATCCATCCTAGGTGGTTGAGAATGTTGTCATTCTAGAATCTTGTCATAAGGCTATGATGGTGCTTTACTACCACTAGTATGAGTCGAACTGTCATGGAATAAAAAACAAGACTAACATGAATATTGACAAAGCTCTAGATTTAAGAAGAAAAAAAACAATCTACTTGAAATAACAACAAAAATATGATAACAAAAACATATTTATAGCAATAATAGATCTAACTATGGCAGTTGTCAGGCTAGGAGGTAACTCCACAATGTGAATTGTGTTTTTGCATTAAGATTGCTCATGGATATATACATGGAGGGAGAGACTCTTGGGCTTCACCTCCCAGTGTCTCTTCATATTCCTAATCTCCTTATTTTCTATTTACATTATTTACATAAATTTCCTAATCCCAAAGATTAGGTGTCAACATTCCCCCCCTTAATCTGAAGGGATGTTGGTGAGTCCAAGCATCATTCTGAATCTTTTGAACTTTTCTCTTCCAAGCGCTTTGGTGAAGATGTCTGCAATCTGCTCATTTTTGGAACAATGGCATAGATGGATTGTCTTGGCCTCAACATGATGTTGAATCGGATGGTATTTTGCATTGATTTGTTTCGTTCGATCATGGAACTTTGGGTTCTTGGCCAACTTTATTGCAGAAGTGCCGTCAATCATGAGTGGAGTTGAATGCACTTGTTTCACCTGCAAATCTTCCAGAAATTTCCCGAGCCGCACAATTTCCTTTGTTTCTTTGGCTGCTGCCACATATTCTGCCTCTGTTGTGGAATCCGTTGGAACTGATTGTTTGCGTGACCTCCAGGAGACAACTCCTGATCCAAGACTCATAGCATAACCTGAAGTAGATACCCCGGTTTCTTTATCTCCATCGAAGTCTAATTCATAGTATCCAATCAGTTGAAGTCACCCACCTATGTATACTTGAGTCCAGAGTCTTGAGTTCCCTTCAAGTACTTTAGAACTCTTTTTGTAGTAGACCAATGTCCCTCAAAAGGGTTTTGCATAAACTTGGAGAGGATTCCAACAACAAATGAAATGTCTGAAGTTGGTAGTAGTCAGGTAGTTGAGACTTCCTACAAGTTGTCTATACTTTGTTGCATCCTCGCATTCTTTTCATTTAATGGACGTGAGTTTCAAGTTCTATTCCATTGGATTAGTCAAAGGATTGCATTCAGCCATGCCAAACTTGTTCAATAGATCTCCAATGTACTTTATGAGAGAGGAATATAGACTTCGGATGTTGAGTTACTTCAATACCAAGATAGTAGTGAACATAGCCCAAGTCAGTCATTTCAAAACCTTTCCTCAATTCCTTGTTTATGGATGTAATGTAGCTCTCATTGTTCCATGTCATCGAAATATCATCTACATACACCACAATATATACAATTCTTTTGCCAACTTTCTTGACAAATAAAGTTGCATCATCAAGATCATAATGTTTGAAGTTGAGTTTCAAAAGATCCTCAGTTAACTTTTCATACCAAGCTCGTGGTGCTTGCTTGAGGCCATACAAGGATTTCACAAGCTTGCATACCTTGTGTTCTTGGCCCTTCACAACAAATCCTTTTGGATGGGACATAAAAACATGCTCTTTCAAATCTCCATTCAAGAAAAAAAAATTTACATCCATTTGATGGACATTCCAACCGTTCTAAGCTGCCAAGGCAAAGAGTGTCCGGATTGTAGCCCATTTTGCTGTGGGGGATAAAGTCTCCTCATAATCGACCCCTTTATTTTGTGCAAAACCTTTTTCCACAAGTCTTCCTTTGTGCTTGTCAAGTGAGCCATCAAATTTATACTTGTTCTTGTAGACCAACTTGCAGCCAATTGGTTTGGTTCCCAGTGGAGGATCAACCAGCTTCCAAGTGTCATTATTTATCAAGGCATCATACTCCTTTTGCATCGCTTCTTTCCATTCATAATGAGAAGTGAATTGTTTGAAGGAAGATGGTTCAAAATCTAAATATATATTCAATTCACAATCATAAGAAACATCCATATCAACAGGTGAATCAGAATCGTCTACATCACCTTCATTTTTCCTAGTTGAATTTCTTGTTCCTGAATTTCCAACCTCAACAAGATGAACACTTTCAAGTGTCTTTGTCAGCCATTTTGGAGGACCTTTCTGAGATGGCCCATGCTTCTCAGTTGAATGGGTTGAGATTGAATCAAGATTGAGTCTCCCAATTCTGTCAATCACATCACTCAAATTGTCATCAGTGGTTAGAGCTTCATATGGGGGAGAGAGTGATTCAAAAGAAGATTCCATAGATTGATCCAATATAGGAATTCCCCCTTCAAGATGTGGAATTTGATTATCAAATTATTGGAACGACTTTGCATGTTCGAATCTATCCAAGCGATCAAGTTGCGGCTCAACAACATTGTCAACCTTGGAAAATTCAAGAAATATTGCATCTCTAGATACAACAAACTTCTTATTAACTTCTCATAGAGACGATATGCTTTGGATGTATTTGAATACCCAAAGAAGATGCACTTACGACTCCTTACACCAAGTTTGTTTCTTTGTTCCTTTGGTATCAAGGCATAACAGGTGGAACCAAAGACCCTGAGATGTTTTACTGAAGGAATGTGGCCAAACCACATTTCATAAGGAGTTTCGTTTCTAATAACATTAGATGGACACCTATTCTTTACATATACTGCACATAGAACTGCATCATCCCAAAACATCAATTTTACATTCTTGAAAAACATCATGGAAGGTACCATATTTAAGATTGTCCTATTCATTCTTTTAGCTACTCCATTCTATTTAAAATTCATTTGAAGTGTATTCTTTTCCATTATTAGTGTGGATAGAGCCAATATGAGATTGTGCATAATTTTCAATCCATGCATGAAAGTTCTTGAATGTTTGAAAAACATCAAATTTGTTCTTCAATAAATAAACCCAACGCATTATGGTGTAGTCATCAATAAATGTCATCATATATTTATTTCCATTTGCCGAAGGAACATGCGTTGGGCCACATAAGTTTGAATGAATAAGTTCAAGTTTTCTATGTGCTCTGGAATGAAAATCATGAAAATACCATTTTCTATGCTTTCCTAGAATACAATCATCACATTGCTTAAGTTTCCTAGGAATTGTAGGAAAACCAGTAACACCACTTTTCTTCAGCATACGAAGGTTATCATAACTCAAGTGTACAAATATAGCATGTCATAAAAGACTTGATGGAAATGTACCTTCATCATAATGAGAAATGTATGAGAAGTTTTGTGCACAAGCAGAGGTACCTTGCATCTTTAGAAGTCTTTCTTCTTCTATCCCTATCATGACAAGTGAGCAATCTGATTCTTTTTTGACCTCAACATTGGCATCAAACATATGAATGGAGTGTCCTTGTTGGTATATGTAGAACAATGACAACAAGTTTCTCCTCAACTTTGGGAGGTATAAAACATCATGTAGAAGAAAATCGGGAAGACCAGGCAATTTAAGCCTGATGGTGCCAAGCCCTGATGGCTTGAGTTTTGATTTGTCTGCAAAGTATATTACTCCATCAACATTTTCAGTAAATTCTTCAAAAAAATCTCTTCTAAAGTTCATGTGATAAGTTTCTCCTAAATCAAGCAACCAATCATTTTTCCATGAAGCATGTGAAACATTAAACAAGTCTTCAGTTACTCCAATATTACAATGTGCCACAACATAATGAGAGGATTTAGGTGGTTTACCTTTCTCTTTGTCATGGGTTTTACCTTTAGCTTCATTTCTTTCCTACTCAATTATGTCCCAATGCAACTTACATATGGATGCATCATGTCCATCTCTATTGCAACATATGCAATGAAGATCAGACTTTCCTCCTTGAAACTGTTTGCCCCCCATGTCTCTAAAATTCCTTCTTCCTCTTCCTCTTCGGCCACCTCTTCCTCTAGAAGAATCTTGTGCATAATTCTTCTCTTTATGTGCAAGACACACAACTTCTTCAGAAGACTGAGGAGTTGTCTTCTTCCCAAAATCCTTCTCTCTCTTAGCAAACTTCTTCTCAAGGGAGTCAAAAGTAATCTCCTTGAGGTTTCCACTTCCTTGCAATGACTTAAGATAATTTGAATAAGTGGGATATAGTGCCTTGACATAAGCTATAAGAGGAATGCCTATTTGAACACCAGTGATTTTGATATCATGCATAATAGATCTTACTTTTGATGCTAAAGCAAGAGGGTCATCATTTTTCAATTCAAGATTGAACAATTTAATCATCAATTGGACAACTTCAAGTTCAGAGTGTGAGTCATAGAGTTCCTTCAACTTATGTAAGGCTTCAAAAGCATTTGAAAATGGTGAAATATGGCGACTCACCTCTTCATTTACAGATGTTGCAATCAAGGCATAGGCCTTTCTTTTCTTGTTTTCCCAAATGGTGATCTTCTTATAAGAGGTGGGCTTTGCAAGTTCATTATCTCCTTCTCCTACACAAAGTCCTTTCCACAACTCATTGAAAATGAGAGTTTGTTTTATCTTCCATGACCATTTAGGATAGTTCTCTTTTCTCGAGAGAACTAATCCAAAATAGATATCAATGAATGCATTAAAAATATGTGCATTGCAAAAAAAAAGGTACTTCTGGTGGAAAAATAAGCAGTTTTGGTGGAAAAATAATGCACTTATGGTGTAAAAATTCTAAAAATTGCACTTTGATATATAGGACAGATGTATTACTTGGGGGATTTTTTATTATGGGGAGGTTGTATGTGGGGGAGGTTGAATTGGGAGTCGACTAGGGGAGCAACATGCTATAATGAACAACTGGAGCCGAGGGACTAAGGCTTGAGGGAGAGGGTCGAGAGGTCGAGGCTCTGAGCAACTGTGGCAACTGTGAGTGAGAGGGTGGAGGGGAGAAACCGATTGTGGTGAGGATTCGGGTTGTGCGATAACGAGGAGCTACGATTGGTGATAAATGGATATTGTGCACAACGTAGGGAATCCTAAGGATGATCTTGGGATAGGTGTGTGGGAGGTATCACTGCAGGAAGCCAATTGATTATGGTATGGATCCCTACAGTGACTCAAACGGAGCTTGTGAGGGCCAAGGGTTCTATGAGAGTGAGGCAAGGAGTCATTTGTGTGGGGAGGTAGTGAAGCTGAGTGTGGTATGGCGAGGGACCGGAGCGTAGTCAGAAGGAGAAACCATTGTGAGGAGCACAGTTGAGGATGGGGACTGTGTATGCCAATAGTCGAACTTGAAGACCCAATATATAATATTCGAAAACTACAAAATTCACAAACAAAACGCTGTAATCTTGCACTAGAACCAACCGGAAAACACTATAGGAGTCAAATGTGCAGTGAGGGAGAACACCTTACACTAGTCTACCTCAATGCTTAGCAATTCAAGAAAAAATCACAAACCATCTCAGAAGTTTCGATTGAATTCCACACCCACAAAAAGGATTCTTGAATAATCACAACACATACTAAATATTTATAACTAGAAAAATCATGTAATAGAGTGAATGGTACCTCAATAGGAATAAGGGCAGAACCATTCCCGATAGACTGCAAAAATGGAGAAGATTGCAGAAATGGCACAAGGGAGTTACAAATAAAGGCTAATTTTGGGAGTTGGCTCTGATACCATGTCAAGCCAGGAGGTAACTCCATAATGCAAATTGTGTTTTTGCATTAATATTTCTCATGGATATATACATGGAGGGAAAGACTCTTGGGCTTCACCTCTGAGTGTCTCTTCATATTCCTAATCTCCTTATTTTCTATTTACATTATTTACATAAATTTCCTAATCCCAAAGATTAGGTGTCAACAAAAATAATATATTTAATTGTACAAACAATAACTTAGAGTACTACAATGACTATTTAAATAAACTAGAAAACAAGGTAGTGAATAAGATTCTAGAATTTAGTAAAATAAACCCTTCAACAGTGGGGATCTCATAGACTCTCATACAAGCATTCACCTAGACATGTCTACTTTATGGCCTAAGAGCCTTTTTAATGGAAGCTACCACTTTTTCTTCATTATCATTTTCTTGTGGGACAATTAAACTTGTTTTGTTAATAATGAAAAGAAACAACCTAACATAAAACTTTGTTAACTAGCATAAAAAGACACTTACTGATATAAAACTTCGTTAACAAGTAAAATACTAGGAGCCGAACAAAATTGGACTACAAATGGAGCACAAAGTACTAATAATTAGTGTCGAAGTCACCCACGAGGTGTAGATCAATTGGTTTTTGTGGCTTTTGTTGGAGAATGTTGTAGGGAAACTATTAATTCAATTTCTCCTTTAACCTTAATAATTGCTTGTGAACTTTATTTATCTTCTTATGTTTCCTTATTAGATATTTTCATCAAACAATTATTAAGAGTAAAAACAATAAAGACAATGGACACAAGTATTAAGCTCCAAGCCAGGGAGAAATCCCTCCAAGCGGAAAACCCAAAAATAATCTCTTCTATTCTTATAGAATCTGCTTCAAATGAGAAAACTAAAACCCAAAACCATAGACCAATTCCTCCTCCAAGCGCCAAGTCATCCCTCCAATAATCCTTTCCAATAAGGTCAAAATCGAGCCAAACAACAAGAGTCGATTATGAAAATTTCAAAATTGAAACCCTATTGCAGCAACTAGTATTATTTCTTCTAACTAATAAATTAATTATTCAGTTTATTGCTATGACAACATAGAAATAAGAACATTGCAATCTTCAAAATAAAAACTTAGGAAATAATATCACTGGAAACTAAGAAATTCTAGAACACACACACACATAAATGACACCGTTATTTTTGGACAAATGTCCCCAGAAAAACCTAACTTGGGAAAATCCATGCAACGGTTGAGGTTTTTATTATTATGCAGCAGTGAGAGAACATTTATGAGTATAGCTGGATACCAAAATCTGGCAATCCTATAGAGAAAAATATTGGAAAATCGGGCTCTAATTGCAGCTCCAAGTGAGTCTTTTGAACTGCCTCTGCTCTGGCCTACGTCACCCTAGCACAGTATCGACCACACTCAACCTAAATTAACTTCTCCTATAGTTGTCATGTCTACCACTAGCTTAGAAATTGTCTCTCTGGCCTTTTGGAACCCTTTCCTGACCTATAGAACTAAAACTCGACTTCCCTCCAGCTAAATCAAACAGCCTCTAGATGCTTCTGCATAGCCCCTATGTCAACCTCACTGTGGTACTTCTGCCTCTCTGCAAATGCATTCACTAGATATGGAAAACTTCCTCTAGCCACTAGCTAAGAAATTGTCTCTCTGACCTTCTGGAACCCTTTCCTGGCCTAAAGAACTGAAATTCGACTTCTCTCCAGCTAAATCAAACTAGCCTCTATATGCTTATGTGCAACCCCTGCGTCAACCTCATTGTGGTACTTCTGCCTCTCTACAAATGCACTCACTGGATTTGGAAAATTTCCTCTAGCCCCACTATGCCTACCCCTCACTCTCTACTTCGATCTCTGTATCTACGACAACTTTTGTTTCTCTCTCCAAATCGATCTGCCAAGGAAATCGAACTTCTAGTGTTTCTAGTTTGTCCTCTCCAAATGCCCATCGACTTCTTCTTATAATCCACTGTTGGAGCACCAACGTCCAAGATTAAAACTTAAACAATGGCTAGGATCATCTTAGAGTCGATATATGTGAGTTTCTAGATTATTCACACCTTGATTTAATTAATTTTAATTAATTAACCATATTCCCTAAGTTTAGACTTAGGAAATATTTAAAAAATGGTTAATTATCTAATTAATCCATCTCTAGGTGGAATTTCTAGAAACAATTTCTAGGTTTTCTAGATCATGTATTTTAGCCTCTCTACCAAATTTTGTGGCTAGAACACATCTGATGCTACAAAAACTAACATCAATATTGCTTCAAAAAACTTCCAACTTCAACTTCGGCCCCCAACTTTGACTTGTAACTTCAACCTGCAATCTTTGGCCCTTTAGTAGCTGCAAAAACCCTATTTTCTTCACATGTGTGAGAGAAAATGGCCCAAAAACAATTTTTTCATCTTCTCCTTGAATTCTCCTTACTTTCTTGATCTTCTCTCTAACTTTATTGATGTTCCCAACTTTAGATCGAAATTTTTCTTGAGAGATTGAATTGTTGATCAAATGAGGTCGAATTTGCTTCTATTTTTAGGCTTTCCATGAGGTCAAATACCCTTATTTAGGCCGACTTGTCAATACCAAGTCTGACTTGTGCTTGGAGGCTCATAGAACTTTCAAGACTCAAAATCAATATCTTTTACATGTTACAACCTTCCCAATAAGGTATTATACAATTGAAAAGGACTTTCTTGACTCAAGAAAAATATTATTTTGACATGAAAAACCTTAGAAGCATGAAGAACGTGCTTGACCTATATGACCATCAAAATGGAGCATGAAACCCATGCTTAAAACAATATTTTTATTTCTTATTTTTTCTTGTAACATAAGATATACATAATGACTTGAGTACATTGACAATTATGAACATCGAAACTAGTTACATTTTCTAGAAATCCCTCTTAACTAGGGATGTATTCATAATTGTACACATGGTACAAGGTCATTCTCAAACTAAAGGGTCCTCATAAGAAGATTCAGATTGATAAGTCATCTTTAAGCATCGACGTCATGACCAACATTGTCAACATAGTAAGCCCTTAACTTGACAATCTCTTTCTTACACAAGAGCATAATGTTGAAGGATTTATGTGAGATACTACACTACCTCTTCAAGTTACATACCCCATCCAGATGTTCACTTGGTATATCCTTTTAGTATTATTCTTATCTTGGATTCCAAATCCTCAAAGAATATCGGTCCTCTTTGACCACTCTTATCTTGGATATTTTTCCAATCCTCAAGGAGCGTCAATCCACTTCCTATCTTAGATTTTCTATCCTCAAGGAAATCACATATGCTTATCCAATCCTCTATCCACCATTCACTCTCCATGGCCTTCACTTATACATATGATTGTTAATCTTGGCCTAATGCATGACACGTGAAGAAGAGAATACCAATGTGATGTTTATCATCGCTCCCTCTCAGATAGGAGATCCCTATTCCCACTTGATTGAGGAAATAGATCCTTTCTCCTTCACAATTATTAAGGAGGCTTCCTACTCCCTCTAAAGCATAGAGGAGATTCTTTCACTTCCTTGCAATTTGGAAGTTATAACCACAATATTTATATCTTGTTTCCATAATTATATTAGCTACCATTTCCTCATGGAGATAGTTGCATGGCTCCTTCTTTCCTTTGTATCTCATCATATTGAGCTTTCTTTCTTCCTAGATATTGTAGATCCATATACTCCCTCCAATCTTGTGACAGGATTCAGGCCATCAATCTTGCATATCACTTTCTTGTAGCCATTGTCAATGAAGGCATTATATTAAGCCTTATCAAACTTCAAGCTATTCACAACTCCCTCTAAACATGAAAGTGATATTTGTTGATGTAGGAACATGGACATCAAGTTATCTTCTTATAGTGCTACCTTTCAATTCCAAGATAGTGATATAAACATATTGAGTTCATAGTCATTTAAGGATTATCTAAAACAATTACTCAATCCAAATGTTCTTTAAATCGAGTATAATACTAATATTTGAACTTTCCTCAATGTCATTATGTATTTCTGCAACATCCTTCCTAGTAGAAAGCAATATGTCAACCATATAACCAATATCAAAATATTAAATATCATTTTTACCTTATCATGATGGCCCCTTAATTAAAGTATTTGCTTGCTTGAGTCTTTTGAGATTAACATTCTTTCATATAATCTATCTCCACATTGTACACAAGTCCTTCTCCATGCCTCCATTTTAGTCAAGGTGCCCATGAATCGAACTTGATTACCAAGTTACAATATCTTCCTTGGAGTTATCATTATTGGCTCCCTTTATTTCTTCTGGAGACCATGCTTGATGTTTACCAATATCATTATATTTATGTCATGCAATCTTGTATGAGAATATTGATCTCCATCCATTCCAAATCACGTCATTTTCTTCTTTTGAACATTATGTAGCTATACGGAAGACTTACCAAGCATAATCTCACAACCAAATTTTCTTGCATGATTCTTGTAGATATGAACCTTATCATAGAGAAGAGTTACTTAAAATATGCATAACTTTGTGTCCATACAACCATCTAGCCATTCTTTTTTAAACGAGCCTACTTCTTATACCTTCCGAAGATAGGTTCATTTTCCGAGGAGTAGAAATACTTTTATTATGCCCTTCACACTACAACTTTACCATCTGCATCCTTCATTGTTCAAAAGTATTGTTTCCATAATAGATGGAATATATATACTAGTCATGTCATAATGCTTTTTCCAAGAAACTTCCAAAATGATGGTCCTTATAGGATCTTGATGATCCCTCTTTGCAGAATGACTACCTCTAACATGATGTTATAAAATTCTTGGATGAACAATAATATGCAATATGTCCCATTCTTCTCATTATTGAAAGCTAGATGATTCCTACCAGAGAGAATTAATAAAGTATACTCTAATTCTTCTACTATCACATGCTTCTTTCTATAATGCCATGTTTTAAAAAAAAACCAAGACTCTTCTAGAGAATGAAATAATGCATGCTACTCTACTTTCTACTTAATAAACGAAAGACAAATTTCATAAAGAACCTGACAAAGATAGAGCTTCCTTCAATAGTAAATATCCTTGGGATCTTTTCCTTTTGGCTTCTTCTTAGGTTCTCCCTTTTCTTCAGATATGTGAGCTTCAATTCTTTCCTTTATTTTGTGGTTAATCTTGTTTGGACAATCCCTCTTAAAGTGCCCATACTCATTTCATCCAAATCATTGAACCTTGGACATATATGTCTTTCTTTTGATTTTCCAAACTTCCCTTTCTTCATCTTTTTGGACCTTGCAACAAAGTATTTAGAATTTTCATTTGATTCGATGTCATCCTTTGCCTTAACCCTAGATTCTTCCATGATACATTAAGCCCATAACTAATCAAAAGGTTTAGTATCCTTCTTTGAGTAGATACTAGTTGCAAAACTGCTCCAATTAGGTGGTAAAACATTTAATACACAAATAGTCATTTCAGAGTCAGAAATATTTTCCCCATGTTATCACTCAGAATTTTCTCTAGAGGTAACCACAGACCAACTTTTAGGCTTAGGCTCTAGCCAACCTAAGTCCAGAGAGGGCTCTCTCTATATGATTTAGCTTTGTTCGCTCGGATTTTAGGCTAGTTCTTAAGGTTCAGGGGGGTTTTTGATTTGTATTGAAGATTGGGTGGTGGGGTTCTTGAAACAGATGGATAGAATGATGTCTCTAGAGAATTGGGCATATGGAGTCAAAAGAAGGGCAGCAGAACTGGATCAACTCACTAAAGGGAATGTTCAAAGGGCAAGATAGTAGAATAGAATGCAAGTCTTTAGGCTAGAGGGATGGAAAAGGTTTTAACCAGGGTGAGAGAGCAATTAAGAATTCTCAAACGGTAATCAGAAACAAAAGGCAATTAAGAATCCTTTGCTATAGATTAAAAGAAACAACCTAAACTAAAGAGCAATTAAGAATTCCTTAACTTAGATTATCTATAGAAAACATAGATTTGCCTAATTGTTATAACAAAGTGTACTTAAAAAAATTCTGATACAATATTCCAATTATGGCATTTAGATTTAGATCAACAATATGAAAACTTTAAGGAATAACATCAACTTGAGAAAATACTTGTCTACGCTTCGCTCTGCACATGAATCCTTTGAAATATCGAGTCTTTATTCATCAATCCATCTTGCTGGCTCGGTCAATGCTCCAATAGCTTTTATAGTCTTTCGATCAAGCAGTCTATATAAATGTCTAAGAATCCACACTACATACTTCGATTTGTGAAGTATTTATACTAAGGTGTTATTACAAATATCTCAAACTGACTTGAGATTTAATCTAGGAAATAGAAATATCTTCTCACAGGAAGATAGAGGCAGCTAATGAACTGCTTTCATGTTGTCCCTTTTATTGTGGTGTTGCTGGCTATTATGGTTTGCTTTTAGCTCTTTATGCTCTTGCTGTTGAATTCATCATGCTAGAGGCTTTAGTTACTTCTATCTTTCATCTGATACTCTTTGTCACTGATACACTTTCACTTTGATGACCTGTCTTTGTCCTTCACTATGGATTTCCTTTTACTATTACAATTTAACCTTTTACTGTGTGTTTCGATAGTAAATTATTTTGTTTTTCATGTGTATTAGCATCAGGAAGGGGATTTTGATAAAGTCTCAATGTGTTTTATTCATCTGCATCTTTGGTTTGGTTCCTCTGTTTTGAATGTCACTGCTCTGTATAATTGTCTTCTTCTCGGTTCTGTGTGTATTGGTATTCATCATCGTTCCTTCTATAACTGGTCTTCTTCTTTTGAATATGGTATTTTAACAAGTTTCTTGGTCGAGTCTTGGAGTAAACATTTTCTTTGACTAGTATCAGAATTGTTTATCCAAGCTGTGATCTTAGTCTGATAACCTGAAAAATTCAATAATATTTAAGAAAACACCGGTCTACATGAAGGGCCCTTGATGGCTTTCTGGCACAGGGATGCCTGGGAAAGGTCTTGGGGCAGTGTTTTAGACATAAACAGAGGTGAAATCGCATTGCAGAGGTGTAGGGTGGCAATGAAGGTTTCATAGGTTTACACTGTAAAACTGGTGAAAGGCGAGAAAACATGGGTTTTCGAGGTTTAAAACTTTAACGGGAAAATTTTCAAAAATGGTACGAAATTCATATTTATGAAGGTTGGGTGGTTTATCGAAATGACAGGGATGTGGTTTTAAAGGGTCGTCGCACCGCTTTAGTGGCGTGTCCAGTTTTAGAGAGGGTCACCCGATCTATGTTGGGGCTTGACACGTAGCCATCAAGGGTCGGAGGAAAACCGCCTTATCGGGTGGGTAAAGGTAGTCCATGGGGCGTGACTGATATAGATTTGAGCCGTTGGATCTGCGCGATTGCGATATGAAGGTAGTCAGGTGGAAAATCTACGTGGAGGAAATGAACGGGAGTTGAGGGGGGGCACAGGGGTTTAATCATAGCGGTTTGGGATTAGCTTAGGCTTTAATCGCAGGTTTAAACTGATCGGGTCGGGTTTAATGAGGGATTAGGGAGTCGGGTGAGTTTTAATTATGGGATTAACTTAGTTTTACTGGGGTTAGGTAAACTAAGTAAATTTGTAGTAGGATATGGGTATTCATATAGTTTTTATTTAGAACTAAGGGGTAGGGTATTTTATATAGGGATTTAGTTTAATACGGGAAAAGGGTTAATATTGAGATTTATGTAATAATGTTAAGAATTAATATGAAAATGCGATGGGCAGGGGTTTTTTCCTAAGTAAAAAGGGTAAAAGGTAAGTATTGGCGCACTTAGCTTTATACTTAGGATAAAAAGGCTTTTAGTGGGTTTTTAGAGCGGAAAGGGATTTACATTGGGGGGTATTACTTTTCCTAGGTAAAAGGTGTTTAACCTTAAGAAAAGGGTTTTTTCTTAGGGTAATGAAGGGAAATGGGTTTTATGAAGGGGGGATGATTTTATGAAGGGGATTCAATCACTTGCATCCATAAGTCATAAAGTCGAGGGTTCGGTCCCTCCAAAAGTCAGAGAAATACTCTGAGCCCCTTTGACTTGTATTTTTAAAAGTACTTAGAACATATTTGTAGATAGGAAATTAGTAAGTAAAGGGGAAAAGTGAATGAGGGGAAGTTAATCACATAAACTTCTAAACCTTTGTCTTTGCCTCCATAGTCAACCATACAAATTGAAAGATGTGTATAAGCATGACGTATGTTCTTCTATCCAAGTAACTTTGTAGTTTAGTAACCTTTCTTCTACTTACCCATTTCTTACCTCTAACATATTTTCTTCATTTCTAGGGGTGCATTTAGTCTAGCAAACCCTTATTCATCTATTTTACTATTGGAAAAGTAATCTATCTAATTCTAACCTTATATCATCCAAGGGCTCAGATTAAGTTTATGAACTCCTTTAATTTTCTCTACCTAACTATGATATGTCAAGATTAAACTGTTAGGTTAGATTTTATTCTCTAATCTATAAACATAAAATTCAAATCATGAAATAGCCAAGATTAAACAGTTTGATTACCATGCATTGTGGCATGAATAACAAGTTGCACACAATCATTATTATGCATAAAAGTAAATAGTAGTGGCATTTAGACTTGCACACTTTCATCTTATTTTTGTTTTGGGGTTCATATATTTTCATTTTCTTTTGACCTTCTCTTATTCTTTTGTCCTTTTATTTTTCTTTTAGGACATAACCTCTTTACCTTTTTTAATTTTTATAATATGGAAAACATTTGCAGAAAGAAAAGGTATGTAGAATATTACAAGGCTTAACCTTAGTCATTCAAAATTATGACTCCTATTGGTATAGGAACCTAACACCCCAAACCTTTGAAATTAATCTCTTATTTATGAGATATTCATAGGATAAGTTGCCATGTCTTCATACTTTGAATTCCTTACTCTATATAATTTATTTATTAAGGATATATTTTGACTCGATGTACTTATGGAGTATAACTTTACCAGCTTATCATACATAGCCTTGGACGTCTTAAAATCAACAACAAAAGGGGACAAGATGATCCTTAATGGATTCAATAATGATACTTTGTTCTCTTTATTCTCCCTTCTTGTATTTTGATAACTCTTGACTATTCCATTTTTCTAGTACAACTACTTCACCAAGGACATATTCGATGACCTCATTTTCTGTGAGTGCCAAGTCAATCATTTTCTTCCATGCTAAGAAGTTTGTTGATCCAATGAGCTTGTTGCTTTACTTGAAGAATGTAGTCATATGATCTGTATATTGAGACATAGAATAAAATATGATACATACTTTTGAACCAAGATTTCTCCTTCTTGATGATATCTCTAACTATCTTGATGTTTTCAAGACCTTCAAAGAGACTTCCAAGATTTCCCTAGAATGATGACTTCAAGGATGCCTTCAACAATAGTGCCTTCAAAGAAATTTAATGAGTGGATGATGATCCCAATATTATTTGATACTTCCTTTCCTTAAATATGATGTACTAGAGAATATTCAACAAGAGCTTGTTCCTTCTTGAGATGATGAGATCTTTGATGAAACTTTGATGTGGTAACCTTCCTTCTAGGTCAATATGTTTTATTATTCTTTCCTTTTTTCCTTTTGCAAATTAATCCCCTTGACAATAAAATCCTTCTTATGTCAAAAATATGATCTTCCATCTACCTTCTCTTTGTTCATCTTAGCTCTGATACCGTGTTGGAGAATGCAGTAGGGAAACTATTAATTCAATTTCTCTTTTAACCTTAATAATTGCTTGTGAACTTTATTTATCTTCTTGTGTTTCCTTATTAGATATTTTCATCAAACAATTATCTAGAGAAAAAACAATAAAGAAAATGGACACAAGTATTAGGCTCCAAGTCAGGGAAAAAATTGTTGAAAAATGTAACTAGGTTTGGTCTTCATAATTGTATTTGAGTCATAATAAAATGTACTTATGAAAAGAATGAAAATAATAATAAATTTTATTATGATGGATTATTAAAGAATGGGTTTCATGCTTGGGTCATCATGTTTTAGGTCAAATTCCCCATTGAGGACTTCTAGGATTTATTCTAAGTCAATAGAGTCATTTTACATTTAAAGAGACCCTTCTTGGGCTTTTGAATCATGTAAAAAGAATTATTTTTTATTCAAAAATGAACTATGCCACCTCCACACCATGTTAGCCTCAAAAAGATCAAGTCATCCTCAATAAAGGTAATTCAACCTCACCAGAAGCCTATATAATGAACCAATTCGATTCATTTGGAGGACAATCACTCACACAAGTTCGATCTCCTAGAAGAAGCCATCAAAAGGTGCGAAGTTGTAGTGCAAGAAGGAGAATTTCAGGATCAAAGGTTTTGGGTTATCTCCCTCTCTCTCAAACCTGTGATTTTTTGGGCTACAACATCAAGGTCGAAGTTCTGTTACATAATCAAGAAGTTTTGTTATGGCGTCAAGAAGTTCTATTACGACATCAAGAAGTTTTATTATGACATCAAGGTTGAAGTACGACATCAAGGTCGAAGTATGACATCAAGTTTGAAGTACGACATCAAGGTCGAAGTGTTGCTTCAAGGTCAAAGTTGTTGCATTAAAATCAAAGTTACTAGGTCGAAGATACTACTACATCAAAGTGTTGTTGATGCTACTACTGCATCTAGGTCGAAGACAGTACTGGAAAGTGATCATCTGCTGAAAAAGGAAAGGGTTGACTTGATGTGGAGGAAGTTCGTGTCTAAGTCAAGAGTCTTGGATTATCTCAAGAAAACTATTGAAGGAAGAGTTGTTGACTTGGTTTTCCCCAATATTGTGGTTTTTGCCTAGTTGTTTGCCTACATCTGGTGTCCTTGATCTTCGTGCTATTGTTTTGGTAATTGCTTGATGAACTAGGATAAAAGAATAACATAAGAAAGATAATACGAACACAAAAATCTCACAAGTAATTATCAAGTATAAGAAAATATTTTTTCCTTTCCGATTTTCTAACATGGTATCAAAGCTAATGTGAAGAAAAAAGAAAAAGGCAGGTTGAAGATCCATTGAAATAAGACTAAGGAATCTCAAGTAGTTGATCAAGGAATCATAAAAGGAGACCTTATAAGGGAAGAAGCTTAGGACAATGTCTAACTCAATAAAGGGAGAGAACAAATTAGGAGTCTCAAATTACAGGTCATGGAAAAAGAGGATAGATCTAATCCTTGAAAAGAATAAAGTTTTGGATCTAGTCAAAGGAAAAGTAAAGATGTCCACAGATAAATCAAGTGAAGCAAAGAGATAAAAGTTTAGAGAAACAAAGATTTGGCCATGAGCCTAATAGTGGATGGAATGCATGCAGTCAAGTAGGAGTCATAATATCTTTAGTAATCAACAAGGAGAGTGAATAAGAGAAAAACTTGAATGATTGCTTAGCTCATCACAAGAAGTAAGGAACCTTCAAGAATTCCAAAGGGCCAATGCTATAGTTTTCACAAGATGGGTCACTATAAAAGGGATTGTCCTGAGGATCTAGGGAATAGAAGGGGGAACAGGGATCAAGCAAACTTTTCCAAAGAAGTTTCACTAAAGAAGAACAAGATAGAAGGAACCAAATTCAGATACCTATTTTTTAGGGACTCTATCCCTCAAGTTTGGATTAGGAGGGAAACCTCACCACTTTCCAAGGGCTAAGTATCTTACTCCTTGTATTATCTTTTATATTTGGTTTCCATAACTTATCAAAATTTGTTTATATTAAATACTAATCACATTTCTATTCATATTTTCCTTGTTTATGAAATGCTTACTGAATACTCAAGGATTATGAAAGAAGGCCTCACAAGAAAAAGCATTGGGATTACAAGGTTTGTTAAGAAGTAAAGGTATTGCTTAGACCATAAGCTTTGTTCTCTTCATGATAAAGACATATTCATTCTTTTTGGTAATCTAATGTATATTACTAACATTTTTGTGTCTAGCACTCTTGAATCATAAAGATTCTTGATTGGGTGATTCATCATTAGATAAATCTACCCTCACATATTTTATTATTCTTGTGGAACCCTAAAAAGGTTCTATGTAAAACCCTAACTTAAGGGTATGTCGATGATAATGTGTGAAACCCTAGCCTACTTAGGGTTATTGATGAAGTCTAAAGACAATTTTTTATGCTTTGATGATGTCATGTTTGGGGTTTTGGTATGGTTATGAAAACCCTAACTTGTTAGGGTTGAAAAGTGATATCTGAAATCCCAAACCTTTGAAGTTTTGGTAATTTAGGGTTTGTTATGTTATGTATTGAAACCTTAGATATTTAGGGTTTATTAGAAATACCCTTATGACCTAGGAATGAATCCCTAGGTATATTTTTGTTCATCTGATCAAGTTTGTTATATGTCTGACTTTAATGTGTTTGTGTCATTGGTTTTGCCTCACATATGTTGTTATTATTGTTATCACTCAGGTTGTCCCTTGGCTCCTTAAGGGATACGGCCGAGGTAACCACAAACCAATCTTTGGATTGCAGGTCCTAGCCTACCTGCAATCATAGAGGGCTCTCTCTTTATGATTTAGCTTTGTTTAAGGGATGATTTTAGGCTAGATATGATGCACATGGGTTTTGTTTGAGTTTGGTGGGATGGTTGATCTATTCAAGCAGAGTTGGCATGCAAAGTGTAAGAAATTCAAACCATTGGGCATGGAGTCCATGAATGTGAACTGAAGGGTGTGTTTTCTTTGGCAGAAGAGGGGAATATGGAGCAGGATAGCTACACATGGCACAATGATTAATGCTGGAACAAGGATGAAATGGAGGTAAGGGGATGAGAGGCAGTTAAGGATCTCTCATCTAGCCAAAGAGGGAAAGTGGATGAAGGCTAAATAGGAGCAGTGAAGTATTCCTAGACAACATTCATAAATGAGAAATAGCTTAAACATGATCAATTAAGTATGAATATTCATCATTAATTCAGAGGAAAACATAGAAAAGTTACAAGAATTGAGGACAGAGGGCATGAAAACCAGTTCTGAACTATTCCTTCTTCTTGCAACTTAGATTATGATATATAGATGATACAGATACATATAAATTGATAAACAGAGGGAGGAAAGACTTATTGGACCATGAGCAAGCACGAGAATTCCATATCAAGTTCTTCAGCCATTAAGAGCACAGCCAGCCATTTCAGATGCAAACATTCCAGCCATCTTTGATTACAGAGGTTCTTAAACTTACAAGGCAAATCCGGAAAGAGGAAATCAACCAACCAACCCTTTTCATAATACAGAGGGAGGTTTTCATAGAGAAAATATCTAAAAATATCTACAACAGTAGATCTAAGACAGATCTGAAGAAATAAATGCTTCTAACCTAACATCTGTTGAAAATAAATGAAAAAATGTCTATCTAACAGCTGCGCTGGGGCAGCAGCCTCAAGAATGGATAAATATTGGTCCTTTGCTGCAATGCGCTGGAAATTTTGCCATAACTGCGCCTTGGGACTTGCAGCACTGCTCCTATGTGTCTTTGTACACTGTCTCTGCAAAATCTGGGCCTTAAATCTCCTATCTGCTCCCTTTAGGCGGTTCTGCTGCTGTTAAGTGGCATTGGAGCGCATTAATTCTGCTTTGGTGAGCCATAATGGCTCAAAACTACCTCATTGACTATGATGGGGGCTTTTACTATTCATGTGCGTTGGTGCTTTAAATCTCCCACTAATCTTTCGTCTGATACTCTTTTAAACTGTATCTGGGTTCTATCTCTCCCTGCTGAATGCTTTAACTGTTAAATCGCCCCTTTATGGCCGTTGTTTGGCCCAAATAACTACTGCGAGGCCTTTTGCTGCCTTTGGAATGCTTTTGGAGGAGCCTCGGCATCTGGCCGACCAAAACTGCCTTTAGAACTGATAAAACTGCAAACTGGCGAAATAAATGGGTTCTGGAGGCACGCCGAGGAAAAAAACCTTGCATTTGGAAGTATTTCGGGCTGTGAGCAATTGAAAATGGCTGAGGTATGCCTTGTTTCTTTTGCAACTATGGCGGGCGCGGGTGCCGCATATAAAACAATGAAAATGGCCCTTTTTCTTCAAAACAGGCAAAAATGCCTTTAAACGTAAAAAACCATCAAAATTTGGGCGCGGGTGGAACACTGTTCATAAGATCAGATCCTGGCCGTTGGATTTGGCGTGGGCCGATCCAACGGCTGGCGCTAAATCGGTGATCGACGGCTCTTGTGAATATGTGATCGGCGACATAGCGGAGGCTGCGACATAATATTGACCGTCGGATGAGCAACTAGATCGGACGGTCGCGATCTATTCGCTATATCGCATCGGGGCAGGCAGTGTTGCATATATACAAACCTTGCGATGGCCCGATCGCCGATATCGCATCGGCGATCTGCCATCGGGGAGGAATGGGCGATGCAATATTACATATGGGCGGAGCGATGCGATGAGGCACGGACCGTTGGATCTGGGGACAGATCGAACAGCTGCCGATAGGTCGGCGATATCACGTCGGCAAAGGTCTATGGGTGCTGGCCAAAATATATATATGCGATGCGATTGCGATATGGCTTGCGATAAGGTGGAAACCCTTGGAAATGCATGCCTTGCGGTATAGCGCGACTTTAACAATAACACTTTAAGTTTTGTAGATATGTATATATATATATATATATATATATGAATAAATGGAGACGCACGATAGGAAAATATTGCGATGGCGATATCGTTGTCGGGTGCGACGGCGATATCGCATCGGCGGAGGAGTGGAGGTATGTATTGGGGCCAAAATCTTGTGATATGTCGACAACGAAGTCGCGATCGGTGGTTTCATATCGGAGCATATACAAAAGGGGTTGGAAACTTGCGACCGCCACCTCTGATAGCGATATCGCGTCGGAGGGGGGGTCAATGAATTCGGAGAAGGGTTTTCGCATATAAGGGAGGCTTTTATGAAATCGGAGGTGGATCATAGTGCTTCGGAAGGGGTCCGAAACATGAAAGAGAGGGTTTTTATGTGTTTTGAGAAGGGTTTTAGGCCTTTAAAAGGGGTTTATGCCTTGGAAAAGGTAGAAACAAGGCCAAAATATGGATTTGTACATTTGGAGGGAGATTTTATGCATAGGAGTGAGTCCTAATACATTTAGAAGATAGTTTGAGGGGCAAATGAGGGTTCTTGCTAAGTTTCAGGCAAACTTAGCAATTCCCAAGCATGGTTATGGTTATTTTTCAACCAGAAGGAGGGGATATGTACGTAGGGGAGCTATTTAGTTCTTTTTAGTAGGGGGAGGGGAAATAGATAGGGATTTACATAATAAGTTAGAGGTTAATATGAAAATAGTGAAGAAAGCGCTAAGTATAGGAATGCTTAGGCTTAAAAGGGGAGATAGAACTTTGTAGAGGACATATGAACACTCCTCAAGTAAAGCAAATCTTTACTAAGGGAAATGATATGAAAAATGATGAATTTAAGAGGTATCAAGCAAATCTTGACCTCTTTGGGGAAGTTAGTGAATGATTTTGGGAAGAGGAAGAAGGGGGAGTTAGACATGCCTCGTTTGAGCTGATCCGAGTGAAAATTGCCTCATATTTGTGATCTGAATAGATATAACACTTGAAAACATGAAATGGATCATAATTCATTATTCTGCCACAACAAAACTACCTACCTAGCCTACTTACCTAGCATTTTATCTTGTTTTTGGTTTGGGTGCGCTTGATCTTGCAAACCCAACTTTTCAACTTTTCCTTTTGCTGTCCTCCTATCTAAAACGACCCTTATTTCTTCCAGGGGCTCAGATTAAGCTGATGAGCGCCCTTGCTTCTCTATCTATCTACAAATCTGACAAGATTAAGCTGTTTGGACAGATATTCATCTCTATATTCTAAAACATGAAATTTAAACCTAGGGAAGCCAAGATTAAACTGTTTGGCCTTCCCTTAACTGAAACAAAAATGGCATGCCACATCAAATATGGAACTTTTACAGCATGGAAAAGATGAACATATTTTGCACTTCTACTGTCAATCATGAAAAATGACAACCTATCGCAATAGGAGGCTAACAGTGGCTCCACTTGGGGATGGCTTTTCCTTGCGAAAAGTCAAGAAAAATAGGTCAGATTGCCTTGATCTTCAACTGTTTTTGTAGTCTGATAACTTCCCTTTGCTGGCTGCTTTATTGATATATATGATAGCATGCTTGAGGAGCTTAGGGCCTTCTCTTCGGACTTCAACTGCAGCAAGCTAGTGTCCAAAACAAAAACTGAAATCCTACCTACCTACTCTAATCGACACTTTCTTTGCTGTTAGGTAAAATGAAATAGCCAATGCAACCACTTAAGCATTATAAACATCAATGAGCTTTGCTGCCTATGCTTTCTGATGCTTGAAATGGATATCTTGCCATCAGATATAGCTTTGTTAACCATTGAGAAGATCAGGAATGTGTTGATCTCCTTCGATGAATCTAAACACTGTACAAAAGGGTCCTGCAACATATATACACAATTGCTGAGCTGAATTAAATAACTGTACAAAGGCTTTGGATAGCTATCATGCCTTGGAATTGGAAAATCACTGTCAACTTGATATTGAGCCTTGCAGCCTGCTAATGGAGAAGAGCACTGATTTATTTCATCATCTAATCTTCCAGCAGATGAATCATTCAAAACATGGAATGATACTTGCAATTCATTACAAACAGGATCAGATGGCACATGACAGACTTACACAGGCTGCTCCTCCTCTTTAAATAGCTCAGATGGCTGAAAACAAAGAGGCAGGGAAAGAACTGGGACTTCTTGATCACATGCTGCTGCTTCCATGTATTCTTCTGAAATCTGACATTCAATGGCACATTGGGGTTGCAAATCTAGAGGTAATGCATTAGGAGCAAGGATTTGACTCTCCTCTAGGTGGTCAGTATCAAAGCACACTGACACTTGATTATTAATTGCATGATAATTCTCCCTAATAAACTGAAAAGATTCAAAACAAAAAGGTAAAGTTCCTTTGCTAAAATCAAAATTTTCTGCATTTTCCTCCTCTTCAAAGCTGAAATGAGCAAGTTGATCACTGATTTTAGGCTGCTAAACCTGAACACTGCTTTCTCCCAAAATAGCTTTTGTTTCCTCTGCAAGGTTAATATGGATCTGAGGAGCATATTCATCATCATACAGATCATATTTGGGCAAACAACTGAAAGGAGAAAAGCTATCATATTCACATAGTATATCAGGAGATTTCTCCTTCACACATGGCTTTATGAATATGTCATC
Source organism: Pinus tabuliformis (assembly GCA_031772625.1). Taxonomy (NCBI): domain Eukaryota; kingdom Viridiplantae; phylum Streptophyta; class Pinopsida; order Pinales; family Pinaceae; genus Pinus; species Pinus tabuliformis. Next base: position 1,222,547,343 of record CM062818.1, read on the forward strand.
TGGTTTGTGGTAGGTTTGTTCGTGAATATCACTACTTTCCTTATGCAAAACAGATGTGTTCTGGTGCTCTAGATATTCAACTTTCATTGCGATCTACTGCATCCTTTCCTCTGTTTATTTTAACAAATAAAGAAGTCTTTCTTCTTGCTCTGCCTTGCGCTGTTTTTCCCTCATCTTCAGGTTTTCCTCCACGTCCACAACCATGTCTTGCATCTGTTTCATAGTGGACGGGATTCTTTCTCTTAAACGGAATTCAATCTCAGGATCAAAAGCTCTCAGATAATGCAATAGAGCTAAATCAGGAGCAGGTCTTATATTCAAAGGCATAGAATGATAAACTTGATTGAATCGGTCAGAAAATTGCTGAACAGATTCATTTGGAAGCCTTCTTAACTGATCATATTCTTCAATGAGCGAGAGGAAATTAATTTTGATCATCCATCTATCAAGGAAGAGTTTGAATAACTGCTGAAGATTAGAGATGCTAGCCTCAGGCAATGCTTTAAACCAAGTCCTAACTTCGCTTTGCAAAGAAAGGGCGAAAAGCCTAATACTAACATCCTCGTCTTCTACTTTAAAAGTGTTAAGAAAATCTTCAAAAGCCTGGATATGCCTTTGAGCAGTAACACCATTCTCTCCATCAAATCTTGGGAGATACTCAGGATGATCTTTAGGCAAAGGATTGAGCACAGGAGGCAAAATGAGTGGCTTATATCTATCAGGAACTCTACGAGGCACGAGATTATGTACAAGGATTGAATAACTGGGCTTGATATGAACAGGGATAGGATGATTTGCTTTGATACTTGTTTCCTCCTTGGCTGCATGATGATCTTCAGCAGCATTTAAAGGTTGTTGTTCTAATGTGCAAGGAGGTCTTTCCTCGACATTTTCAAAAGGCAAATCATAAAAATCAAATTTAAACTCGTCTTTAAAATACAATATACACAGCAAAATTTTATGGAAGAGAAAGAACATGACCTCTTGGATAATAATCTGGGTCAACAGCCTGATCTGCTCATATATTTCTTTTGGGTTCATTTCTCCAGTGGAGTCTTTATTATGAGGATTATATGGAGTCTCCAGGTGGATAAATTAACTTTGAAGGGTTTGATCTCTGTCCACCTACACAGACTAGAGCTAAATATGAAATAAACTTGAAGAAAAAGGGGAATTTTCTTCAGGAAACAAAATATTTTGAGATTTTTTTTTTATTTTTTGGGGTTTTTCAAAACAAGTTTAAGACTTATTCGAAAGGAAAACTGATCAAAAATGGGGATTTATAGCAATAAACAAATGATTCTTCCCCAGTGGAGTCGCCAATGATGTTATCACTCAGGTTGTCCCTTGGCTCCTTAAGGGATACGACCGAGGTAACCACAAACCAATCTTTGGATCGCAGGTCCTAGCCTACCTGCAATTAGAGAGGGCTCTCTCTTTATGATTTAGCTTTGTTTAAGGGATGATTTTAGGCTAGATATGATGCACATGGGTTTTGTTTGAGTTTGGTGGGATGGTTGATCTATTCAAGCAGAGTTGGCATGCAAAGTGTAAGAAATTCAAACCATTGGGCATGGAGTCCATGAATGTGAACTGAAGGGTGTGTTTTCTTTGGCAAAAGAGGGGAATATGGAGCAGGATAGCTACACATGGCACAATGATTAATGCTGGAACAAGGATGAAATGGAGGTCAGGGGATGAGAGGCAGTTAAGGATCTCTCATCCAACCAAAGAGGGAAAGTGGATGAAGGCTAAATAGGAGCAGTGAAGTATTCCTAGACAACATTCAGAAATGAGAAATAGCTTAAACATGATCAATTAAGTATGCATATTCATCACTAATTCAGAGGAAAACATAGAAAAGTTACAAGAATTGAGGACAGAGGGCATGAAAACCAGTTCTGAACTATTCCTTCTTCTTGCAACTTAGATTATGATATATAATAGATACAGATACATATAAATTGATAAACAGAGGGAGGAAAGACTTATTGGACCATGAGAGAGCACGAGAATTCCATATCAAGCTCTTCAGCCATTAAGAGCACAACCAGCCATTTCAGATGCAAACATTCCAGCAATCTTTGATTACAGAGGTTCTTAAACTTACAGGGCAAATCCGGAAAGAGGAAATCAACCAACCAACCCTTTTCATAATACAGAGGGAGGTTTTTATAGAGAAAATATCTAAAAATATCTACAACAGCAGATCTGAGACAGATCTGAAGAAATAAATGCTTCTAACCTAACATCTGTTGAAAATAAATGAAAAAATGTCTATCTAACAGCTGCGCTGGGGCAGCAGCCTCAAGAATGGATAAATATTGGTCCTTTGCTGCAATGCACTGGCAATTTTACCATAACTATGCCTTGGGACTTGCAGCACTGCTCCTATGTGTCTTTGTACATTGTCTCTGCAAAATCTGGGCCTTAAATCTCCTATTTGCTCCCTTTAGACGTTTCTGCTGCTGTTAAGTGGCATTGGAGTGCATTAATTCTGCTTTGGTGAGCCATAATGGCTTAGAACTGCCTCATTGACTATGATGGGGGCTTTTACTATTCATGTTCGTTGGCGCTTTAAATCTCCCACTGATCTTTCGTCTGATACTCTTTTAAAATGAATTTGTGCTCTATCTCTCACTGCTGAACGCTTTAATTGTCAAATCGCCCCTTTATGGCCGTTGTTTGGCCCAAATAACTGCTGCGAGGCCTTTTGCTACCTTTGGAATGCTTTTGGAGGAGCCTCGGCATATGGCCGACCAAAACTTCCTTTAGAACTGATGAAACTGCAAACTGGCGGAATAAATGGGTTCTGGAGGCACGTCGAGGAAAAAACCATGCATTTGGAAGTATTTCAGGCTGTGAGCAATTGAAAATGACTGAGGCATGCCTTGTTTCTTTTGCAGCTGTGGCGGGCGTGGGTGCCACATATAAAACAATGAAAATGGCCCTTTTTCTTCAAAACAGGAAAAAATGCCTTTAAACGTAAAAAACCATCAAAATTTGGGCGCGGGCGGAACACTGTTCATAAGATCAGATCCTGGCGTTGGATCAGGTGCGGGCCGATCCAACGGCTGGCGCTAAATCGGTGATCGACGGCTCTTGTGAATATGTGATTGGTGACATAGTGGAGGCTATGACATAATATTGACTGTCGGATGAGCAACTAGATCGGACGATCGCGATCTATTGGCTATATCGCATCGGGGAGGAGCATCGGGGTAGGAAGTGTTGCATATATACAAAAATTGTGATGGCCCGATCGCCGATATCGCATCGGCGATCGGCCATCGGGGAGGAATGGGCGATGCAATATTACATATGGGTGGAGCGATGCGATGAGGCGCGGACCGTTGGATCTGGGGACAGATCGAACAACTGCCGATAGGTCGGCGATATCGTGTCGGCAAAGGTCTATGGGTGTGGGCCAAAATATATATATGCGATGCGATTGCGATATGGCTTGCGATAAGGCGGAAACCCTTGGAAATGCATGCCTTGCGGTATAGCACGACTTTAACAATAAAACTTTAAGTTTTGCGGATATATATATATATATATATATATGAATAAATGGAGACGCGCGATAGGAAAATATTGCGATGGCGATATCACTGTCGGGTGCGACGACAATATCGCATCGGCAGAGGATTGGAGGTATGTATTGGGGCCAAAATCTTGTGATATGCCAACAGGGAAGTCGCGATCGGCGGTTTTATATCAGAGCGTATACAAAAGGGGCTGGAAACTTGCAACCGCCACCTCTGATAGCGATATCGCCTCGGGGGGGGGTCAATGAATTCGGAGAAGGGTTTTCGCATATAAGGGAGGCTTTTATGAAATCGGAGGTGGATCATAGTGCATCGGAAGGGGTCCGAAGAATGAAAGAGAGGGTTTTTATGTGCTTTGAGAAGGGTTTTAGGCCTTTAAAAGGGGGTTATGCATTGGAAAAGGTAGAAACAAGGCCAAAATATGGATTTGTACATTTGGAGGGAGATTTTATGCATAGGAGTGAGTCCTAATACATTTAGAAGATAGTTTGAGGGGCAAATGAGGGTTCTTGCTAAGTTTCAGGCAAACTTAGCAATTCCCAAGCATGGTTATGGTTATTTTTCAACCAGAAGGAGGGGATATGTACGTAGGGGAGCTATTTAGTGCTTTTTAGTAGGGGGAGGGGAAATAGATAGGGATTTACATAATAATGTTAGAAGTTAATATGAAAATGACAAGAAAGCGCTAAGTATAGGAATGCTTAGGCTTAAAAGGGGAGATAGAACTTTGTAGAGGACATATGAACACTCCTCAAGTAAAGCAGATCTTTACTAAGGGAAATGATATGAAAAATGATGAATTTAAGAGGTATCAAGCAGATCTTGACCTCTTTGGGGAAGTTAGTGAATGATTTGGGGAAGAGGAAGAAGGGGGAGTTAGACATGCCTCGTTTGAGCTGCTCCGAGTGAAAATTGCCTCATATTTGTGATCTGAATAGATATAACACTTGAAAACATGAAATGGATCACAATTCATGATTCTGCCACCACAAAACTACCTACCCAGCCTACTTACCTATCATTTTATCTTCTTTTTGGTTTGGGTGCACTTGATCTTGAAAACCCAACTTTTCAACTTTTCTTTTTGATGTCCTCCTATCTAAAACAACCCTTATTTCTTCCAGGGGCTTAGATTAAGCTGATGAGCGCCCTTGCTTCTCTATCTATCTACAAATCTGCCAAGATTAAGCTGTTTGGACAGATATTCATCTCTATATTCTAAAACATGAAATTTAAACCTAGGGAAGCCAAGATTAAACTGTTTGGCCTTCCCTTAACTGAAACAAAAATGGCATGCCACATCAAATATGGAACTTTTACAGCATGGAAAAGATGAACATATTTGGCACTTCTACTGTCAATCATGAAAAATGACAACCTATCGCAATAGGAGGCTAACAATTATATGCTTATGCATGATGATTAAATCTTAGATATGCATATGTGTTGACCTAATTGCTAATGGTCATAAGTCCCAGGGTTTGGAACTAAGCCCTAGTCAAAGTTTGGTACTCTAGGATGATAGTATTTTTGTGAATTATATGGTTTTGTAACTAAACCTTAGTAGAAGCTCAATTCTCTAATATATGATGACATTGTTTCAAATGTGACAATCTGAGATTTATGAAAGATTGTTGAAATATGAAATTGAGTTGTGATTGGTTTTGATTGTTGAATCTTAATGGATCATGTTTGAAATCTAGGGTTTGCACAAAATCCTAGTAGGAAGTCTAACATATGAATTCTGAAAGTTGTTAGATGCTTTGTTGAAATTATGCTTGTTTGAATTGATTCGAGGGTTTGTTATATATTATAAAAGAATTTGTCATATCTCTGAAAGAAATATTGAAGCCCTTGATATAATGATATTGATAACTTGATTGAGGTGTTGTTGTGATTTATGGTTTGTAACAAAACCTCGGCAAGTAGTTGAAGTATAAAAGTATGTGTTGTTGGTGAACCTAACTAAGTTTAGGTGTTTTATGTCTAATGTTGAATGCATTATTATATGATTCTAATATGGTTAAATTCATGCTTATATATATTTGCGTACTCACTATCTAAGTTGTGCAGGTACATAATCTTCAAGATGGTGAAGATGTTCATTTGATAAGCATGATGAAGAAAGTTATATGGATGATGATGTTCATGATAACTCTGATGAGAAGGATGGAATCCATGAAATATTCTCTGATGTCATAAAAAAGAAGTTGATCTCCCTAAGTTAAGAAGGATATTGGGTATATTCCTTGTATAGGAATGATTAGATCCTCCCTGGTTAAGAGGGAGTGATGGATATGGTTCTCTGCTTCATGTGTCATGCACTAAACCAGGATCAACAACAATAAGTCTTAGTGAAGGACATAAGTAAGATAAGAACACATCACTCTTGTCTTCATGGAAACAAGTCCCGAGTTGAGAGAGAGTGCATATCATAGTCATGATGTTTACCTTGAAAGAAGAAATTGGAGAATGCATTTTGAGGTACTGTTGAAAGAAGGAAATCAGGATTTGGTTGTAGAATATGTTGTTGCATGTAAAGTTGTTGGGCACGGGATCCCCCAAGGGAAGTTTTGGGGCTTAAAGCCTAGTTTTTAGTTAAAAGTTGTAAATCTGATCTAAAGACTCTACATTTTGTGGGCACAGAGCACGAAGTTGTAAATGAATCATAAGGTTGTCCGCCCTCAATTTTGTAATGTAATGTCGACTTTAAATATCCACCCATGGTCCGCGAACCATGGGATTGTATAAATAGAGCAAGGCTCTAAGTTGTAAGGAGAGAGGAAGAAGAAGGATGATGGAATAGAAGATAGTGAAAGATCTAAGTGTAGATTCGAGTCTTTGGGTCATAGAGTAGGAGAAGGCTCTGCAGCTGAGTGCGTGGACCCCTGCAGTTGAGTGCATAGGGCGAGTCGAGTCTGTAACCATTGAAGCATTAATAAAGAGAAGTTTGACAATAATTATGTGTATTTATTTCCTATTTTCTATATCAAATATAGTGGGTATAAATTGCATTTCTATTGTCTATATGGTGCACGAACATATCTGATTGTGTTGATTAAGTAAATGTGGGATAAGGTATCTATTTACGCGAAGTTAACTAACAATTATAAGAAGATAAGTAAGATACGCGGTGTAGCTTGGGGAAATAGTGCAGATCGTTCCCCTAGCAACGCGAAAGCATCTGTCCCTGGTTAGGGCTGCGTGAAATGCGACCCTAACAGATCGCGAAGGTCTTGCAGGTCAGGATGGTGTGCGAAGTAACCTGTGCAAAGGTAGACACAGTTGGACTAAATCGACCCCTCAGACATCTCCAGGGTGCGGAAACTTGGTTCCAACATCCCCCCATACTGCTTCGGGTGAGACTTCAGTCCGCGCTTCGCGAGCTGATGTCGAAAGGGCCAATAGTGTAGGGATTTATTTGGCTAATTAACTCTGAACCTGGATCAGGCCCCCTCAAGCCAACAAATGGTTCTGTTGTTGGGACCAGAATCTACATAGAGATGTCTGATGTCGTATCATTGGAATCCAACTAAGAAGGAAATTGAAGGTTGGTTGGAAAAGAGGATTTATGAGTTCGCGGTGCAGGAGAACAAGAACCCGCCACTGACAAAAGAAGAGTGGTTAGAATACTACCTATACACAGAGATCGACGAAATCTTCTTCGCGTCTTTTCCTACTGAGATGGAAACTCGACAATCCTATTGTGTGGACCCCAGAGTTAGTGTGAACGTTGGAAGCATCAGAGGATAAGATTGCACGCACCTTTGATCATTGGCTCGATCAAATTATAGGAGGATTCATTACTGAGTTCGCGATTGACACTTCAGTTAGCTACAATGAGGCAGAGCGATGCTTTCTTAAGGGACCACGAGGTAAGTATGTAAAGTCTCTGAATAATTTGATTAAAATGTTATTGTGTGAAAAGAGGGTTATGCAATTACCTTGATGTTCAGGGCTACGCGAAGTGGAAAAACTTACAGGAACCAAGGAAATAAGGGACCAAAAACTAGCCCCTTGATTTCACCTCTGTGAGGGGACAAGGAAGAAATCGCGAAGTTCTCGCCGCGAAGTGTGATCCATCTAATAAGGTAAAGAATTCTGCGAATACCACCCCCACCCACACCACTACTAGATTCACCGCCTTCACCTCCATATTCACCCGTACCACCTCCGCCACCACCGCGAGTCAATATGGCAAGCACAATAAAGTTGCCTGTGTTCAAGGGAGTGGGAAATGAGGATCCGGACCAATTTTGATTCCTCATAAGAGCCATGTGGGAAGCACAGGGAGTTACAAATGAAAATATAAAGAAAGTGACACTGGTTAGCACTCTGCAGGACCTCGTGATGACCTGGTATATTAAGCACTCCAATAATAATCCAAATGCGGGAATCGCGGATATCCAAGCAGTGCTAAACAGAGAATTTAGCAGGCTGAAGTCTGAAGCACATTCAATCATTGGATTCAAAGAAATCACGATGCTACCAGGTGAGACTCCTTGTGAGTTGGATCAGAGGTTGAAGTGTATGATTCACGAAACTAAAATGAATCTGATGTATGGACAACATCGCGAATGGTTTGTAGCATCGCTAACACCACACTTAAGGAGCATGCATTCATAGCAGAAGTTAACGACTCAGGCAGAGGCCTTAGAGATTTCAATAAGGTTGCATGAGACCCCAATGCAGGATCCTAACTTGGGAGTTCAACAGATCCATGTGCAGTTGAAAAACTTATGCCTTGAGATGCAGAGTTTGAAACAGGATAGAACAACTCGACCAGAAGTGCATGAAGAGGTGTGGTGCGTAAAATGCAAGGGTCAGGGTCATGATAAGGACCACTACCCAGTGTTCGTGAATTACCTTACGAGAGGAGGACCGATACTGTTAAGGCCAGAAGCACAAGCAGGACCTAGCATGATGCATGCTTTATGGTGCACGATTTGTCAAATAGGGGGAAAGCATGCTACAGACAACTGCCATTTGTTACATAAGTATAGACAACAATTGTTCTCTAATTTTTGTAGGTCGGTGGGACATGATGAGCGCACTTGTAGGAGTTATGAGTTGATGATGGATAGAACTCCCACCTATAGAGTTCAGGCAGAATCGTGGCCCCTAGAACTGAATGCAGGAGTGGCGCGAACAGGATTTCAGTGGCATGGACGAGGCCGAGGTGGAGGAGGACCTGGAAGAGGTTACGAACAATTGATATGCTACAATTGCGGAGAGCCAGGACATTATGCCCATGATTGTACGAACCCAAAGCGTCCATCATGTCTGTATTGTACTTTGTTTGATCATGAGACGTAATATTGTCCTACGCTGATAGCTAGGATACATGACAAAGGAGCGCTACAACCTCCCCCAACTCAGAACCTGCAGATGATGAGGTCTGAGCTGCGCAAGGAAGATCGAAATGTGAACATTGTGCTTTGAAGTGGAATCACAATGGGAGATGATAAGGGAAAATAACCATAGGATAGTACTTGGGTTCACAAAGCTCCGGTGAAAGAAGCGGAGTTTGATTTGGAGCGCACTCAGGAAACCTTCATGGAAGCTAAGAAGAGCTTCGTTGATGCCTCCACTTTAGGAAGAAAAGATAGACCAGAGCCAGAGATGGACCCATGTATGATCACGATGTTCCTGGAAACATGCATGAAGTTACTGTGCAATAGTAATGCTGTAAAGGGATTACAGGAACTCATTAATAGATGCACTGGGACCGCGCCAAGAGAACCGCGCGTAGTCCGGAAGATTGGAAAGCATAAGACGAGGATGGGAAGAGAAATGAGGCTAATTGCACAAATTGGAGAATATGAAATGGACCAAGTAATACTAGATTTAGGGTCGGATGCGAATGTTCTGCCAAAACAGACATGGGAGCGAATGAGGAGACCTATGCTACAATGGTCTCCTATTCAGCTGTGAATGGTGAACCATCATAAGATAATACCCATGGGGCGATTGTAGGGACTCACTGTGGATATTGAAGTGATAGAGATTGTTGATGACAAAAATCCCTACCCCTTGCTCTTAGGAATGGATTGGGCCACTAACATGAACGGGGTGATTAATCTGAAGAAGTGCAAGATTATTTTTGAAAAGAAGTCACTACACGTAGTTATACCTTTGGACTCTGCTGAAGGATCACACTATACAGAGCCAATGTGCGACTATTAAAGTGATGATGATTTGGATTGCATCTATAAGATAACAACGTGAAACCAGGACTGGGTGAATACCACTGTGGATGATTGGCTTGCATGGGAGCACGAGGGCTCCTGTACTTTGGATTTGGATTAGGAAACAGAGCGATGACATAACCTCTTACATGAGGTGACTACTCTGAATTGTAATATGATGACAAGGTCGCTACGTTACGTATCGACAGAAGTAAGAGACCTGCCTACTTAAGATGGGTTAAGTGAGGTAGATACCTTCTTAGATATATTTGAAAGAGAAGTGCTAGAAAAGCAATGCTTCCAGGCCTTGAATTGGGTACTGCGTGCTATGCCCGCGAGGTGGTGGGGTACGCACAAAGGGAGATTTGATGACTAGAATGAATGTAGAAGGATGATGCGCATGCATTTTGGGAAGCCTAAGATGCAATTAACAGACAAGTATGATGGATGGGATGATCCACGCACACACCTGGCCAAGTGGACAAAGGTATATGGAGAAAAGCCACAACCTGAGTGGGTGCACCTGTTCTGTCATACCCTAGATGTTATACCCATGAATTGGTATATAGATACAAAGCTCCGCCATGGGATAGGTGGATGGGATATCCTGCACGAAGGGTTCATGATGACCTTCAGTTTTGAGGATGGATGGGGGGACAGTATTGATGAAGCGTTACAAGAGATAAAAGCAGCCATCTTTAGGATACCACAAGAGCCTTTAGCCTTGAGTCAGCCTAAATGGGATACTCAATTGAGTTGCGTGCTAGAATGTTATAATGTAACTATTGAAGAGGAGGATGAGGATCCGAGGAACCTTAACATTCTAGAAACAGAAGGCCATTGCGAGGTTCAAGGACCACAGATTGAGAACCCTGACATAAACGTGTCAGTAAAAGTGAAGCATGTGAACATTGGTACGGAGGCTAAACCTAAGTTTGCAAAGCTTGGCGACTACTTGGACGACACGATGGTGGATAAGGTCGCTGAGTTACTCCATGAGTACTAGGACTTATTCCTGACCAATTTTACCTAGTTAAAGGGAATCATCGGAGATTGAGGAATAATGAGGATCACGTTAAATCCCAATGTGAAGCCAGTTAAGCAGAGGCCTTACTGCTTAAATCCAAAATACAAGGAGAAGGTCCACGTAGAACTAGACAAGATTCTCGCAGCAAGAATCATTGAGCCCGTGGAAGAATCCGATTGGGTAAGTCCAATGGTGGTGTAGGAAAAGAAGCAGAAGGACAAGATAAAAATATGCGCGGATCTCAGAAAATTGAATGACGCTTGTGTGCATGATCCATTCCCAACTCCATTCACTGATGAGGTGTTGGACAATGTCAGTGGGCAGGAAGCATATTCTTTCACTGATGGGTTCTCAAGGTACCACTAGATCAAAATTGCGCCGGAGGATAGGAGTAAGACAACCTTCGCAACTGAGTGGGGTTGCTTTCAATACACTGTCATGCCGTTTGGGTTGAAGAATGCGTCGGCCATATTTTCGCGCGTGGTTGTTGCAACATTCAAGGAATATATTCATAAGTTCTTGGAGGTTTATTTTGATGATTGGACTGTATTTGGGCTGGTTAAGCGCCATGTAGCGAGCTTATTCTTGATGCTAGATACCTACCAAAGATACCAAATCACGCTTAACCTCAAGAAGTGTGTGTTTCTTGTTCCTTTTGGGAACCTATTGGGACATGTGGTTTGCAGACAGGGACTGATGGTAGATCCCGCGAAGATTGCGGTGATTCTAAATTTGGAAGCACTGCGAAGTGTGAAGCAGCTGCACGCTACACTAGGACATACAGGGTAATACAGAAAGTTTATCAAAATTTATGCCCAAATCACAGCACCGATGGAGAAACTGTTGAAGAAGGATGTTACATTATGCTGGAACAATGACTGCAAGAAAAGCTTGGATATATTGAAGGAAAAGATGGTCATTGCACCGATTCTTGTCTTCCCAAACTAGGACAAAGAGTTTCATGTCCATGTTGATGCCTCGTGTATAGTTCTGGGAGCAATACTAACATAGGATGGTGTAGAGGGCTTGGATCACCCTATCGCGTTCACGATTAGTAGATTGTCTAAAGCAGAAAAGAACTATTCGACCACTGAACGCGAGGGACTGGCTATGGTGTATGCGCTCTAGAAGTATTGACACTACTTGCTAGGAGGTCACTTTAAGATGTATACAGATCATTCCGCGTTAAAGTACTTGGTCAATAAGCCTGTGTTGGGGGGGCGCATATGCAGATGGATTTTATTGTTCCAAGAATATGACTTTGAAGTTGTTGTGAAACCTGGACAATTGAATGTGGGACCAAATCACTTGTCGCGCATTGAGACAGGAGAGGAACCTACTAGTCTGGAGGAAGGATTACTCGACGCACAGCTCTTTGCTGTGCACATAGCGGATGGACATTTTGAAGATATAATTCACTTTCTCATGACTGGAACTGCGCCGAAAGGATACTCTGTCTAGCAGAAGAAGGAACTAGTGGTGCACGCAACAGATTTCTCTGTCATTGCGGGGCACCTATATAATATGGGGAATGATGAGATACTACGAAGGTATGTACCTAAATTTGAATGAAGAAATATCCTCGCGGACGCTCATGGGGGCACTGCGGGAGGACATTATGCAAGAAGAGTGACTGCATAGAAGATTCTCCGCGCATAGTTATGGTGGCCGACCCTTCATCAGGATTTAAAAGCACATTGCAAGGCCTGTGATGTATGTCAAAGAAAAGGTAAACCATCACGGAGGGACGAGATGCCCTTGAATCTGCAATTGTCGTTGCAACCCTTTGAAAGGTGGGTGATCGACTTTGTAGGACCTATCAAACCTTAAGGAAAAATGGGCGTGAGATATATTATCACTCCGACAGAGTACCTGACTCGTTGGGCAGAAGCACAGCTGGTAAAAGATTACATAGCCGCAATGGCTGTGAAATTTCTGTTTGAACACATATTGACATGATTTGGATGTCCGAAGATCTTGATGAGCGATCGTGGTACACGTTTCCCGAACGAGACGATTAGCGCACTGACAAAAGAGTTTCAGGTGTATCATTAGAAAATCAGATCGTATCACCCACAAGCTAACGGGATAGTAGAAGCGTTTAACAAAGTACTGGAGATTGCGCTAACCAAGGTATGAAATGTGCAGCGAAGTGATTGGTACCTGTGCGTACCCGCAGTATTATGGGCTTATAGGATGACATGCAAGAAACTAACGGGACAGACACCTTTCCGGATGGTCTATGGAGTGGAAGTTGTAATGCCGATGGAATACATCATGCCTAGTTTGTGAATAGTAGCACTCACAGGTATGATGGACCACGGAGCCCTGGAGGAAAGGCTCGCGTATTTTGAGGAACTTAAGGAAGAATTATTTTTGGTTGGTTTTGACCAACAGGTATAAAAGCAATGCGAAAAGGCCTGGCATGATCGACATATTAAGTTGCGCACCTTCAAGGTGAACAATTTGGTGTTACTGTATGATAGTAAGTTTGATAAATTCCCGGTAAAACTAAGAATGCATTGGCTGGGACCGTATGTTATTAAGAAGGTCATAGACAGAGGCGCGGTGTAGTTGGTAAAGTTAAATGGAGAACCTTTCCTAGGAAAAGTGAATGGTAGTCAGTTGAAGCCATACACGGGTGGCCCAACTATCTGAATAGCCGACAAAAGCACAGTATTAGCGCTCTAGGCAACTGAAAGGAGGCGCAGGACTACAAACAGGTGTAGGGGGGTAGTTCAACTACAATATTCTTTGAACAATGTGTCCAGGAAGTGTAGAAGGCAGCTGCTTCATGTGTTGCCAATCTTGCTGCAGTCCAGGCAGAGTTGGGAGGTCTCCGTGCGAGGATCTCTGCACCGACAGAGTGACTCAAAGGCGAGTCACGATGTTTGTGTTGGGGGCCTATTGGGCACGGGATCCCCCAAGGGAAGTTTTGGGGCTTAAAGCCCAGTTTTTGGTTAAAAGTTGTAAATCTGATGTAAAGACTCCACATTTTGTGGGTGCGGAGCGTGAAGTTGTAAATGAATCATAGAGTTGTCTGCCCTCAATTTTTTAATGTTGTATAAATAGAGCGAGGCTCTAAGTTGTAAGGAGAGAGGAAGAACAAGGATGATGGAATAGAAGATAGTGAAAGATCTAAGTGTAGAGTCGAGTCTTTGGGTTGTAGAGTAGGAGAAAGCTCTGCATTTGAGTGCACATAGGCCTAGTAGTCCACAGCTGAGTGCGCGGACCCCTGCAGCTGAGTGCGCAGGGCGAGTCGAGTCTATAACCATTGAAGCATGAATAAAGAGAAGTTTTACAGAAATTATATGTATTTATTTCCTATTTTATGTATCAAATATAGTGGGTATAAATTTCATTTCTGTAGTCTATATGGTGCATGAAAATATCTGATTGTGTTAATTAAGTAAATGTGAGATAAGGTATCTGTTTATGCAAAGTTAACTAACAACTGTAAGAAGATAAGTAAGATACGCGGTATAACTTGGGGAAATAGCGTAGATCCCTACCCTAGCAATGTGAAAGCATATCAGTCCCTGGTTAGGGCTGCGCAAAAGGAAATCCTAATAGATCGTGAAGGTCTTGCAGGTCAGGACGGTGTGCAAAGTAACCTGCATGAAGGTAGGCACAGTTAGACTAAATCTACCCCTCAGACATCTCCAGGGTGCGGAAACTTGGTTCTAGCATCCCCCCATACTGCTTCGGGTGAGACTTTAGTCTGCACTCCACGAGATGATGCCGAAAGGGCTAGTAGTGTAGGGATTTGTTTGGCTAATTAACTCTGAACCTAGGTCAAGCCCCCTCAAGCTAACAAAAGTAGGAAAGGGATTTGTATGGTTGAGGAATCTTCTGTCAAGATTCATTTGGAAAGATCTAAGTCCTACTGTGAAAAGTTGAGAAGAAATATCAAAATGTTTGAAATACCCCAGAGGTTTGTGTTTACTTATGTACATTTGAAAGATTGTTACTGATTGGGGTTTTGTTTATACAGGTAAATCTCTCGTAATTTTTGATAGCATGTTTTACATGCTTGTTTTTATCGATTAGTTTGATCGCAAGGGGTTTTTTGTTACTGATCTATTTGATCGGGATGGATTTGCTACTGATTGTAAAAATAAGATTTGTTGAGGATTTGTGAGTGAAGCATTGCCTGGGAGGACATCATGCTAGCACTATGTGTTGATGTCTAGATCCCGAAGTAGGGTGGGTGGCTTTGGTCATAGAGCTATGACCTCAGATACACACCTAGATCCTTAGGTTGGCGGTTAGAAAGTAAGCTTGATGGTATCTAGAGAGGCTGAAACCTTTAATCCATCTTAGTCCCTCTCAGATAGATTGACCTGGTCAGGAATCTATTCCGTGGCATTGCGGTACCTAAATTGTTGAGATACCTTGGATATATTTCCCTGGTCAAGAATCTAGTCCATGGCATTGCAGTGCCTAAATTATTCATAGTTCACATAGTTGGAGATCTTCCTTGTACTTGCATATGATGAGTACTTCCCTAGTTAAGAGGGAGTGTTGAAAAATGTAACTAGGTTCGGTCTTCATAATTGCATTTGAGTCATAATAAAATGTACTTATGAAAAAGAATGAAAATAAATTTATTATTATTATTATTATGACTTATTAAAGCATAGGTTTAATGCTTGGGTCATCATGTTTTAGGTCAAAGTCCCCATTAAGGACTTCTAGGATTTATTCTAAGTCAATAGATTCATTGTACATTTAAAGAGACCCTTCTTGGGCTTTTGAATCATGTAAAAAGAATTTTTTTTTAGTAAAAAATGAATTATGTCACCTCCACACCAAGTCGGCCTAAAAAATATCAAGTCATCCTTAAGAAAGGTAATTCGACCTCACCATAAGCCTCTATATTGAAGCAGTTTGATTCATTTGGAGGAAAATCACTCACACAAGCTCAATCTCCCAGAAGAATCCGTGAAAAGGTGTGAAGTTGCAGTGGAAGAAGGATAATTATAGGATCAAAGTTTTTGGGTTATCTCTCTCTCTCAAATGTGTTATTTTTTGGGCTACGACATCAAGGTCAAGGTTCTATTATCACATCAAGAAGTTCAATTATGACATCAATAAGTTATGTTATGACATCAAGGTCGAAGTACAACATCAAGGTCAAAGTGATGCTTTAAGGTACAAGTGATTATTCAAGGTCATAGTTTTTGCATTAATATCAAAGTTTCTAGGTCGAAGATACTACTGCATCGAAGTGTTTTTGTTGCTACTGCCGCATCTAGGTTGAAGACAATACTAGAAAGTGATCATTTGCTGAAAAAGGAAAGGGATGACTTGGTGGGGAGTAATTTTATGTCTAAGTCAAGAGTCTTGGATTGTCTCAAGAAAAATATTGAAGTAAGAGTTGTTGACTGGGTTTTCCACAAGATTGGGGTTTTTCCCTGACTGTTTACCTACATCTGGTGTCCTTGATCTTCATGCTATTGTTTTGGTAATTGCTTGATGAACTAAGATAAAAGAAGAACATAAGAAAGTTAATAAGAATGCAAGAATCTCACAATTAATTTTCAAGTATAAGAAAATCTTGCTACCTTTCTTATTTTCTAACAAAACCTCTCCAAGGGGAAAACCCAGAAAGAATCTCTTCTCTTCTTATACAATCTGCTTCAAATGAGAAAACTGAGGCCCAAAGCCATAGACAAAGTCCTCCAACAAGCACCAATTCAACTCTTGATGAATAATTTCCAATAAGTTCAAAAGTAAGCCAAGACAACAAGATCCAATCTTACTTCAAACAACTTCCAGCTTCAACTTCAACCCCACCTTCAACTTGCAACTTTGACTTACAATCTTCAGCCCTATAATATCTGCAGAAACTTTAGTTTTTTCACATGTGTGAGAGAAAATGGCATGAAAACAATTTTTTCTTCTTCTCCTTGACTTCTCCTTACTTTCTTGACCTTTGCTCTAGCTTTCATGATGTTCACAGATTCAGATCGAACCTTTTCTCTAACTTTCATGAAGTTCCCAGCTTCAGATTGAACCTTTTTTTGAGACATTGAATTGGTGATCAAATGAGGTTGAATATGCTTCTATTTATAGGCTTTCCATGAGGTCAAATAACTTTCTTTAGGTCGACTTGTCACTGCCAAGGCCGACATGTCACTGCCAAGGCCATCTTGTTCTTGGAGGATCATAGAACTTTCTAGACTCAAAATCAACATCTTTCACATGTTGCAACTTTCCCAATAGGGTCTTATACAATTGACAAGGACTTTATTGACTTAAGAAAAATATTCTTTTGACATAACAAACCCTATTAGAAGAATGAAGAACATGCTTGACCTAGATGACCATCAAAATGGAGCTTGAACCCATGCTTAAAATAATATTTTTCTGTCTTATTTTTTCTTGAAATATAAGATATACATAATGTTTTGAGTACATTGACAATTATGAAGACTAATACTAGTTATATTTTCCAACAAGTTTAGTCCCCATTAGGTCACTAGTTCAAATCACATGGAGAGGGGATGAGGATGAGAGCCACTTGTGGGGGTTAAAATTTTTCCATGAGGCATATAGGATTGACTGAACCTCACACAATCCCATTGACAACATCCCACAAGTGAGTATATCATTATTCCATCCAATATTGAGACTAGCCCTAACCTAAGCTCACTTCTTTCCCTAGAGTTGATTAAAGGCGGCCAATTCTCACTTTTAACTAAGATTATCTTATAAAGTTTCCATAAAATAGAATGATTAATTTCCATATTTTTCCATTAACCAAATAAACAAAAAAGTGAAGTACATTAAACGCTATGATAAATACAAGACAAATAAATACAAGTTAGAATGTGAGCCAACAATTTAAGGGTAGCATGTTAGTAGATAAAAACCTCAATAAACTTGCCAAAAATTGAAGAATATTTTCTCCCATATAATTAAGTATATGAGTTATTAGTTAATTATGATAATAATATATTAAATAATTAAGTTGGGGGGCTTGTTTCTAGAAAAAATGTTTTGAATTTAAAGTGCATGATTTAAATTACAAATAGATGAATTAGATTAACTGAATTTTTTTTAATGAAAACCTTAGAAAAGACTGAAAGAAGGATTTTTATAAATAAAAGAGAGATATTATTAAGGTTAGATAGGTGGAGCATTGTATTTTATGAAAAATTAAAGCTCCTAAAGTTTCATGTCATTTTTTAAAAAGGAATTAAAAATCAACCAAGTGATGAAGAGGCTAAAGGTAATAAGTGTGAACAATTTATGAGGAATATTGCTACTACCTGACGAAGTTGTGACCATGTTCTTTAAAATTTGAGATTGTTGATCGTTATTCATCAAGTTTTAAAGTGTGTATTTCCGCCATCTTAAGGAGAAGAACATTTCTAGGACAAATCCTCTCAAATGTTCATAGCCAACTAAAGATGATTACTTAAAACACAAAATTATATAAAAAAAATTACAATTAATTTAAAACTCTACAAGATCAAAATTAACAAGCTCACAAGAAGAAAACAATTATAATTAACTATAAATCCTACAAGAACAAAATTAACAAGTTCACATCCTTCTTCTCCATGGACAATTACCTCTTGTGCCTCTAACCCTAGAAGTAATGTTTCACCTCAAGAAGAAATGACCATTGGGAAGGCATACGTACACTTATATAAGGTTCTGATAACAATTTGTAGAAGGAAGGCTAAGTGAGGCTCCAACCATGTTGGGATAAGTGAAGGCACCAATATTTTGTGGCCTAGTAAATCATTCATAAAAAAATTCAAATGGTTGCAATGCAACCTTTTGGAGTGTTGACTATGGTTCTATTTTACAAGAAGCGTGATTGAAGTGGATCTCTTTCCACTCCACTAATAATGGTATTTTATAGTAGCAATAAAATTTATTGTCATGAACTTGAGCCCCTTGACAAAGCATAGTGAGAAAACATGCATTAGAGTTTTGCCAAAATTCTACAAAGCATAGCAAAAGAAAATGACTCGTGTACAATGTTTGCAATGGATTTAAGATATGTGTTGATTCAATTTAATTAGTAAACACTTGACTAATCGTGAAATAAACAATTCATCCCATTGTATCTAACACTAAAATTTAAAAAGTCCCTCTATTTGCCTATGGGATTTGAGTATTTACTTTTCCAGGTTAGCCATTATTCAAACAAAGTAACTTCACACCAACCTTTGTCACAATAAAAATAAAGGAAGTAATTCATTACTTTTGCAAAATACTAACAAACAACAAGTTCCTTCAACAATGTGTTACTCAATGCATTCCAAGTGGTTTTCTTAGTGATTGTATTACAACCTAATGTCCTTCACTAATGTTGGTTGATAGTCCTTATCCTTCAATAATTCTTATTGATAGTGATTGTGATGTGAAAGTAAACTAGCCAAAACAAAGTTCCTACCATGCCTTGAATTTGTCATGACCCAATATGATTATCTTCTATATATAGTATTTCTCACTTATTACCTAAGTCGAAAGGATCACACTGGGTAAAAACAGATTGGTAGACACTGAGCTAATGTACTTGAATCTCTTTCAATAAATAAGAGCAACACAAGGCAATCCAACTCTGAACAAATAAGAAGAAAAAAATCCTCAAAGTTGAGGCTTTTAGAAGAGGGAATTGTCATTAAATAATGTCAAGAACAATAGGCTTGCACATGTAAATTTCAAGTAAAAGTGTGGCATGAGAACTACACTTCACATAGTTTTTGAGGATATATCTCCCACTTAAAAAAACTGCATAAGTGAGACTAGGAAGATGCATGTAAAGTTTCACTACATGTATAAACTTTAACACCTTGTGGCAAGGATTCATTCTACACTTCAGAATTAAAGTCGAGGGCAGAGAATGTGTTAAAAGAAGCTTTGCAAGAAGCCTTGCAGTGTGAATGAAAATTTTCATGGCCTTCTCCAACTTATCCATGGAAATAGTTAGTATGTGTGGTATTATCTTAAAAAATACTTAATCTTATCTTCTTGGAGTCCAAAGCTTGCCAAATGCTTTTGTCTCTTTTCTAAATTTTAGTCTTGTCATTTGTAAGTAAAACTCAAGGTGTCACTTTCAAAAATATGGAGACAGAAGCCTTTCATCAGAATAGGTTTTGAAGATACTAGATGTTTGGATACAATTTTCTATAGACTATAGTTAAGAAATCTTCTACATATTACTTCCTCTATTATTTCACATTGAAGACCAGATTTGGGAAGCTTCCTAAGTTTATTAATACTTTTGCAAGGAAAATTTCGATATAGGTAATGGAAGAAATCATTTTTCAGTTGGATATTGTGGTTATCCTCTAGCCAAGATTGTTCTAGCAAGTGATCAAGTATATTTTCTATGTTGTATCTACCAAGGTGTTCAAGCAGACCTGTAATACCTATCAACTCTATAGTTCAGTTCAAATCAAAATCTTGCTCCAATAATCCATATTCCACACAGGGATTTTATTTTGCATACTTTGACTCTATCAAATATTGAGTTCTCCATTGTAGCCAAAACATTCAAGAGAATGACTATTTCAATCCATGAGGCTTTAGTGCAAGTCCAATTGGCACTCAACATGGATGGTTGGTTAAATAGTCCAAGACAATAATCAATTATAAAAACTATAATTTACTCAGATGATGAGATATGCATGTAGATATTTCTATCCAATAGTTTGAGGGATATTTTGCATCTCGAAGTTCGACATCATACCTTTACTAGGATTATAAGACATTTCAATTGCTCGTGATATCTAGTAGTGTTGGGAACTTGGATCATAACAATGATGGTATACCTCTTTAAGGAATAGGTGACAACCTGATGGGGTTTGTCGCCTTAATATTTTGACATGGTTAGAGATATAGATGAAGAACTTACTTGACATAGATGGAAACAAATATGGTTAAGGGGGAGTGTTGAAATTATTAACTCCTACTTGCATTACTAATTAATATGTGATTTTTCATTATACTATAAGGTCATGATCGTTAAATGTGTTTTTTATTGCAATGTAGAGTTTATCTCTATGTGAGTGGTTTGACTCTAATATTTAAAAGGTTGTTATATCTAGTTGGAAATAAGAGATTCTTTTCGACTAGTTAGCTTATGGATTGGTGTGTAGTTGAGATATCCTCCCAACAAGTTGTTAATATTGTTATGATAACTTTTTTATTATAAAGCCAAATATTGAAGTATTTATATATAAAAATGTCGATTGAATAATATACCCAAAATTATTTCTTTTCAGTGAGTGAAGAAACCATATCTACTCTTCCATTTCCTCTCATCTATTATAAATCAATATGTATAGAAAACTTATTGATATTGCATATTATGGTTGGTAAATCCTACTAACCAAATCTTTGTCAATGATAATTGGGTTCGGGGTATGGTTATTTTCCAACACTAAGTAACAGACTCTTTAACTAACCAAGTTGTTTCCTTTGATTGTCAAGTATGGGTCAAGCTCCTTGTAACACCCTCCTCCCACATATACCCAAGTAATTAGCCAACCGGGGTAAACATGTGACGAGAAGTTACTATGATATGGTCCGACTCCCTATGTGTTAGTTAAGGAAGTGGAACCGATGGAACACATCATACAAACCTTCTACATCAGCAACAGAACTCCCAGGAGCCATCCCAACCACTCAGGTAACCAGCCCCTAAGACCAACAGAAGTTTTAATGCATCAAACCTCTGGATGCTCCCTTGATATGGACAAGGGTGCATCTGGGAAGCTCTAGATGCTCCCATGGCAAGGGAAAGCGAGCGTCTGGGGAATTTTTACCCAATTCTATGCCTACGCCTCTGAGATTTGTGCCACCTTTTCAGGCCTAGAGCTCAGGTCACTTCCCATAACTTAATGACACCTTAAGAAATGAAATTTCACAATAGAACAAATATAAAATTGCAGAAACATCAATAACGACTAGACTGGACCCCTACTAGCCATGACAAGAATTTTGTCAAACATATCACAAATATGAAATCTACAGGTCTTAACAACAGAGCTAAGCATAGGGGTCTCATACTTATATGAGATTGGCTATGAGGATTTGTTTCCTTATCACATTAGCTACAATTTCATTTATTAGGCCATAGATAAATTGTCCATTCATTTACAAGTAAAAACATGATGATATCCATACATAACCATTGTCATAATACATGTTTATAACTAGCATAATAACAACAAAAATACCAAGGAAACAACAAACGTATATTCCACATATTAACTAGTATAATACTCATAACATACCAAAGAGAAAGAGAGCTCTTATTGATGATTTCAAAGGCCAACAAGGTTTGAGACTTCTATGAACCACCCGACCATAGACATGGCTGAGCCAAATCTCTCTTAAGCCAATCACCCATGTGCCATATTCGAAGCATGAATGTGGGATCTCATGGAAAAATCCATCAAAAATTTTACATGGAATTTTGACCAGGGTTATTACATAACCCTCCCCTTGGGGGAACAATGTCCCCGGTGTTCAATGACACCTATAAACCAACAAACCGCTGAAACTAATACATACTGTTATAGAAATTTTTGTGCCTTACAACTATAAGCATGAAATGTCCATAATCCAAGGGATCCAAAGTCCCTAAAGATGTTGTTACAACTCCTAAAGGAACAAGGTCAACCAATGACAGCTTCTCCCAGAAGTTATCCACCAAAAACCACTCAGAAACAATCAATTCAGGATCAATTCAGAAGCTCCACTAGCTGCCTGCATTGCAAAGCACCCAAATGCACTGGCTAGGTGCGTTGCAATGCACTTGGATGCACTACCAGGGTGCGCTGAGTGAGAAATGACAAATGGCAAGCTCATTCAACGAGGTGGAAAGACCATGGAAGCTTCCAGAATCTTCTCCAGTGACACTTGCCTCAATGAATTCGACTAGTGATGAGTAAGAGGCTCTCAACCTCCAAGTGGAAGCAAGAACTGATAGAGAGAAGCCACAAGTCAAAACATAAGCTGACTCATCCTCTCTGCTTACATCTATATATGGATCCCTCATCCCAGAGATCCGGAGGCTGGAATTTTGTAATTTGCAGAGAATTGCTATTGGTTTGAGATTGAGATTAGTACATTAGGTGATTTATGCTTTGTGGGAGGAGAGGAAGGGATTCCTTTGCTGGGAGGTAGATGCTGGATCAGAACTCACTTGGTTGTATCTCCTCTTGGACTTTCTTATTCTATCAATAAACTATTTGAGTTTCTCCTACATGCTGTGTATCAATGATGTTTTGTTATATTTACATGTTTAGCTTAATCTGATCTTGAGATTTTTATGAATGTATATCTGTATCTTTGTGTAGTTTCTCTCTCTCGTGATCTTGCAAGAATTCGGTGAAGCTGGGCCGGTAAGGGAGTAGAGAGCTGGGAGCTACTGAAGAGAGGAGCGATTTGGATCAACAAACTAGCGGAAGACACAGGTTAGTTACATCCTTTCTCCTCATTTACATTTCATAAAGAAGAATACTCAATTAGTTTACCTTGTTTGTTGCTAAGGCAATATCACACCTTAGAGTGGGATAGGGGCATTCCGAATGGATACTTTTCCCAACAACACATACTACCTATGGAGATTTATAAGACACCTCGTTGCAGTATTTACAATGACCACTATTGAAACATGACAAAAAAACCATTTACTAGAGCTTTATAACACAACTCATTATGATATTTACAATAATAACTACATACACACACACACACATACACATTTGTTTCACCCAAAAAATAATCATACTCTCTATGGAGCTTTACAAATCTAGCTTGATATAATATTTACAATAATATACACATATGCACATTTACTCAACTAGAAAATAAAAGGATACGATGCCCATATCAATCAACAAGGGAATCCAGAGGCTCACACCTCCACCCTCAAAAGAATTACCAAGATTCACCTCCTTCCCTGGAAGTCCAGAATCCACTGTCAAATTTAAAGCTGCATCCATTGTCTAGCGCTATAATCATGCGCCACTTTTCCTCTCAGTGAATAGTTACCGACTCATTTTTCTAGGGCACACTCCCAATGTGCATCTAATTCCATCTGGCAATGCTAATGACCAAAACAAATATATCACCAACCTTTGCTTCTTTGCTACACAGTCCCTCAAGCAATTCGGTCACCCCCTTTTGTGCAGTCACACACCTTCTAAGTTCCACTGGCACCCCCATCCTAGGTAGTCCATCCCTCAGAAAGGTTTCCTCGCATCGAAAGGTCTAGAAACCAAGGCATATCCCTTCCTCAAATCATCATACCAGTCATAACATTCTCATGGAAATCAAAGGAAACTATTGGGTACCAGTGTCCCACAATGGCCTTGCTCCTGAATGCTTTACCAACATATTGCTACTTGTTCCAATTTATTTTGTTGATGCTTCTGATTCTTGCAGTCGGTTTCAATCATCCAACCAGGAATTTTCATGCTTTCCTTTACCAAGCACATAATTTCCATTAGATTTAAAATAAATTGAAATAACTTTAATTCATACCTCATTGGTGGCCCGTCAATAAGGTATGCTTGCAATTTTTTTCACTTCCTATCACAATAAGTCAAAATAGCATCTTTGACCCAATCATCATGTATTAACATATCACATCAGGTTTGCTCAAAACACAACCATCATAGATCAAAATCATAAATCACATGCAACCATCATAAACCAGAATCATAGATCACATGTAATCATCATAGACCAGAACCATAAATCACATGCATAATAAAATTGAATGACATACTAATACTTATCCTTTAATCAATCCTTAGCTTCTACCTTTGTCCTTATTTCGTACGCACACCGGATCGGTTGCCACACACGACAAACACCCAATGCCTTCTCCTCAACCATGTGCACATACACATAGTGTGCATCACACATATACAACCACACACGACACACATCACCATGCAATACATGCACCTACACTGACATGCAACTCATACACCTACACCCAGTGTACAACACAACACATACATACACCTACACCTAGTGTATGACACAACACAATACATACATACACCTACACCTGATGTATGACACAATACATACATACTCCTACATCCGGTGTACAACATAATACACATATGTACACATAGTACAAAACAATGAATACACATGTCACGATGCCACGAATACATAATGCACATACATAGTACCACATGTACACAATAAAACATGTACGACATGCACATAATACCATATGTACACTAGTACCACATGTACAACATGTACATAGTACCACCTATACACATCACCACCTGCACAATGTGTACACAACATCACCATGCAATACATGCACCTACACTGACATGCAACTCATACACCTACACCCAGTGTACAACACAACACATACATACACCTACACCCAGTGTATGACACAACACAGTACATACATACACCTACACCCGATGTACGACACAATACATACATACTCCTACATCCGGTGTACAACATAATACACATATGTACACATAGTACAAAACAATGAATACACATGTCACGATGCCACGAATACACAATGCACATACATAGTACCACATGTACACAATAAAACATGTACGACATGCACATAATACCATATGTACACCAGTACCACATGTACAACATGTACATAGTACCACCTATACACATCACCTGCACAATGTGTACACAACATCACATGTACACGCCACTGCCTACACAACGTTTACACAACACCACATGTACATTGTACCACCTATACAATGTGTACACAACGCTAGATGTACACAACACCACATGCATGACATGTACACGACACCACATGTACACAACACCATATGCATGACATGTACACAACACCACTTGCGCACAACACCACATGTACAACATGTACATGGCACCACATTCTCATAGCACCACTTATACAATCATGCACACAACACCATATGTACATAGCACCATCTATACCTAACACTTCATATGCAATATTCACACAACATTATATGTACCATCATGTACATAACATTACATAAACAACATGTACACACACTATATATACACAACACTGCATGTGCACAACATCACAGATGCAACATGTACAACATATACAACATATGCACAAAAGTAGTACCACACATCCAAAACCACACTGTCTCTACCAAACAACCTTGCTTCTAGCATCTTATCCATGCTTGTCCCAACATGCCACATACCACACTGCTTTCATTTCGTTGATGTGTCCCTCAGCCTAGCCTGTCCATAACATAAGCATACTATAATAACATAATATAAACTCATATCCACATGATACTGAACTAACATAGATTTGTCAGGACTATTCTTCCCACTTGATTCCTCATGAACCGTGAACCTCTTCATTTCATTCACCTACATAAGCAATCATTCCTTCACAAGAATGATTCCTAACAACCTTGTCAAACAACAACATACATACATACATACATACATACATACATACATATATATACATATAAATATTAGCATTAAACAATCATGATCTTGTCAGACAACGACATACATACATACATATATACATATAAACATTAGCATAAAAACAATCATGATCCATGATGACCCTATTAGACATGACATACATACATACATACATACATACATACATACATACATACATACATACATACATACATGTATACATATATATACATCAGCATAATCATGATCAAAACATAATTACCAGATATCATAAGGTTAAGGTTAAGATAAATCCCTTTATCTTTTCACAACATGCACAACATTGAGAACAACGATTCCCAACATAGCTAAGGCATCTGACACCTCAAGTCCATTTACTTTGCTTTTCCTGTTTACTTTTCTCATGACTATCCTACCATCATCCATTTACACCAGTGGACCCAACCAAACCAACTGGTTGTCATACTCTTGCCTTTAAATTCCCTTATACATGCACCAACTTCATCTAAGTCTTACATTGTCTGCTGGATTTCATTAACTCTCCCTGAGCTCCACTAACTTTCCACTTTCCCCAACCAATTCCCAAGACTCTCAAAACATAAAAGGAAATACCAAGAAGCAAGAATGAGAAAACCAATAACAATATGAAACCACAAACAAAGCGGTATGGCCATACACCAGACATAAACAAAGCCACAATCAAGCACAACAAATCACAAAAGACCAAAAGCACAAGACTATCAACAAACACCATGACTCAATACCCATGGTTCCTAAAGCCTCTAAGGGAAAGCCCAAGTTAAGACTTCTTCACGACTTCATGGCAGTGTCCTTTTCCATGCAGTACCTTGCATCATACTACCATAAACAAATAATTGTCAGTGCATAAATAAACATAACAATACACCAGTTACCTTATCTTGTTGTGCCAATCACGATGCCTTGTAACCAAACACATTTATGCCATGTCTCAAGGGACTCCAATTCCCTTGACAGGTCTAACTATAACTAGACACCAGCTGTTATACCTGTCAAATACATGTCCACGAATATAACAAACATCCACATAATTTCAGACAAATTAGGGTTAAGAATACTTCTTGTATGCAAAGCACTCATTCGTTTGGAATTGTAGTTTCCAAACATAGCCAAAGGAATTATCACCCAATTCCTTTCTTTTAGCTTTACCTTGTTGCAACTGAGTCTTGTTATGTACTGTCACATCACCCAATGGATAGTTATATAAACAGATCAACTATTACCTTGTCATACTAATGCCAAGCATGTTACCCTGCAACTACTCACACGTGTCAACCAATAAGACAATCATATATATCAATTTGAAATCAACCTTTACCAACACCAACAATCATGTCATAATCCATAGTCAACTCATAGTCATTAGACATAATGCTAGAACTGTCACCTATTACACTCAAGTACATGTTAACTATCTCAACACACACGTGTGAGTAAAATCATTTTAAAACAAGATCATTTCTTGATGCAAGCTTATAGAAACATACTCATGTCATGCGATTAATCAAACATTCAACAACAGATAGACGACATAATAGACACCAACACTCAAAAACCAAATAGATGACATAATCAAACATTCAAGCACAACATAGATGGCATAACCAAGCTCATACCTTAATGTATCTCAGGGGAGGCTATCTTGTTTGTGCAATCAATCTACTTAGCATGATATAACTTCACAACACATCAGCTCAAACACAAATAATATCATGAAATCCATAATAGTCACTAACTAACATGTTCGCATCATAAACTCATAAACAATCATCCTTCATACATAATAATCACATTTGCACAGTCATTTTAGATTAGTATGACATAATATCACAACATATTAACTCATACCTGAATGACATAACTGTTACAGGGAAAAGTGTCTATATAGAACTGCTCTATCCCACTAAGGTGTGACAGTTGCCTTAGAAACAAACAGAGACAAGCTACTTTCATTTTCCTTTATGAATTATAGATAGAGAGGAACAGAAAGACCAACCTCTGTCTTGCGCTAATCTCCTGATTTGATTCCTCTCTTCTTTGATAGTCTTTAGCTACCTGCTTCCTTTCATGCCCAGCTTCACAAAGTACCTGTAAGATCACAGTAGCATAACACTATACAAAGACATGGATCTATAATCATAAACAATCTAGGATCAGATGTAAATTGACCATACAAATGTAGCAAACATCAATGACACAAGAGCATGGAGGAAAACTTGAATAGCTTTTATTGATAAACAAGAAAGAGCCAAGAGGAGTTACAACCAGTTGTTCTGACCCATCATCAACCTCTTAGCAAGGAAGCCCCTCTTCACCTCATACAAAGCTTAGATCACCCAAAAATCTGATGTTTGTCTCAAGAAACCAACGACAATTCCTTACAATATGCAAAATTCCAGCCTCTGGATCTCTGGGATGTGGGATCCATATATAGATATCTGTAATGGAGATGAGTCAGCTTATGATTTGATTAGTGTCTTCCCTCTGATAGTTCTTGCTTCCACTTGGAGATTGATGATCTCTTACTCATCCTTGGTCGAATTCAGAGAGCCAAGTGTCACAGGAGAAGATTCTGGAAGCTTCCATTGCCTCTCCACCTCGCGGAATGACACTGCCATTTGTCATTTCTCGCCCATCGCACCCCATAGAAGGGATTTTTGAAATGAAACGCACCCACACAGTGTATTTAGGTGAGATGCAACACACTTGGCCAGTGGAGCAGCTGAAATGATCATGTTTTGACCAATTCTGAGCAGTTTTTCATGGAGAACTTCTGGGAGAAGCTGTAATCTGTTGACCTTGTTCCTTTAGGGGTTAGAACAACACTTTTAGGGACTTAGGATCCCTTGGTTTATGTACATTTCATGCTTGGGGTTGTAGTGCCCAAAAATGTCTATAACAGTTGCCCCCTAAAGCATGAGTTTGTTAATCTTTTGATGTCGGGTGAAATGCTTTATTATGAGGATCCGAAGTTCTTTCAAGCTGGGAGGAGACCTGTAATAAGATACAATACAATACATTATCTTCATAATATTTTCATGATCTAGCTGAGGCGGGCATTCCCATGCTCAGCTCTATAAATTCATTTTCATGTACATAGGACAGATAATCGTCTAAGTGTAGACTGATGATTCTGATAGAGCCATCATCCTTTTGATTGGATGATTATCTGTGCAGCAATGATGTACATTTGATGTCTTTATTTTCCCGAATATATATCGCAACCCGGATGGATGAAACTAGATCCGGGGTATTTAATCTCGTTCGATCTTCACTCGAAGTACAATTCGATCCATGTGAAAGCTGTTCTGGAGTCAAACATGGAAAGACATCGCCTGATTACCAGCCAATGATGTAAGCTGTTAACATGCGTGAGAGGAACCACCGATAATGATAATGACCCTCAAGGTACTGCAGTACAATTCACGTGGTGTGAATAAAGGACTTGGCATCGAACACCACGCAAAATCTTTCGGTCGAAGGCCATTGGTGTAAACCTGTCGCCGGAAGTGAGAAACTTGCCATTGAGGCATGCAAGCTTCAAAGTACTGAATGGGGTGTTCCTAGATCAACTTCTTGGATAATGAGCTGATGTTGAGAAGAAGTGATCTGTCATAGGATGGCCTTAATGAATCCCACATCAATGACACGGAACGGAGCAAATGATTTTAATGGAGGTGAAAACGATCTGGTGATATAAGGTTCAGGGTGGCGATCATGAAAGAATGGAGTATAAATGTATTGCAGTGGGTGAGACACAGGTGAATTCTATGAATGACTTCTCTTGAACATATCGGTGACACTGATGTGATGGATTGGTAGCATTAACCCCAAATGTGGATGGTATGATGGGACCATGGTGATGTGACCGGTGAATGAAACAACCCAACCCGACTCGGACGCGGAGTGGAAGTGTCATGTTCAAGAGCGACTTGCTACCAACAAAGTTTCTTCAAGTTTTCTTCCCAATTTTCCCTAGTCATTGCTGACCAGTACCTCTTTATTTTTGTCAAGCTTGAGGAGGATAACATATGCTTTTTCTATAATTTTCCCTTCGGGCAAACCCATCGCTATGTTTTAACGAGCCTAGCAATAGTGAAACTCGTTCTCGTCTATAGACAAGTTTGTCGCTATTAAACTTTTAACGAGTTTAACGACAAAGATAACTCGGTCCTTTTCAATTTTAGAGAGTCTGAAAAGGAACATAAAGGTAACTCCAAAATTCCTTTTTTGTCATCTAATCCCTTAAGTCCGAAAAAGTATAAAACAATACAGAAGGGATGAATTTTCGATACTTTTAACGAGCCGAACAAAACAAGCGCTCAATCTTTTTGTGTAATAATCTCTCAGGTCCAAAAAGATTAAAATTTAGAGGAGAGATAGCACTTCCGGTCCCTTTAACGAGCTGGAGAGGCCAATGGCTCGACAATCTTTTCATATTTTACGAGTCAGTTGAAAAGATCTTAAAGGAGACTTGTCTTTTGAGGAATGAGTGATAAAATGGATAGCAACTGATTCCAGGTAAGGTTTGGAATTTTCCAACCATGACAGTGTTACAAGGATGGCTAGTGAAATCACTCTTCGCAGCTGTTCCTCAAAATGGGTAAACAATCAAATGGAGGTGAATGATCGGCCAATGCAAAAGTGGAGGTGATAGTGAAAACACGACCAAGGCTTTAATGGCTGAAGTACTACATTCATGATGGTTATTTACCGACGAACAATTCATTTTTTAATGAGCTTAAATGTGGGGGAAATATTTGCTCATGTCTTATGTTCATTTTTTAACGAGCTTGAACTATGTGCTAATACTGCTCGATTAATCTAGTCGTGTGATAAGAATGTCTCATATATAAAAACGGAAATTTTTAGAGTTTTGCCACACATCCTTTCTTTATGAAAGTTAGGAAACGACCAATCCTACGAGTTTAAAGGGTTAGAGGACCTACAAATTTAAAAAATAAATAGTCACTCTTCGCTTGCACACCAAAAGGCTTGCATGCCTCCAGGTATAAAATAGAATTTCAAGGTTACCCCTTCTTCTTTCCGTTAAAACATTTGTTTTACCGGGAGAGGCCTACCTCTTACAGGTTACCCAAATATTGTTTTATTCACAGTACAAACAAAACACTTCTTCGGCGATGTTTACCGAAATAGACAAAGGTGAGTGAAGGAGGCTACTCCACTCACGCAACTTTGACAAGAGAATCTTTTTCTAGAATAACCCCCTCTTCCAATCATGGACGGGAGTACAGACTAGTCATATTCTCTCGTGGAAACCTACCCTATACCCGAAGTTTTCCTGCCAAAGCAGACCAGGGTGCATGCCCCCTGGGTTTCAGTCATGTCCCCCGAATTACTCGCGCTCATCAGGCGGGCGGACTGGAGATTGAGACATTTCTTGCGTGAAAATACCATTCAGGGATGGTATATGACTATTTGCTCTGTATGATCCGAGAAATGAAAGCTAGTCTACGAGCTTGACCACTCTTCCTTCATGCGGAAAACACATTACTCTAAAGAGTGAGGAGACAATTGCTCCCATGCAATAAATATAGTCTCGTCCAAGGAGTAGATTATAATCTAGGGGTCCTTGAACTACCATTATGTTCATGTGAGCGGTTTTCCCCCTCAATGTTATGGGCACATTGGGAAGGATCCCTAATGGTCGACTGGTTCCTTTATCAAAGCCTGTTAGATTTCTCATCTCAGGCAAAAGCGATGGCGAATCAAGCGCTTTCCAAGCAGTCGAGGAAAGGATACTCACAGAAGCCCCCTCATCTATGATGGTACTAGCCATAACCATTCTATATATTTGAACAATGATTCAGAATGGTACACTAGCTGGTAAATGGGGTCTGCCTAGTTGATTCCAGTCGAAGGAGACAACTAGGTTGCTTGGAGGTGGGACTGAATAGACGGCCAGGTATGACTCTGACGAACTTCCTTCCTGCGGTAAAGGAACGGGTAAATTTCCCCCATGTTCATTGGAGTCTGTGCTTATGAAAAGAATTTGGACGGTGTTATCCTTATTCTCTTCGGTGACTGTATCATCTGAAGATGGAACCTCTGAAGGCAAGACCAGGTCAACTGCCGCCTTGACCGTTTGACTTTCATCTGGTATGGGTCCAGATGGTTCGTCTTTAATGATAGATGCTTCAGCCGACCACTTGAGTGGGCCAACTAGATTTTCAACTAGTGACGGACTCGGCAAGAGTTTTTTATATCCAGGAGGAAGTCGTAGTGGTGAAACCGGACGATCGTCCAAAACTCTTTTAGCCTCGTCTAAGAAGGGACAACGGTGGACGGCATGATTTCCTTCGCACATTTTACAAGGAAATCTATATTTTCCTTTTTGTCCTGGGGCTTCACTTTCACTAGTCGACGATGTGTTTTCAACATGATCATCGGAGGTTAAGGACACTGGGTTGTGCAAACGAGGAGACCAGCCCCTTAAGATCCGAGGGATGCAAGGACAATATCTATGATAGTGGTCTCCTTTGCAAATGACACATGGCGATTTAGGCCTGGTCGGTGCAGTGTGTGGATTTTCGCTAGACGACACTCGTTTGCCCCCATTCGCTTTTGGCTCCTTCTTCTTCTTCTCTTTCTTATTCTTTTCCTTCTTCTTCTCAGGTACTTGACTTTTGGCTTTACCAGCCCCATCAAGCAAAGAGGAGGGAGGAGAGGAATAATTAGAGGAAGTAGAAGGTTGGTGGGTAACTCTGGACTCGCCTAGTTGCTGGTTCGATTGTTCGGGAATTGCGGTGTTCTGAACGACAGAGGTTGAGAAGAGCCATACAGGCAAGCCGATTGTCAGCCCTATAAGCGACAATGTGGCCATATGGGGTGCACCAACATCTCCCCAATAGGAGAAGGGACTAGGATTTCCTCCAAGGGGAATTCCTTGGTTGGTGGATTCCATTTTCTCAACCTAAGATCAACGTAGGAAAGGGTAATGAGTATTCCGTTTAAAATAAAAATTTAGACGCTTTGACACAACTTGTTTTTTCAATTTTTAAGAGTCAAGAAAAAACAAAAGATTACTCTAGTCTCCTTCGATTTTTAATGAGCCTGAAGTGACAAGTGCTCAGATGGACCTTTTTTGTTAAGGATTTTGAAAAGGAACGAAAGGGACTGATCTGGAAATCTAGGTAGAGGGATTACCAAACCAATCGCAAAACTGCAGAATACTTTTTACGGTACGGCAGTCAATCTTCCCGAATGTTGTGTTCAGTGCATTGCGATCGATAGGGCGGCAGACACGTCTTCCTATGGATAAAGGGTTAAGCCTATTGGGGTCTCCCAAAATATACTCGACGGTACGTGGGAGCACAAGTTCGTACTGGCACTTATCGTCTCAAAGTGGAGGAATCACCCAACCATCGGTGAGAACAACAGTTACCAGGATTTACGACGCCGGAATATGTCTCTAGCCTAGACTTCTAAATGCTGTGCGTTAAGTTCCAAAGCGTTGTTAGATTCATTGAATTTATTTTATAGTTGATCTTGTTTATGAATTTTTCCTTTCAGGTTCACCGTGAGATGTAGATGTAATTCCTAAAATGCAATCTAAGATGATAAACAAACTTTTTATCTTCTTTGTGAAATGAAAACCCTAGCTAATAAGGAAAGAAAGACATAATCTTTTCACAAAGAGCACACTCTAAATGCACTTTCCTAAATCAAGCCAATCAGACTGTCTATATGCAAATGCACATGCATGTATTTGTTTTCGACTTTCTTAGTATATGAATGCTAAAAAGAAAGTTGATGCACAAATATGAATTTCTTTCCAAGCGACAAATATCAACAAGTTTCCTTTTGAAATAAAAAATGGAGACGATCACAACACCTTACGATTTTGAAATGAATACTTGTTCTTGACACTAAAAATTACAAATTCAGACCAAAAACAATAGTAACAGGATAATTGACCATCAATAGCAATCAAACTCTTTCCTACGATTGAAATCGACACTTGCGACAGTTTCAAATCAAAGGACGATAGTACGATTATGCTACTTTTGCAAAGGAGAACTGAAAATGACTCAACAAACACACAAAAACATCTACAGTTCTTTTGTACAAAGGAGGCAGAATAACAACAAGGAAAAGGGGTTTCAAACAGACATATATTGATCACAGGCAGCAAAATTCAGGAATAGATCTGGAAAGAATGAATCACAGAAACCAAAACTGCACAGAGCCTAGTCTGATCAGCACACCTGTAACACAGAGAATTTGAAATGTAGCGCACCTTGTCCACTCGGGAAGTGCACTGAAGTTCAGATTCTATGAACAGTACCTGCGCTGGGCCAGAAACGAGATTCTGTTTGGGTTCCGGGTCACAGTTTGCAGTTCAGTTCTTGGGTTTTGGATGAGCAAAAAGCAATCAGTAATGCAACAATCAGGGGTAGATCTAAGGAGGATCTAAGAGCTATCACAAGGGCAATCAGATAGTTCGTGAATCATTTGTTTAAATCATAAACAGATCCAGTAGATGGATTGAAGTAGCATTTATCTACTTTGCATTTTTTATGGCAAATGCAGTTCGAATACTACCTGTAAGTTTATGAAACAGACAACAAAGAATGATAAACAAACAAGCTAATTATTCCCCAGCGGAGTCGCCATTTTGTTACAGGGAAAAGTGTCTATATAGAACTGCTCTATACCACTAAGGTGTGACAACTGCCTTAGAATAAAACAGAGAAAAGCTACTTTCGTTTTTCCTTTATAAATTATAGATAGAGAGGAACATAAAGACCAACCTCTGTCTTGCGCTAATCTCCTGATTTGATTCCTCTCTCCTTTGATAGTCTTTAGCTACCTGCTCCCTTGCACGCCCAGCTTCACCAAGTATGTAAGATCACAGTAGCATAGCACTATACAAAGACATGGATCTATAATCATAAACAATCTAGGATCAGATGTAAATTGACCATACAAATGTAGCAAACATCAATGACACAAGAGCATGGAGGAAAACTTGAATAGCTTTTATTGATAAACAAGAAAGAACCAAGAGGAGTTACAACCAGTTGTTCTGACCCAGCATCAACCTCTCATCAAGGAAGCTCCTCTTCACCTCATACAAAGCTTAGATCACCCAACAATCTGATGTTTGTCTCAAGAAACCAACATCAATTCCTTACAATATGCAAAATTCCAGCCTCTGGATCTCTGGGATGAGGGATCCATATATAGATATCTGTAATGGAGATGAGTCAGCTTATTATTTGATTAGTGTCTTCCCTCTGATAGTTCTTGCTTCGACTTGGAGATTGATTATATC
This sequence comes from Pinus tabuliformis, assembly GCA_031772625.1. Classification (NCBI taxonomy): domain Eukaryota; kingdom Viridiplantae; phylum Streptophyta; class Pinopsida; order Pinales; family Pinaceae; genus Pinus; species Pinus tabuliformis. The sequence goes on from CM062818.1 coordinate 1,222,582,890, forward strand.
TTACTCATCCTTGGTCGAATTCAGAGAGGCAAGTGTCATAGGAGAAGATTCTGGAAGCTTCCATTGCCTCTCCACCTCGCGGAATGACATTGCCATTTGTCATTTCTCGCCCATCACACCCCATAGAAGGGCTTTTTGAAATGAAATGCACCCACACAGTGTATTTAGGTGAGATGCAATGCACTTGACCAGTGGAGCAGCTGAAATGATTCCGTTTTGACCAATTCTGAGCAGTTTTTCATGGAGAACTTTTGGGAGAAGCTATAATCTATTGACCTTGTTCCTTTAGGGGTTAGAACAACACTTTTAGGGACTTAGGAGCCCTTGGTTTATGGACATTTCATGCTTGGGGTTGTAGTGCCCAAAAATGTCTATAACAATAACCCTAACCATCAAGTTACTAGCATATAACAACGACAACATATAACCTAATCATCAAGAAAAATATCATATAACAACAAAAAATTAACATATAACATACTCATCAACAACATATAACATAATCATAAAGTTATCTAACACAAAACAACAATTAAAATGCATACAACTACGGGTTACTATCATTCATGACTATCCGACACATGTGTATATGACTACACTAATCGACTGGCATCTATCATGTATATAACCATAACATCAATAGAATGAAATTCATACACATAACCATAATTCATATAACAATCCTTAACCTATATACCTACATGCCCAACATACAAACCTGTATGACGACATGTTCTTGCCTCGAGGTCCAATGCTGCAACTTCACTTTGATGGTCTACATCTCCTGCTCTATCTCAGCCAACACATTAGCATCATAACATACCAATATCATCATGATGACCTAATTGCATACAATAACTTCACAATGCATGTCTAACCTACCATACATGCATAACCATAACCATGAAAACGCATGTATAATAACATATAGACGCTAACATGCATAACAAATTCATATACAACCATGCACTCATGATGACACATTCTACAACAACACCATCAACCTTCACAAGGTGACATAAATACAACCATGATCAACACCATGCAAATGCAACAAGCACATGGACTACAAGAATAAGGAACACATATGCAACCGACATGAATGCATGACCAAGACACCGCCCATCCAGTCTGAGGGGTGAATCATGCTCTGATACCACTCTGTGGTATCCGATATCACCCAAAAAGAACGGAAACCAAACACCACCCAAAGAGAACGAAACCTACTCTTATACCACTTTGTGGTATCAGGTAACACCCAAAGAGAACATAACCCAGTCATTCCCCAAAGAGAACAGAACCCGCTCTTATACCACTCCGTAACACCCTCCTCCCACATCTACCCTAGTAACCGACCAATAGGGGTAATCATGTGACAATAAGTTACTATGATATGATTCAACTCCCTATGTGTCATTTAAGGAAGTGGAACAGACATAACACATCACACAAACCTTCCACATCAACAAAAAAACTCCCAAGATCCATACCAACCACTTAGGTAACCAACCCATGAGACCAACTGAATTTTTAATGCATCAAACCCTTGGACGCTCCATTTATATGGACAAGCGTGCATTTGGGAGGCTTTGGACGCTCCCACAACAAGGGAAAGTAAGCATCCGAGGAATTTTTTCCCTAGTGTTGTGCCTGTGACTTTGGAATTTGTGCCACTTTTTTAGGCCTAGAGCCCAGGTCATTGCGCAGAATTCAATGTCACCTTCAAAAATGAAATTTCATAGTGGAAGAAAGATACAATTGCAAAAACATCAACAGGGACTACACTGCCCCCCTACTAGCCATGATAGACATTTCGTCAAACATATAAAAAATATGAAATCTACTGGTCTTAATAGTAGAGTTGAGCATTTGTTCCAACCAAGGCTTATACAGCTAGTAACTCAACCCACGACTGCTATTGGGCTTCCAAGCGTTTTTCCAACCAATGCTCCAAGACTAGTAACTCAACCCACAACTGTTGTCGGGCTCTAGAGTGTTTGTCCAACCAAGGCTCCAAGACTACTAACTCAACCCACAAAGGGCTACAAATAATTTTTCCAACCAAAGCTTCGGGACTAATAACTCAATACAAGTTGTTACAGGGCTCCAGAGCATTTGTCCAACCAAGGCTCCAGGACTAGTAACTCAACCCAAGCCATTATAGGGCTTCTAGAGCATTTGTCCAACCAAGGCTCCAGGAACTAATAACTCAACCATAGCTAAATGAAACATAAGAACCAACCAGAAAAACAAAGAAATGAACCCACAACACCATGGCTATCCAGGAAATGGAAAGGCTAGGCAAATCCACTATCAATATAGGAAATTCTCCATGCAAATGATAGATCATGACCAATAAACCACATGCATATGCCATTACTACCAAAAATAGTGAGGAAAAAATATATGCAACTCGGTACCTGTAAGAAAAACCCATTGTAGTTGTTGATCTTGATGTCCTCTTGCGCTTTACTACTCTTCCTTTTCCTTCTTGCTCCAAACATCCAAGTATACCACACTCTCCAAGAGTGCTCCAAGAAAACTCTAAGTGTCCAAGAGAGAGAGAGAGAGAGAGAGAGAGAAATAATAATGAGAGAGCTCCAAAACTAAACCAACAAAAGGTTACACTAACCAAGCTTGCCCATTGATCCTCAAAAGCCTTTTTATCAATAATCCTCTATTTTCTTTATTTTCCATCATTTTCCTCCTCACATGCAACCTATGACCTTTCACCTTCCTTTTCTCCTAATTTCCATTATTTTCATAAATAAATGTCCCAAAAATGTCATTTTCCTTTTCAAAACCTTTGCCACTGCCTTTTCCAATTTCCTTAGCCATAATAACCAAAATGAACACCCATTAGGATGTTTTCCCCACCATTCATCTTGGAATATGTGTCCCATGACCTTGGTCTTATTTTTTCCTTTATGAACTTTTACATGGAATTTTGATGAGGGCTATTACATTCCTTAGGATGCCAATGTACTTATGGAAATTTCTTCTGTCTTTTATTACCAAGTTGAGTAATGTATTTTCTTGGAGGTTCTTAAATCACACTATCCTTAATTATGGACTAAAACATAAATCAAGTGTATTTATCCAAGTATCTAAACCAAAACATGATTTAGTGTCATTATAAGAACATGAATTTGAAGGTGACTTATCAAAGTGTGCCAAAATCTTGGTCAAATTCCATGATAGGTCCTACCATATCAAATAATGTTTTTAAATAGAGAATCCATACAGGCTAGTAGAATTTTTATTGCTAATGGAAAACCTGTGAGCAATTTAGGAAACCGACGTTTCGGACTAGCTAGGTGAGTCCATCATCAGGGCAATGAGATTAGAATTATGAGAAGAGAGAGTCAAGACATTAAGTTATTAATAGAAGAATCGAGAGATATCTCTTAGCTTGTACTGTCGGCTGGAAGATTTACATTTATAAATTAATTAACTCAATTTAATTTCAATAATTTAATTAATTTTAATTTTTTTTTTTTATTTTTTTTTTTTCTTAATTTTATTTTTATTTGTTTACATATATTTATATATTTATTTTATTTTAAATTTCAAAATTGAAAAAGGTTAATAATTAAGTTTTATTTAAAAGCCTCATATGTAAATATTTTTATGTTATACCTAATAATGTTATTTACTTTGCAATAATTGCAAATGAAGAAATTAAACAAACCTAATATATGGATTAAGTTAATAAGTTAATTTAATTTAATTTTTATTTATATTGTTAAATTTGTTTATTTTTCTTTTATTTATTATATTTCATTTATTTATTTATTTATTATTATTATTAATATTATTATTTATTTTATTTTATTAAATTTTAGTTAATATATAATTTTTTATTTAAAAGACAATGTGTATCTAATTTAATTTAATGTTTTTTATTATTTATTTTGTTTATTCATATTATGTGAGCTAAAATATAACTGAGAATGTTTTGAACTAAATTTACTTGGAGAACAATTACGTTAATAAAAATTGGATTAATTTAATAAATTAATTCATTTCATCAATATTTTCTATTATATGTTATATTTAAAATTATGTGAAATGTTGTGTAAGAGAGATCTTTACTTAGAATTGATTTAAGAAGAAGAGAATATTGTCTACATTAACTTATATAATTGATTAAATAAAATTATGAATTGTCAAATGTAGTCATAAGGTTGAAGTGGATTAGCTTGAGAATTATGTTATACCTACTAATGTTATTTGTTTTAAAATAATTGCAATTAAAGAAATTTAAACTAACAAAAGATATGGATTAAAATAATGAATTAATATACTTTCATTTTTATTTATATTGTTAATTTATTTATATTTCTTTTATTTATTATATTCCATTTATTTAATTATTTAATATTAATCTTAATATTATTATTTATTTTATTTTATTAAATTGCAGTTAATAAATAATTTTTTTATTTAAAAGACTAGAAAATTACGTTAATAAAATGGATTAAATTACTAAATTAATTAATTACACCAATATATTATGTTGTATGTTATTTTTTTTTTTTTTTTTTTATTAAATTCTGTGATATGTTGTATAAGTGAGATCTTTTCTTAGAAATGATTTAAGAATATTGTCTGCATTAATTTCTATAATTGATTAAATAAATTATGAATTGACAAATGAAGTCCTAAGGCTGGAATGGATTAGCTTAAGATTTTATTTTTTCATTTTATTTAATAGGGGTTTCCAAGTACTACTTAGTTTAAGACCATCATCCCTATTCATGTTATTAGAGGATTTCTCAATTTCGATTGCCTCTTTAATTCTTCTTTTTAAGTAGTGGTCTTCTTTATGTATTAATTTAGCTTGTTCCATACATATATAGTGAGAAGAGGAACAAGCATGTTCTGCAAGACCTGATTTATCTGACCTATTTCTAGAAATATCATTAATGTGTTCTCTTAATCTTATTCCAAAGGATCTTCCTGTTTCACCTATATAAACTTTACCACAAGAACAGGGAATTGAATACACACCTTTGTGATATTTTGGGTCTATAGAGTCTTTAGCAGACTCAAGCATGTTTTTTAAGGTGTTGGGGGGCGTGAAGGCAACCATAATGTTATATTTGGAGAGAACTCTGGCAATTTTATCAGTGATACCTTTAATATAGGGTAAGGAGATTCTAGGGTTATCACAAGTTTTTCTTATCTGTTTATTGGTAATGGAGTCTTTAATTATTTTACGGATAGTGTGGTTTTGATAGCCATTGTATAAAAAGACTTCATGGAGATGGGCAAGTTCTTCTTCTAAATGTTCCGGGTCAGAGATTCTGGAGGCTCTGGTGGTAAGGGTTTTGATGACGCCAACTTTTTGTTTAGGGTGGTGGTGGGAGTTTGCATGAAGATACCTGTCTGTGTGAGTCTGCTTTCTGAAGACCTGGTGGCTGAGCTTACCATTTTTCTTGGTAAGAAGGACATCTAAGAAGGGGAGCTGGTTGTCTTTTTCAATTTCAATGGTGAATTTTATGTGTTTAGAGAGGCTATTTATATGAGATAAAAATTCCTTCAGCTTAACCAAACCATGGGTCCATTTAGCAAAAATGTCATCTACATATCGCTTCCATTCTTCAGGGGTAAAGGGGAAAGACTTAAGGGCCATTTGCTCAAAGTGTTCCATGTAAAGATTGGCAAATAATGTTTGTTCCTTTAGAGGGAGAACCTATACCTCAAGACCAATGTTCCTCTTCTACCTTAATGAATGGTTGATTTATATTGTCGGGTTGAGATTATCAAAGAAAAATGGAGAGAATTATAAGAATCAACAAAAGGGAGTTCCCACTTAACTTGGGCCCTCCAAACCCCAACCACAAAATTCCTCAAAGCACCAAGCTTCTCCAACTACAAAGAATCCAACGCCTATGTCAAAGCCTTTAGGTATTCAATGATATTAACACTATACAAAATATTAAATAAGGGACAAACCACTTTCACTTCTAGTTAACTTACGATTTAGAATATGTCACAAAGCATTGAATTTGAAGTTTCTTGAAGTACTATGGAGAGAGGGGAATAAGGAGAGATGATTTTCACCTCCTTATCCTCCTATAGGCCCTTCCTCAAGCTCTACTAGGGTTTTAAACACAATACACACGGAGCATGTCATTGTTAGGTAGAGAGTATTGGTTGTTGTGCTGGGGAGGAGAGTAGAGTTAAGGTACCTTTAGAGAATAGTCCAACTTTATGTTACAAATATGTAATATCCCTTTGTTTATTTAATTAAAAAAAATTGGAAATTTCTACGATATTTCTTGAGAAAATACACCATAATTTTTCTCAAGAAAATTAAAAAATAAATTTATAAAGTCAATGAACATTGAGATTGTGGAAAATTTACTACAAAACCAAAGCTACTTTATTTAAATTACTAAGGGAAAAATTAAATCAATTTATTAGAGGAAAACCTAATAGATGGATCCTCTAGGAATTCGTGTCCCTCGAGAACTTTTGGTTAGACACTCTTGCAACAATTTCAACTAGCTCCCTTGACTGCTACAACTCGTCCTTCAACAGCTCAACCCTCCTTAGTAATTCAACACCAATGAAGAACTTGAACTATTTATTCCTCTTGACTAGCTATCGTGTATCTTGCAACACCAAAACTAGTTTTGATCCCTAGGGAGGATAGTTTCACCCTCAGAGAAGATCCACACTCAAGGTTACAAACACTCACATAAAGCTTAATGATCCCACAAAATCAATTAACCAAATCATCCAATCCTACCCTGAATGATCTCCTCCTACCCTTTTATGGAGATGGTTATCCAAATAGCATGGGTCCTTTTCTTGTTTTAATAATGTGACTTATAATATTATTTTTCCTTAGTCACTATTTAAATTAATTGCCTCATATTTCATTATTATTTTTAATGTATAGCCTATTCTTATGGATAAGCTACTGAGTTATTCTATTTTCCCAATGCCTAAAAAAGGGGCACTATAGTCCTCTCTTCTCGAAATTTCATGACCCCAAGCAATTCCAACATCAATACAGGGATCAACACAAGTCTGCATAATGCTTCCTTATGCAATTTTTGCATCATCTCAATCCTGTAGCACCTGCCATATAAATTTGTAGGCCCTGCTCATTAAAAATTCCAGCTAATATTGGAGAGTATAGCTTCTCATGATCCCCTCTTCCAACATAGTTTGAACCATCCCTGTTAATTAAGGATGCTTCGATATTTCATATGCAACTAGAATGCCTCCCGTGATAAACCATGTCACACTGCTCCATAAGGGACTATTGATAAGTGACGATTCATGTGGCACAATACACTAGCTAGATCACCATCCAAGGGACATACATGTTTCCATGTGTTTCTGTATGCTACTAATAGACTTGCTAACAATTCCTAGTCGTGCTTCCCCAAAGATTTTTCTATTTCAATATAATATAGGTGTAGACTATAAATATTCTATCAAGTAGTTGAGCTCTCATGCTACTACATTCATCTTCCAAACTAACCACTACTTGTAGAAGCTTTGACCTCTAGTGATCACTGAGGTATCCCCCCAACAATTTGGACTTACACCCAACAAAAATGTATGCTGCTAGAGCCATTACACCTTCTCCTTCCTTACAGTTGTGCTATTATGCTTGATTTAGCCCTACCATATGATGGGACGATCCACCTAGATCCCACTATTAGAATGGAATATGTGATGACCCACCTAGATCCCACTGCTAAATAAGGAGTCCATCATCCCTAATACCATAATACTCCTACTATGTCGAGTACCAACTCATAATATCCTTTAAATCTAACTTCCATGGGACCTTATCATGGGAGATGTCAACCATAACCATAACACCTATGGAGTCCTTGATCTCCCAAATAATGTCTCTCCCAATAGCCATCAACAATACCTAAAAAATACCACCATGCTGACATTTCACTACTCTAATTACAATTGGGATAATGATATGACAATATTCTATGTCTTGATCTTGTATCCCAATCTGTTTTCCATCTAGTGGAATCATCTTGCAAGATTGAGTTCTTGTTTCTTCATTGATTCCAACCTTATGTGTCAACAACCACTCATAGGTGTCGCAAGCCCTTTCTATATATTGTTGAATATGACTGCTCCATAATTCAAGAGTAGACTTTTGATATTGCCTCCTTAGTGTTCCCAGTTGTCTCTCAATATCGACAAGGTTAGTAGTTGTCTTCACATTCCTAGCTCCCAATGCCTTAAGCTCACCGTCTTGTAATAATTTTTCGTTTAGAGTTGTGGTTCTCTCCTTTATTGCTAAAAGGCCTTTTTAATCTATTTTGACATCTGTTTTTGGTGATTATCGCTTGAAATCCTTGGTGAAGTGCTACTCCAACCCATGTTACTATTTTCATCCTCTTATGCAATGGAATTTTTAGATGACACAAGGTGTGCATGCCCACACATCTTCTCAACCTTTTCTTCTTATTTCACCAACTTCTCCTCAAATAAGTGAGGTATCAACTTTCCTTCACATTTTTTGTAACGTTGGGTAACAATTTGTAAGCAACGATTGAAGTAACCTATTTTTTATTCAAAACATCTTGTAATAAATATACAATAGGATTATAAATATCATCACTTTCATCAACAATTGTAATCATAATGGCTTTCATGTGATCATAGATAGTTATTCCCTGATCCCAATTAATGGAATTGAGGAAATGATAAAACATATGTAGGAAAATAGAATTACAATCTGAATCAAGCATGATAACACATGATCTTACCTTTGCCATTAATTCTAGGATCCTAGCCCTTTTGTTGAGAGAATGACTAGTGATGTCACCTAACCTACCAAAACTTTCAACGATCAATAGCAAGACCTCCCACATGGCATCCTCCTTATACGAAATGTTAGGAGATGTAAGCCTTAGAATCTCCCTTAAAAAATTTGCAACAACAAGCCTTACCTCCTTATCCTCATGTCTCAGTAACTTATACTCACCCAAGTGAGTCATTGTTGGGATCGTAGCTGCTTACATCAGTTGAAAAAGTGTTTGATCCACCTTATGTAAACATTTTTCCCCTTGTTCCAATGAAGTAAGAAAGGTATCATTTGATGGAGACCTATGACACAACTTATCTCCTGCATTAAAATTTCTCATTTCTAGCATTTTCCCCACATTAAATTTCAAGGAAATGCTACTTATTATAGAAGTGACATTGTTCGAAGTATTTTCACATTCATGACAAAGAAACATTTCCTCAATAGGAGAAAATGAATAAAAATATCTTCTCAAGTTATGTATGGGTTTTTACCAACAATTAGCATGTGACCTTTCTGATATAGAGTTCTTATCTTCATACTTGCTTCTATAGGACTTCAATAATAATGCTCTAACAATATACTAGATTAGAACAATAGAGACTACTTAAACTTCCTAAGATAATTATTTTCTAATGTTGTTGTAGGGATTAATGCACAGGTGGATGGACATAAAACTATCTTAGGTTTCCTAGAACCTAACATAGATGGATCAAGGTATCTGCTGTTGTTCAAGCAGCACACATTCAATCATGACAATGTTAGATAAGGGCTGACAAAGAAAGGATGAGTGGAGACATACTTATCCTAGTGGAACGGTTAGTGTGGCAGAGAAGGAATCCTCAACCAACTCCAAGAACAAGACCTGCACACAAAGCGGAAAACAAGTGATCATCGCAACATATATAAACCACAAAAATTCAACATAATAACCTATAAAAACATATAGAAATTGAATGCATTAGTATTAAAGCATTAGTATAAATCATAGAATCATAACACATAGAATGTAAACATTTGTAGCATGGTGTAGACAAAATAGTAGTAGATCTATGTGATTAAATCTGAGAAGCAAGATTACAACCATAGTGTTGCAACAAGCCTTCCTTCAGCTCCTAGCTCCTCTCTCTCTCTCTCTCAATAGTATCTTGGCAGCATAATAATTCTTGAATTTTGATCCTCATTATAGTGGCCTAGCCTCCAACATACAACCAATGGGAGGCTCAACGTTTGCAATTTTCTTCACCTGTTCACTCTGGGAAAAATCCAAAAGTTTCCTCTACTTTATTGATCTTTCCCTGCATAGTAAAAATTTTCCTCTACTTTATTGCTCTTTCCTTGCATAGTAAACTTTGTTAGGATATGCAACTTCTAAAGACTAGTTTGAGGTGATCCTTTCCAACCTTTTAGAGTCAACTTTGAGTAAATGGTGTTGTCAAAGTGAGTTAACTAATGATTTTCCTTCGTGAGTTCATGAAAGTCATGTAACATGACCTTATTGAAGATACAAAGCATGAATTCCTAGGTTAACGCGGTCTGCTAGTCCACTGGACCACGTTAGCATGCCTTCTGCCAATTTATGGGGTGTGTTACCATGGAAAATAGGCCTATAAATTACACTTTTACTTCAGTCCAAGTTGGTCTTCTCCTATCAGCTGATGAGGAGGTCTTTTCCAGTGTAATAGATGCCCCCCTAAAGTGTGAGGTTAGAGAAGAATACAATGGACTAAATATTTTAAATAATGTGACTGAAGAGATAGAGTGTCAGAGCACCATAATCGAAGGAGACATGTAAACACCAACATATGTCAGAATATAAAATCATGTCCTAAGTCGGGCATTCCCATGATTAGTATCAAAATGAGAGTGATATCCAATGAAGGTATGGAAGTTGTGTCCGCCAATAGGTGAAATGTGGATAGATGTGATAATATGATTAATCTAATAAGTTGTCTCCAAAGATAATATTCATAGTTTTGGGAGAGGAAACAAGGCTAAGTGATGTAAGCCTCTACCCAAGGTATTCAATGTCACCTCCGAAATAGCATATATATGCACATGTGAATAAAGGAGTTGAGGTCGAACATATGACAAATAATCTAATTACTAGCCAATGATGAAAACTGTTAAAATATGAGGGGATGGCCACCGATAGGGATGATGGTCTCCAAGATGCACATTACAATCTAGCGAGTGTGAATAAGAGGTGTTGGTGTTGAACACTCTTAGAATTGTTCAAATGGGAGCTAATGATGAAAACCCCCAATCAAACACACGAAAACTTGCCACCATGGATTACAATCTCTAAGGTACTGAGATGTTTCTCGATCTTTTTCCTAGATAAGATGTTGAAGTCGATAGGAAAATACCTATCAAAGGTAAGCAATAAGGAGTCCTACATCAATTGACGCGAAACGAGAAAAGGTAATTTCTTTTGGAGATGGTTTAGAACAATGGGACGAAATGACTTAGGGAAAATATGGCATATGCGTAGATGGTCGATACAAGAAGCAGAGAGTAGGCTTAGCCCTTGAACAATAGAAGGCACACCACCAAGAATACCAGGCAACTTAGACTCAAAAACACCAAGAGGAGCTAAACACAAAGATGCAGGGACATATGGGTATCAGGGAAAGACTCATAAAATGGTAGGGTTCATAGAGAAGCTGATAAAAAGAGGAATATGCTGAGAAAGTTCCATGTTCAAGGGATTGACAAGGTACAACTGCCAAAAATTCCTTCAAAATATAGATAGTGTAACCACTGTTCTGTCCAATTTTTCCCAATCTATTTAGGTTTAATGAGATCAGATGTGAACTCGATATTCTTCATAAAAATTTTAACTGACTCAAATGAAGAAAACTCATAATAACTTTTTCAGTTTAAAGAGCGAGAAAAAGTCAGAAAAATAATCGCTCGAATCTATTTCATAGCAGTTTTACGAGCCCGAAATAGGTAACTGAAGGTTTTTTCATTTAATGAGTGAGAAAAAGTCCCTAAAAAGAATTCTCAATCTAAGTCAATGTTGGTAAATTCTACAGAAAATCACTTAAAACAACATTAAATCATATAAAAACATTTGAAAATAGTTATCGGGAGCATTAGAAACAAAAACGAGGAAAAATTTCTTATAATTGATAAAATCATAGTTTAGTCATACCTTTAAAGTTTATAAATAGGTATTTTGGTCCTTATTTGGATGAGGTTGAGTTGGCCAGAGCATTTGGAGTGAAAATATAGGCAGAGCTTCCGAAGGTGATTATGGGAAATCCGAGAAACCATTCGACTTCTTGACAGTTCCAGGTAAGAGAATTGATCATGTTATTTCATTTAGTTCCTTAATTTTATTTTTTTCACCAATATTTTTGTATTTTTATGCTTTCCGTAGATTACCTAGCTGGGTAACACGAGTGCCTAGCTCAAAAGGGCGTGTTAGCATGATCTGACCGAATGGGGAATACTATAGGCCATTTTGTCGCATCTGGTCAATAGGCCTTCAAACGGGACCAATTCACATCCTTCAACATATTGTCATCATCCTTGCACAAATACCTAAGCATGAATCTCCATAATCCCTAAGTTTCTGCCCTTAACTTCTTCATTTCAGTGATTCTAAGGACTAGTGCACCCTGCATAACTGAGAAAATGCATTGCAGTGTAGTCTCTCCTTCTCTTAGGGTGCTATGTAGTGCACCCTACATAACTGTGGGGGTGCGTTGATTCTAGAAAATTGGGAAAAAAATATATTTATGAATCTTCCACTTCTAAAAGATTATAGATGTTGTTTCAACCATTTACCTTGGATAAAAATTCAAATCCTATATGATTGCACATTGGAGAAATCACCATATTATCCCTTGAGCTCATCCTCCCATCACTTTTGGATCTCAAGCCTAGATTGGTAAATGGATAAGAATTCATGAACTACCTCTCCTTCCTATATATTTACATCATTCCACAAGCACCTGGTTGGTGGTGGTTGGAATTTTTAGAGTGATTCTACCCTTGTGATATTGTTGTGAGAGATATATTTCCATGCATTAGGGTGATTACACGTGCACTTTGTGACAAGTAAAGGATAAGTCAACTTGGAGGAGCTCTTCTACAAGATCAACACCTATTTTCAGTTGTAACTCACTCCATTTATATTAATGCAAAGAGTTATTTGTTTTCCTATATGTGCTGTTATGGTTTCATATATTTCAATACCGTGTTGATCTATTTGATAAAGTGATTAGATGATGCTACATAGAATTTTTGGATCATTGGCTTGCGTTATCTGACTGTGCAAGTTCTAATAATAGCAATTGGAGCTAGGATTGGAGCATTCAAGCCAAGGAAGGAGAAAAGCATACGACAGATTCCAGGTAGGATTAATCCTGTTATCTATTTACTTTAAGGAAAACATTAGTCCTTTTGTCTCTCCATTGTCCTAGGTTAGTCCACCAGGCCTAGAGAAGATACTTTTGTCTGCAGTTGTAGATTCCACATAATATGGAGGTTGCATTAGCACACCCTGGTAAAAGGAGACCGCGATAGCCAACTAAGTGTTAACACTCCATGATTTCCTTTTAGGCTGAAGGAAAAGGATCACAGAGGTAACCACAGACCTCTTTTGGTTGATAGACTGGTCTTCTTCAACCAGAGGGGGCTCCCTCACTTGTAAAACTCAGAGATAAGAAACTTTGAATCACTAATTCTAGTAGAGACCAGATCTGAAAAGGGAATTTGAAATATTTGGTTGAAGTATGAATGGTCGAAGAGGATGGAAATATGTGATCAATTTGACTTGCTACCCACTTTACTTATGCAAGTAAAAACCAATATCATCCACAAAGGCTTGTCAAGAATAAACTTTGGACAAGAGAAATGAGTTGTAGTATAGAGGAGAAAACAAAAAACGCACATTCTTTTTTTGCACATAACAATACTACTTATACATAAGAAATAAATTGAACAAAAGTAACAACATGCATGGGTATGAAATATTCCATTTGCAACTGAAATACAGACACAACTGTTTTAGAGCAGTTTAAACTGAATTCCAACCCAACTGAAATCACTATACCCATAAAACAAGAAATTATAGAGAAGAACTAACTGATAAATAGAAAAAAACAACTCCAAAGTGTCATACCATAAGTATCCGTGCAAACAATAATTGAAACCCTCAAGTCATAAGCATTCCATTCATAAAAATGGATCACAATCACATAATATCTAATAACCAGTTCACAATAACACTGAACCAACAACAACCTGTTTCATATGTATTTACTGGTTTACATAGACCATAGACAAAACATAATAAGTGTATAGATTCACTGCATCATTGATCCAAATAGTGGATCGACCCAAAACCAAAAAGAGGAAAGTTGTTGTTTAAGTCTTTTTCCTAAAAAAACAAAAAAACAAAAAACAAAAAACAAAAAACAAAAAACAAAAACAAAGAAAACAAAAAAAACAGAAAAAAAAACAAAAAAGCATATTTAGCGTTATCTTAATACAAAAAACTAAACTTCGTGAAAGCAATCCTAACTTTGAAGAACATCATCATGAAATGAAACATCAAAAAGAAGAAAAGCTAACTACAGATTGTGCAATGGCTGCGTAGTAGCTGCGTGACCATCATGATGACACTTTTTACTTCCAAAGATGGAATGTGGCTGACAAATGATGGTTTGATTTGGCTTCCACCTCTTCTCCATGTTCACACCTTTAAACTCTGACAGCTGGCTTCTTCCCAATGCTCGTGCAAGTTTGTAGGAAGGGCCTGTCCAGCAGCTGCGTAGCACGTTTTCCAAAACTACCTCTTATATGTGCTCCAGTCTTAACAAAACACAACCATACTACTACATGTCACTCCAAACATCATAATCATTCCAACACACTGATCAAAATAACGTCTACAACTTGAACCCAAAAAAATAAGTACCCCTGCTATGCAATGTAAATATTCTCAGACAAAAGCTAAAATTTCAAAACTTCTAGCAATGACCTGTTACCTCCTCTTCCTTTTGTTGGAGGTCTTGTTGATGGAAACTTGGGTCTTTGAAGCTTGAGGTGTGGGATATTTGTACTGAGTGGGAACTGTCAAAGTGAGCTTTGTTTTAGATAGAGCCTTAATTCTCAGCCTTGGCACTCTTCGAGGTGAAGGTGCTTTGGCTGCCTCCTTGTACTTCTTAACTAGTCCCCATGTCTTGTCTAAAATATTATTCATTCTCCTCATCTTTGCATTCAATACTAGGTTCCTGACATAGAGGTTTTTGCTTTGTTGTCTTACAGGAATTGACCATTTAACAAAATGTTTACCTTTGTCAAGGGATTTGGATGCCTCACGTACTTCCTTGTCACAATTCTCCAGTAAATGTTGGATAGATTTCTTGTAATTCTTATTCTCTTGAGTGAGCCTCTTAACCTGCTCCTGAATCTCCTCGAGTTCTTTTAGACATCTCTGATACTCTTTCCACTAGTTAAAATATGGTTTACCAGGTTCTTGAGCCACCTTTTTCATCTGTTGCACATAACTAAATTTAGACTTAGCTTCTCTAGTTGTGGGCCCACTGGACTCCACTCCAAACTCTTTGGCCTGTTCAACAAATGAAACATGTTTATGTTTGTCCTTAGCAATAGGTTTGGGAGGTGTCTCTGCAATCTCAACTAATGGTTGAACTGTTTGTTTTAAGTCTCTATTTTTCTTCTTCAAGGATGCTATCTTCATTTGATATTTGGAAAGAGCTTCTTTCATCTTGATCATCTTAGGGTCTTCTTCCTCATACTGTATGGTATCTTTCTCATATTGTATTGGATCTTCTTCTTGTTCAAACTAGATTGATTCATCTTGCTTCACTTCTTCTTCTTTACTATCCTCTTGCTTTTCTTCTTGTTTATCTTCTGAGATTTCAACAACTTCCTGAGGGTCTGTCCCCTCCACATTCTTCTTGACCCTTGACCTAGTCCTAGGCCTCATCACAAACTCTTCATTCTTGAATATTTCTTCTACCTTCACTTGAAACTTGGTGGTCAGAGATGATGCCACCTGAACCTTGGTTTCTTGAGTTTTCTCTTTGCCTTTCGAAATCTGCTTCTTACCCTGCTTACCAAGTTTACCTGTGGACTTTTTGTTGGGTTTTTCATCCTTTACTTCAACTATCTTGGTCTCTTTCACTATGTGGGTAACCTTCTTCCCATGTGTTTCATGAACCTCTTCCTCCTCACAATATTTTAATGATGAAGACTTTGTCTAAGGTAGTAAATCAATGCTAGATAGAATGTCAGACCAATGAATCTTCCTCTTATCAACTGCAAACTTGACTAAAATTTTAATGAGGGAGAAATGGAAAATATTGGACATATGGTTATCTTTCTGCATCTGAACTTTTGTTGCCATCCTTTCCAGACTTTTGAATAAGAAGAAAGGTATGTTCATGGGTTTTTTTTCTGTGAAGTGCCATAGAAGCCTCAAATGATACTGGTACACCCTGTTGAATCTACCCTCACATGTGAAATACCTCTGGATCACTTTCAAAAGCTCACTGTAATGGTCCTGGAGGTAGATGGTGGGGAAATTTGTAGCAAACTTATCACTGAACTCAGGCTTGACAAACTATTTAAAAGCTTAAATATCAAGCTCATCACCTTTGAACCATTTTTCACCTGCTATGGGGAGACTTGTGGCATTTGCAATGAGTTTTTTTGTGACAATGATTTCCACATTCCCTAACTTAACTCTGCTATCATGGAAGTTCAGGGCAAAGAGGCTAGCCAATCTTGTATTATGACCCATTTTCTGGACTTTTTGACAGAATGGAATGCAACCAACATTCTCAAAAGTGACTCTAATGGTTGGGGAGGAGTTTATTAGGTTTAGGGTGTTGGGCTCAATGCATACAATATCCCCTCCTTTTATGCTAGTAGTGGGAGCCATTAACCCTACACCTGGAAAGTTCAACTTAAACTTTATGAGAAGCTACGTGTACAGGTCATAGAGTTAGAGGCTTGACAACTGTGACAACGCAAACTTCACCAAACAATAGTATTAGACAGTGATGACAGAGCATGTTTCTATTGTTCAAGACGAGCGGGAAAATAATGTATTTTACTTTAAAAATTTCCTTGACCAATCAACTTTGCATGATGGCTATATTTTCTCATTAACAAGACATGACTTCAAGCTAGAAATTTGACTGTATGCATGGTTTGTAGGCAAGGTGTGTGTAGCGAAGTTTTTTAAAGAGAATGCAACAAGAGCTTTACTGTCCTTAATCTGAGTGTTGAACAATAAATTCACAGACTAGGCAACTGACTCCTACCTCCCACACTGCTGAAATTGTTCTGTGTTAATGTTGGTGGATTCAGGACACACTGCACAGTGGTTGCGTAGTGCTCTGCATAGTGACAACGTATCACAATTTTTGAAATTATTCTGTAATCTGCCTTTCAATGCATAATCGGCATTCAAATCTGTTGCACGATGAACCAATACATTTTCCGGTGATCAGAAACAATGAAAATGGCAGCCTCCTGGAGTGATTTGAAAATGATTCCTAATCTCATATGACGTAAGTAAACATGGTGTTTTAATTGGCACTCCACCTCAAAGCAATCATATTTGAATTTGGGAGTGTGATAGGATCTGAGAAAATGATGTGGGTATGATGACCAAAGTTTGTGTATGGTGTATGTGGGTGAGGTTCACTCATCATATGCAATGATGCTTTAGCAAGGGAATTTAGGCCTAGGGTAAAAGGGGACTTAGGCTTAGGATAAAAGGGAATTTAGGCCTAAAATAGAGATAAGGGATAACATGAATATTTAGGAATAAGAAAAAAGTTTGAAATAATAAGGGGATAAGGGAATAGGATAAGTAGGGCTAAGGAAGAAAATAGGGAATAGGAAATGAGGGAAATAAATGATATTAGAAGAGGGAGAAAAATTGTGACATTTGTGACCATACTGCTTTAGACATCATCCCTTTGACTGTAAACATATGTTCAGGTGAACCACTCTAACAAACCCTGAAAACCCTGACTCAAAAATCCTAATGACACCTCTCAAACTCAAACACCCCTTCCCATTAATGATTAAAACTTTGATGACCAAGTTCATGATGACTTTCCAGGCAGTGGTTGGTTGAACTCATGACAACAAAAATGTTTGTGAGTTTGACCTTTTCCATGACAAAAAAAATATTTTCGAAGACATTCAACTAATAATAAACTAACTCTAAAATTGGCTCGATTTGGGATGGCAGCCTCCTTGTGAGGTGCCAAGAATGACACCGCAGATTAGGAAATAGAAACAATGTACAAAACTGAGAAAAAGACTAACAAATCTGAAAATTTTACTGACTAGATTGATTGAAAATGACTGCATAACTGATAGACTCTTATTCGAAAAACTAACTTATTTATGGCATTAGAAATCCAGGACCTTATGGCCTTCACGTCAGGATTTAAATTGCAACTCCAAATACCCACACTTTCATAATTCAAAAGTAAAGTGGCATATACAATGACATGATATTACAATTGTGAAATCATGTGAGAAAATGCTTCAAGAGCCTGCCATTTATAGGCCCTGTTCCAACTGGTTCATCATACAAATCCTCAAGCAGATAAGCATTTTTTCCCCTGAATGCAACAATCTTAAGTGGTACCTTCCACAGATATTCAAACTTTCCATATTTTCCCTTATCTTCATTCCGGGCATCCCACTTTAATACTAGATCTCCAATTTGAAAATCAACTGCCTTTGTTCTTCTATCATAAATTATTTTTATTTTGTATTGTATTAGCTATGTGTTTTTGAACACCTCTTCTCTAGACTGCTGAAGTTGAATCATTTGTCCAATCCTTCGTTGCATGTCATTTGGCTCTACTTCAACTTCTTGCAATAGCTTCATAATTGGGACTCCCAATGAGGAAGGAAAGAGTGCATCTATTCCATAGACTAGTTGAAATGGAGACATGCCTATCGACTTCTTAGTACTCACATGGTCTGCCCACAATGCATGTACCAAATTTTTGTGCCAACTCTTCTTATTTTCTTGCAACATTTTCTTGATAATATTTACCAAACTTTTATTCAAGGATTCTGCCAAGCCATTACCCTGAGGGTAATAGGTTGTAGAGTGTCCTAGAACAATGTTGTATCTGTGACAAAACTCTATCATCTTTTTAGATCTGAAAGTAGCGACATTATCTGTGATAATATTTTGTGGACAACCAAAACGAGACAAAATGTTACCTTCCAAAAAATGGATGATTACCGTGTCTGTAGCTTGTCTGGTCAAGACTGCCTCAATCCACTTGGTAAATAGTCGGTTTGTTGTCAATTTACACTTGTGCTGTCCAAAATAAGTGGGATGAATTTCACCAATAAAATCGAGTCCCCATTGCTGAAATGGTGACTCAACTGCTATAGGCTTCAGGGGTAGTGGGAGCAACTTCTTTCTTCCTTCAAACATCTAGCATTCCCAATAGCTGGCCACCTTTTTATAAACATCAGCAAACAAACTAGGCCAATAAAGGCCAACTCTTAGGATCTTGTTCGTTGTGGTTTTCCAATTTAAGTGCCCACCGCAATCTCCTTTGTGAAACTGCTCCATTGTTACTTGAGTCTCATCTTCTAATAGACAATTGAGTAGCATACCGTTGGGATACTTCCAGTATAAGAACTAATCAATAATGTAGAATTTTACTACCTTCAACTTTAGAAAGTGAGCTTTAGTTTTAGGATAATATGGAGGTGCTTGTAAATACTGCAAGACATCAAATATCAGCATACCAAGGTGAGGAAACAAACCTTTCTAAAACTTGCTGGACAATACTTGAGATATCCTCTTCTGCTAGGACAACTAATAAATTGATTTGGAGTGACTGCAGATTGGATTTGACCATCATTCAATCCAAACCTTGCCCTTTAACCAATTTTTTTGGCTTGATATCGATGTCATATTCAAGTATAGAAGTGATCCACTTACCCCTTCTTCCATCTGGATCACTCTGAGTCAAAATGTTTTTGACTACAACACTAGGCACATAAGCTACAACATGAGAATGCAAAATATATACCCAGAAATCCTTTAAAGCTTTAACAAGAGAAAATTCTTGTTTCTCCATTATGTCATATTTGAGTGCAACATCTCTAAGCACTCTGCAGAAAAATGAAATAGGTTGTTCTACTCCCTACTGATTTTTATGCAATAAAACAACAATAATATTGTGCTTACAAGGAAAATAAAAAACTATGAATTCTCGTGTATAATCCGTACTGGACAATGTGGGAGCATGAGACAATGCTGCCTTAATGTCATTGAAATATTTCTTGTTGTCTTCACCCCATTTCACCTCATTGTCCCGCTTTAACATGTCTATAATTTTCCTCAAAATTTCAGCCAGATTCAAAATGAACCTCCTCAAAAAATTGATTATGCCCAAAAGGATTGACTCTCCTTTTTACTCCTAGGAATGTCCATTTTCTGAATGGCTGCAACTCGGTTAGGGTCTATTTTGATACCATATTTCGAAATAATATGTCCCAAAAGCTTGCCTTCCTCCAGCCCAAACAATGATTTCTTGGGATTTAAGGATATGCCATATTTCCTACACTTCTCAAAAACTGCTCTTAAGTGTTGTAAATGATCATCATCAGACTGTGAATAAATAGTTCTATCGCCAAGTTATATGACAAAAAACTTATCCTTTTCCTATGCAAAAGCTATATCCATAGCTCGTTGAAATGTTTCCCCTGCATTCATCAGACCAAATGACATCTTGGCATATTTGAAAGTCCCCCAAGGTGTGGTGAAGGCAGTCTTATCTTGGTCTTCTAGGTGAACCAAAATCTGGTTATACCTTCAAAAACCATCCAATAATGGAATTATTTTTTCACCAACTACCTTCTGAAGTATATGGTCCATTTTTGGCAGCGGATAGTTGTCCTTGAGTGACACCCTATTCAAGTTTCTGAAATCTACACATAATCTAATCTCTCCTGTCTTCTTTTTGACTGGTACCAAGTTAGATAACCAATCGAAAAATCTAAGAGGTACTATTATGTCAACATCAAACAACTTCCTTACCTCTTTCTCGATCAAGGGCAGCAACACCAAATTTGTCCTTCGCAGCTTCTGCTTGAATGGTTTCTGATCTGCTTTGACTGGTATTGTGTGTTGGATAATGTCTTTATTATACACCTTCAAGTCTTCATACCCCTAGGCAAACACATCAGAAAATTCAGTCAACAATTCCAAGTATTTTTCTTCATTTCTAGACTCAAGGTCTTGGACAATTTTATCATTTTTGGGTGTTTTGTTGTACCTATATTTCATTCTTCAACTCCTTCTCCTACAGGTGCTAGTTTTGGCCTTTTGGCCACATCATTCTGGTCAAACAGTTCCTCCAAAGGTACAAGCCCTCTTGGAAGGACATTGTCTTTGAGCTGCAATATTTTTAACTCAGTACCCTACAAATGAGCCTAGGTATTGTAGCAAGAATGTTGCAACTCCCAGGGCTACTAGCTTTACTTATCAACCTGGGGTTCGTACAAACTTGGAGGTGACTGTGCTATATACACAAGTAGAAGTGAAGGTACTTCTTGTTGTCACTGCTCATCTGGAAAGAGACCCCAGGGGTTCCAAGCCAAACTTCTATAGGGTCAGAAGAAGCTTGATTTTGATGGAAGGAGAGAAAACCTAGTCTAGAGGAGAGCTAATCTACTGTAAAAATGAAGAAAACAACATGAAAACCTAAATCACCATATCCTAATTAATCATGAAAATAGCTAGAATAAGCAGAATTACTAAGCAACACTAATCTAATGCTAACTATCTAAGTTGTAGAAGTAATGCATCAAAACTAGACTAAGGGGTCAGAAATGGAACTAGGCTAAATCTGTGTATAAGCA
The DNA here is from genome assembly GCA_031772625.1 of Pinus tabuliformis. Taxonomy (NCBI): domain Eukaryota; kingdom Viridiplantae; phylum Streptophyta; class Pinopsida; order Pinales; family Pinaceae; genus Pinus; species Pinus tabuliformis. Next base: position 1,222,604,602 of record CM062818.1, read on the forward strand.
GAAGAAGCGGTCAGAGGTCAAAATGGTGAAAATGGTGAAAATATGATGTAATGAGCAACAACGCATGAGGAGCGTTGGATCAGGTGGGTGAAGGGTAAATGAACGGTTGAGATTGGACAATAGGAGGGTACGTAGGCAAATGGGTAGACATGGTGGACTAACAGGATGGATGGCTGGGATTATATCGCGGAGGCGATCGGCAGATGAACGTCGGAGATCGACCAAGCTATTTGGTGATTGGGTGAAGCAACATCCGTCGGATCAATAGACAGATCGACGGTGGAGAGTTCAAGGTGATACAGTGATCAGGTGAAGTGACAACCATTAGATCTGGCAGGGCAGATCGACAGTGGAGATTGGAGCACAAAAATAAGCGTGTGGAAATGACGAGCGGGTTTGGAGGCGGTAAGCAATATCTCGTGCACCCTCAAAACCATAAGTTGTATTTTGAAAATTCACGTGATTAGCCTCCCCGACTGACACGTAGCACGGGGAAACCACCCATCTCGCGTGCCCTCAGGTGGATAATGTTTGGACAGAAATCCACATGATATAGCGCGAAGTTTGTCAGATCTAGCAAAGCAAATATATGGAGGAGATGTGATAGATCAGTTGGTGAGTGGGTGTGCGATAACCGTCAGGTCTAACAAGGCAGATTGACGGTGGGGATTTAAAAGGTACAAAGTTAAACGCGAAAAGTGGATTAGGCAGCGATTGGTGGGTTTTGTGTGTGAAAGGCAATCGATGGTTAAAAACCATTTGAACATGAATTAACAACTCTCGCTGAGCGTTTCAAGCTCAAGGAGAATGATAGCATGAGAGATATGGGAAGAGGGTGGAGGTCTAAATGACAGAAAGAGAGAGTGAAGGGGTGAATAATCATGAGAGGAACAGAGTGACAACACAATGAGCTCAGTGATTGTGTTTAAATGACAAACCCTATGAAAACCAAAACCCTATGTTTTTGGCGTTGTTGCAGGGTTTCTTCCTCACATCATGGTCCCAGAGGGAGGAGGTGAGGCCGAGACACCTGTGAGCATCCTATTGGATCTTTTCTTTTCCAACCTACTAATTAAATGAAAGCATAAATGGAACAAACTGAAACATAACTACTCTGTTCTACCCTGCTGTAATGGACTACAACTATTCAAGTAGATGAACAGGAAACAAGAAACTACTTAAGTCAATGAGCAGGAAACCAAAAATATGTGCTGAACCACTGTAACGAAAATGCATCTATTTAACCAAATGAATAATCAAACCATGCATCTATGCTACTGTTGTAATGGAAATGAACTGCTTAAGTTAATGAACGGAAAGCATGATTCTATGCTAGAATACGATACAAGAAAGAGGAGTTTTGGATGCTAGGTTTGGGCCCTAACCTAAGAGCGTCAGCCCTCTGAGTTAACTCAGCGCTGGCTCAAATCAAAACTCATATTCATTATCAAAAGCATTGTATTACATCCAACTGTTACAAGTCAAAAGGTACGAATAGTTGCCAACTGATTCACTGACTATTGGTTAATTGCCTAAAAAAACTAAGGTCCTAGGCCTCTCTATTTATACATCTGAAGTCTCAATGAATTCCCTCAAAATTATGGAGGTACAACTCCCAACTTAATGGTAACTTGTCCTTTCACTTTCACTAGCTCGGCTGCCTTCTAGTAGGGAGGCTACTTGTACTTCCACTTGCTTGGTTGTATTTTAGTACTCTTGATTTGGTTGTGTGTACTTTTAGTTGATGGAGGGATATTGGAATGGATGGGCAGTAAATGAGGAGGATTTACCTCCTGTAATTCCTCTCCCTTGTTTCATCCGGGGTTTTACCAAGGTCTTTTACCATAGTTCCTTGCTTTTACCCTTTATCCCTACAATTCCCTTGCTTTTATCCTTTATTCCTGCATTATATGCACATTAGACCACAAAGCAAAATATCCGACTCTAACTCAACTCATAAGAAAAATATAATCAAAAGCATGCAATAAGTTGTGAGAATAGTTGGTTTGACTAAGCTAGGAGGTGAATTAAGGCCAATTAAGGCCCATATAATTACTTAATGATGAGACTCATCATCGCCCCACTACTGAAAGTGTTGCTCATCCTTTGAGCAACTTAGTGGCTCTGGTAGCCTCTCTGACATCTCATACTTCTGTTATGGTATTTTCTTCTTGTTTATAGCTGTGTGCTTTCCTTTCTCCTTATCCTTACTGATATTCTTTGATTTTCAAGCTATGTGGTAGTGTTTTATCTATTTTAGCAGGCATGTATATTACCATTTATTTAGCAGCCTAAATAGATCCTCACGATGTGTAATTGCTTTCCCTTGGACATCAAGATATCTAAGTGTTAGCTGAGGATTACTTGCAATTAGATCTTGATTAGGGCCATGGGGTTTGATTGTTCAGCTGCTTCCCTATCCCTGAGGCCACTTAGCTCTTTTGTTTCTTATTGCTCTTTCCTTTTTTTTGTTTCAATGCCTTCTTTCTCTTCTGTGTCAGCATCATGTTTCTTTATGTTCTCCTTCATCATGTCCCTCTATATTAGTTTCTTCTGTATCCATCTCTATTAACGGGAAAAGTATCTATTCAGAACGACCCTATCCCACTAAGGTGTGACAGTGACCTTAGAAACAAACAGAGAAAACTACTTTTGTATTCTTCTTTATGAACTATAACAAAGAGGAATAGGATGAACCAACCTGTGTCTTGCGCTAGTCCTTTGATCCAATCTCTCTCCTCTTTGACAGCTTCCAGCTACCTGCTCCCTTACTTGCCCAGCTTCACCAAGTACCTGTAAGATCACAGAAGAAGGAAACTATACAAAGACATGGGTTTATATTCATAAAAAGCTTAGGATTAGATTTAAGCTAAACATACAAATGTAACAAACATCAATGATACACAAGCATGTAGGAGAAACTCAAATAGTTTTATTGATATAACAAGAAGATCCAGGAGGAGTTACAACCGATGATTCCTGATCCAGCATCAACCTCCCAGCAAAGAAGCCCCTCTTCACCTCCAACAAAGCATAAATCACCCAATACTCTGATATCTATCTCAAAACCAACAACAATTCTCTGCAATGTACAAAATTCCATCCTCTGGATCTCTGGGATGAGGGATCCATATATAGATGTATGCAAGGAGGATGAGTCAGCTCATGAATTGATTAGTGGCTTCTCTCTGTCAGTTCTTGCTTCCACTTGGAGACTGAGAGCCTCTTACTCATCCTTGGTCGAATTCAGTGAGGCAAGTGTCATTGGAGAAGATTCTGGAAGCTTCCATTGTCTTTCCACCTCGCGGAATGGCACTGCCATTTGTCATTTCCCGCTCAACGCACCCTGATAGTGCATTTAGGTGCATTGCAATGCACCTAGCTAGTGTATTTGGGTGCTATGCAACGCAGCTAGCCAGTGGAGCAGCTGAAATGATCCTGATTTGACTGATTCTGAGCATTTTCTGGTGGAGAACTTCTGGGAGAAGCTGTAATTTGTTGACCTTGTTCCTTTAGGGATTGGAACAACACTTTTAGGGACTTAGGATCCCTTGGTTTATGGACATTTCATGCTTGGAGCTGCAAGGCACAAAAATGTCTATAACAGTTGCCCCCTAAAGTATGAGGCTGTTTATCGGGTGAAATGCTTTATTAGGGGGATCCGAAGTTCTTTCAATGCTGGGAGGAGACCTGTAATAGGATACAATACAATACATTATCTTCATACTGTTTTCATGATTTAGCTGAGGCAGGCATTCCCATGCTCAGCTTTATAAATTCATTTTCATGTACATAGGACAGACAATCGTCTGATGGTAGACTGATGATTTTGATAGAGCCATCATCCTTTTGGTAGGATGATTATCTGTGCTGCAATGTTGTACATTTCAATGTCTTTATTTTCCTGAATATATATCACAGCCCGGATGGATGAAACTAGATCCGGGGTCTTCAATCTCGTCCGATCTTCACTCGAAGTACAAGTCGATCCATGTGAGAAATGTTCTGAAGTCGAACATGGAAAGACATCGCTTGATTACCAGTCAATGATGTAAACTGTTAACAAGCACGAGAGGAATCACCGATAATGATGATGACCCTCAAGGTACTGCAGTACAATTCACGTGGTGTGAATAAAGGACTTGGCGTCGAACACCACGCAAAATCTTTCAGTCGAAGGTCATTGATGTAAACCTGTCGCTGGAAGTGAGAAACTTGCCATTGAGGCATGCACGCTTCAAAGTACTGAATGGGGTGTTCCTAGATCAACTTCTTGGATAATGAGCTGATGTCGACAAGAAGCGATCCGTCAAAGGAGGGCCTTAATGAATCCCACATCAATGACACGGAACGGAGCAAATGATTTTGATGGAGGTGAAAACGATATGATGATATATGGTTCAGGATGGCGGTCATGAAAGAATGAAGTATAATGTATGGTAGTGGATGGGACACAGGTGACTTCTCTAGATGACTTCTCTTGAACATGTCGGCGACACTTATGTGATGGATTGGTAGCATTTACCCCAAGTGTGGATGGTATGGCGTGACCATGGTGATGTGACCGGTGAATGAAACAACCCAACCCGACTCGGACACGGAGTGGAAGTGTCATGTTCAAGAGCGACTTGCTACTAATAAAGATTCTTTGAGTTTTCTTCCCAATTTTTCCCCAATCATTGCTAACCAGTACCTCTTTATTTTTGTCAAGCTTGAGGAGGATAACATATGCTTGTTCTATAATTTGCCCTTCGGGCAAACCCATCGCTATGTTTTAATGAGCCTAGCAATAGTGAAACTCGTTCTCGTCTAAAGACAAGTCTGTCGCTATTAATCTTTTTAACGAGTTTAATGACAAAGATAACTCGGTCCTTTTCATTTTTAGAGAGTCTAAAAAGGTACGTAAAGATAACTCCAAAATTCCTTTTTCGTCATCTAATCCCTTAAGTCCGAAAAAGTATAAAACAATACAGAAGGGATGAATTTTCGATAGTTTTAACGAGCCGAACAAAACAAGCGCTCGATCTTTTTGTGCAATAATCCCTCAGGTCCAAAAAGATTAAAATCTAGAGGAGGGATAGCACTTCCCGTCGCTTTAACGAGCTGGAAGGCCAAAACTCGGAAACATTTTCATATTTTACGAGTCAGTTGAAAAGAGCTTAAAGAAGACTCGTCTTTTGAGGAACGAGTGATAAAATGGGTAGCAACTGATTCTAGGTAAGGGTTGGAATTTTCCAATCACGGCAGTGTCACAAGGATGGCTAGTGAAATCACTCTTCGCAGCTGTTCCTAAAAATGGGTAAACAATCAAATGGAGGTGAATGATCGGCCAATGGAAAAGTGGAGGTGACGGTGCAAACATGACCAAGGCTTTAATGGCTGAAATGCTACATTCACGGTGGTTATTTACCGGGGAATAGTTCATTTTTTAACGAGCTTAAACGCGGGTGGAAACATTTTCTCATGTCTTATGTTTATTTTTTAACGAGCTTGAACTATGTGCTAAAACTGCTCGATTAATCCAGTCATATGATAAGAATGTCTCATACAAAAATGGCAATTTTTAGATTTTTGCCCCACATAATTTCTTTATGCAAGTTAGGAGATGACTAATCCTACGAGTTTAAAGGGTTAGAGGTCCTAAAAATTTAAAAAATAAATAGCCGCCCCTCGCTTGCACTCCAAAAGGTTTGCATGCCCCCAGGTATAAAATATGGTTTCAAGGTTACCCCTCAATTTGCAGACAAAACATTTGTTCTATCAGGAGAGGCCTACCTCTTACAGGTTACCAAAGATTGTCTTATTCGCGTTGCGAATGAAACATTTCTTCAGCGATGTCTACCGAGATAAACAAAGGTGAGCGACGATGCCCGCCAACTCACATAACTTTGACAAGAGAATCTTATTCTAGAATAACCCCTCTTCCAATCACGGATGGGGTATAGACTAGTCATATTCTCCCGCGGAAACCTACCCTATACCCGAAGTTTTCCTGCCGAAGCAGACCAGGATGCATGCCCCCTGGGTTTCAGTCATATCCCTCCGAATTACTCGCGCTTATCGGGAGGACGGACTGGGGATTGAGACATTTCTTGCGTGAAGAGACCATTTAGGGATGGTATATGACTATTTGCTATGCGTGATCCGGGAAATGAAAGCTGGTTCACGAGCTTGACCACTCTTCCTTCGTGCGGAAAACACATTACTCTAAAGAGTGAGGAGATGATGGCTCCCATGCAATAAATATAGTCTCGTCCAAGGAGTAGGTTATAATCCAAGGGTCCTTGAACTACCATTATGTTCATGCGAACTGTCTTCCCTCTCAATGTTATGGGCACATCGGGAAGGATCCCTAAAGGTCGACTGGTTCCTTTATCAAAGCCTGTCAGATTTCTCATCTCAGGCAAAAGCGATGGCGAACCAAGCGCTTTCCAAGCAGTAGAGGAAAGGATACTCATAGAAGCCCCCTCATCTATGATGGTACCAGCCATGACCATTCTATATATTTGAACGATAATTCGGAATGGTATGCTTGCTGGTAAACGGGGTCTGCCTAGTTGATTCCAGTCGAAGGAGACAACTAGGTTGCTTGGAGGTGGGACCGAGTAGACGGCCGGGTATGGCTATGACGAACTTCCTTCCTGCGGTAAAGGAATGGGTAGATTTCCCCCATGTTCGTCGGAGTCTGTGTTGATGAAGAGAATTTGGACGGTGTCATCTTTGTTCTCTTCAGTGACTGTATCATCTGAAGATAAAATCTCTGAAGGCAAGACCGGGTCAACTGCCGCCTCGACCTTTTGACTTTCATCTGGTATGGATTCAGTTGGTTTATCTTCAATGATAGGCGCTTCAGCCGACCACCTGAGCGGGCCAGATGAATTCTCAACTAGTGACGGACTCGGCAAGAGTTTTTTTATATCCATGAGGAAGTCGTAACGGTGAAACCGGACGATCATCCAAAACTCTTTTAGCTTCGCCTAAGAAGGGACAACGGTGGATGGCATGATTGCCTTCGCACAGTTTACAGGGAAATCTAGCTTTCCCTTTTTGTCCTGGGGCTTCACTTTCGCTAGTTGATGGTGTGCTTTCAACATGATCATCAGAGAATGATGACACCGGATTGTGAAAACGAGGAGACCAGTCCCTTAGTATCCGAGGGATGCAAGGACAATCTCTGTGAAAGTGGTCTCCTTTGCAAATGACACATGGCGATTTAGGCCTGGGCGGTGCAGTGTGTGGATTTTCATTAGACGACACTCGTTTTCCCCCATTCGCCTTCAGCTCCTTCTTCTTCTTCTCTTTCTTCTTCTTTTCCTTCTTCTCCTTAGGAACTTGACTTTTGGCTTTGCCAGCCCCATCAAGCGAAGAGGAAGGAGGAGAAGAGGAATTAGAGGAAGTAGAAGGTTGGTGGGCAACTCTGGACTCGTCTAATTTCTGATTCGATTGTTTAGGAATAGTGGTGTTCTGAACGACATTGGTTGAGAAGAGCCATACCGGCAAGCCAATTGTCAGTCCTGGAAGCGACAATGTGGCCATATGGGGTGCACCAACATCTCCCCAAGAGGAGAAGGGACTAGGATTTCCACCAAGGGGAATTCCTTGGTTGGTAGACTCCATTTTCTCAACCTAAGATCAACGTAGGAAAAGGGTAATGAATATTCCGTTTAAAATAAATTTTTAGACGCTTTGACACAACTTGTTTTTTCAGTTTTTAAGAGTCGAGAAAAAACAAAAGATGACTCTAGTCTCCTTCGATTTTTAATGAGCCTGAAGTGACAAGTGCTCAGATGGACATTTTCCGTTAAGGAGTCTAAAAAGGAACGAAAGGGACTGCTCTGGAGATCTAGGTAGAGGGAGTACCAAACCAATCACAAAACTACATAATACTTTTTACGGTACGGCAGTCAATCTTCCCGAATGCTGTGTTCGGTGCATTGCGATCAGTAGGGCGGCCGACACGGCTTCCTATGGATAAAAGGTTTAAGGCCTATAGGGGTCTCCCAATATATACTCGACGGTACGTGGGAGCACAAGTCCGTACTGGCACTTATCGTCTCAAAGTGGAGGAATCACCCAACCATCAATGAGGACAACAGTTACCAGGTTTTACGACGCCGGAATACGTCTCTAGCCTAGACCTCTAAATGTTGTGCATTAAGTTCCAAAGCGTTATTAGATTCATTGAATTTATTTTAAGTTGATCTTTCTTATGAAGTTTGCCTTTTGGGTTCACCACGAGATGTAGATGTAATTCCTAAAATGCAATCTAAAGATGATAAACAAACTTTTATCTCTTTTCAGCAATGAAAATCCTAGCTACAAGGGGAAAAGAAAGACACAATCTTTTCGCAAAGAGCAAAGAGCACACTGTAAATGCACTTTCCTAAATCAAGCCAAACAGATTGTCAATATGCAAATGCACATGTGCATGTATTTGTTTTTCACTTTCTTAATATTGATGCCTAAAAAGAAAGTTGATGTACAAATCTGAATTTGCTTTCAAGTGACAAACACAAACAAGCTTCTTTTCGAAATCAAAAGGTAGAGATGATTACGACACTTTATGATTTTGAAATAAATACTCGTTTCGACACTAGAAATTCATAAATTCAAACCAAAGGCAAAATTAAAAGCATAATCGACTGTCAACAACAAATAAACTTTCTCCTATGATCAAAATCAACACTTGCGACAGATCTAAATCAAAGGACGACAGTATGACTATTCTACTTTTGCGATGGAAAACTGTAAATGACGTAACAAACACACAAAAACATCTACAGTCTTTTTGTACAAAGGAGGCGGAATTATAGCAAAGAAAAGGGGTTTTTAAACAGACACATACACTGATCACAGGCTGCAAAAATCAGAGATAAAACTGAAAAAATGAAGCAAAGAACCTCAGCTGCACAGGGCTAGGCTGATCAGCGCACTTGTTACACAGAGAAACTGCATTGCAGCGCAGGTAGCCCTCTCGGGAAGTGCGTTGAAATGCAAAACCTCTTCACAGAGCCTGCGCTGGGGTAGAAACGAGAATTCTATCCAGGTTCTGGGTCACGGTTTGCAGTTTAATCTATGGTTTTTGGCCGAGTAAAAGCAATCAGTAATGCACAATCAGAGGGTAGATTTAAAGAAGGTCTAAGAGCTATCACAAAGGGCAATCAGATCATTTTTGAATCAACTGTTCAAATCATAAACAGATCCAGTGAATGGATTGAAGCAGCAGATGTCTACTTTTCATTTGTTAATGGCAAATGCAGTTCGATTGCTACTTCTAAGTTTATGAAACAAACAACAAGAGAAACACAAACAAACTAATTAGACAATCGTCCCCAGCGGAGTCGCCATTTTGTTAATGGGAAAAGTGTCTATTCAGAATGACCCTATCCCACTAAGGTGTGACAGTGACCTTAGAAACAAACAGAGAAAACTACTTTTGTATTCTTCTTTATGAACTATAAACAAGGAGGAATAGGATGAACCAACCTGTGTCTTGCACTAGTCCTTTGATCCAATCTCTCTCCTCTTTGACAGCTTCCAGCTACCTGCTCCCTTACTTGCCCAGCTTCACCAAGTACCTGTAAGATCACAGAAGAAGGAAACTATACAAAGACATGGGTTTATATTCATAAAAAGCTTAGGATTAGATTTAAGCTAAACATACAAATGTAACAAACATCATTGATACACAAGCATGTAGGAGAAACTCAAATAGTTTTATTGATATAACAAGAAGATCCAGGAGGAGTTACAACCGATGATTCCTGATCCAGCATCAACCTCCCAGCAAAGAAGCCCCTCTTCACCTCCAACAAAGCATAAATCACCCAATACTCTGATATCTATCTCAAAACCAACAGCAATTCTCTGCAATGTACAAAATTCCATCCTCTGGATCTCTGGGATGAGGGATCCATATATAGATGTATGCAAGGAGGATGAGTCAGCTCATGAATTGATTAGTGGCTTCTCTCTGTCAGCTCTTGCTTCCACTTGGAGACTGAGAGCCTCTTACTCATCCTTGGTCGAATTCAGTGAGGCAAGTGTCATTGGAGAAGATTCTGGAAGCTTCCATTGTCTTTCCACCTCGCGGAATGGCACTGCCATTTGTCATTTCCCGCTCAACGCACCCTGACAGTGCATTTAGGTGAGTTGCAACGCACCTAGCTAGTGTATTTGGGTGCTATGCAACGCAGCTAGCCAGTGGAGCAGCTGAAATGATCCTGATTTGACTGATTCTGAGCATTTTATGGTGGAGAACTTCTGGGAGAAGCTGTAATTTGTTGACCTTGTTCCTTTAGGGGTCAGAACAACACTTTTAGGGACTTAGAATCCCTTGGTTTATGGACATTTCATGCTTGGAGCTGCAAGGCACAAAAATGTCTATAACAATCTCCTCCCCATCTAGCTCTGTATTTGATTTTTCATGTTTTGTCTCCTCCTTACTAACATAAGGACTAGCATCATAGATGAATGTTTTGATGTCATCCTCTACTGGTAAGTCATTGAAGACTATCCATGCTATAGGGATCCTGAGGTTTTGGAGGGCATAGCCTTTTTAGAGGAAACTGGCCACCTTTTTACTCACAAACCAACTACCTCTTAACCTTTACAACTTTTGATCAAATGATGAGTGAGTGAGTAGGATACTTACCTGTGGCCTTAATGCCACACTGTAGGTGTCAAGGATTAGAGGTGCTGCTCATGGTCATTCTTCTTCCTCCTCTGCTGTCTGATGATGGTTCTTGAATGCAGATCGGATGCTGTTGCTGCTATGTAGCTCTTTCTTCCTCCTCTGCTGTCTACTGATGGTGTATGTGGCTACAGATCAGATGCTACTACATGTACATAGGGAGTAGGAGTGTGTGAAGGCAGGATGATGGTAATGAATGAGGTGATGTTGTGGAAAACACAATCGTCTCCTGAACTGAAGTAGTGAAGTGAAAAATAATGGAATTTATGAGGGATGCATGGCAAGGAGTAGGGGAGATGAACATATGTGAGGTAGGGCCCCATTTGGATCTTCTTTTTCCTCCTTGATTGTATTTCTCATCCTCCTGCAAACAACAATCATGTTTTTTCTTTTTCTTTTATTATTATATTTTCTGAAAAACACCTAGGCTGCCTCAGAGAGGTTTTCACCCTAGGTATCTGCCTTGGGCGCCTCAAGGAAGGTTTTCACCAATGGATCTTCTTTTTATTTCCTTTTCTCATCCTTGGGCCACCTCATGGAGGATTTCAACCCAAATATGGGACTCAGGCGCCTCATGGAGGTTTTCACCTGAATCCTTATTCTATTTTTTTCTTTCTTTTTTCAGTGACCTGGTGAGGAAGGAGCTGAAACTTGCTCCACCATCATCACTATCTATTGATGCTGTCAATGAACTCTTGTTTAGATGAAGGCCTCTTGTATAATTTCAATCTGTGTCCATTAACTAGCAATGGAATGGCTTCTTCATTTATAGTCCTGATTCGCACTGAACCATTGTCATGGCATCTTTCCACCACATATGGTCTGAGCCATCTTGTTCTTAGCTTGCTCTTGAAGTCCTTGTACCTTGAATCATATAATAGTGCCCAGTTTCCTTCTTGAAATAGCTCCGCCTTGATATGCTTGTCATGCCAGATCTTTCTCTGGAGCTGAATTATCTCTGTATGGAGGAGGGCCTGCATTCTGAATTCATCTAGGCCATTCAAATGGAACATCCTTTCTTTTTTTACACGACTGAGATCTAAATCTAGTTGGGCTACCATCCTCAATGTTTTATATTCAAATTCAATGGACAACAAAGCCTTTTTCCCATAGACTAGCTCATAGGGTGTAAACCCAGTGGTGGTCTTCCATGTTGTATTATAGGCCCAGGTGGCCTCAACTAGTCTCTCAACCTAGTGCTTTCTGTTGTTGTTCACTACCTTGGTCAGGATGTTCTCCAGTGCTTTGTTAGTCACCTCCACTTGCCCATTAGCTTGTGGATGATAAGGAGTGGAGGTCCTATGTTTGATCTTGTGATGCTTGAGCAGTTCTTCAATCATGCTGGAGGTGAACTGGCTGCCTTGGTTTGTGACTAGCTCTCTAGGGTACCCAAATTTGTAGAATATGTTCTCCCTTAGGAACTCAACCACCTTTTCTTCTGTTGCTACCTTGATTGCTTTGGTTTCTGCCCACTTAGTCAAGTAATCAGTGCACACAATGATGTGTTGTTTTTTCTTGGAAGGAGGGTTGATAGGCCCAATGAAGTCAATGCCCCACTTGTCAAATGGCTCGAAAGTCACTTGAGGTTGTAGGGGAATTTCATCCCTTGGAGTAGGCTTTCCCATCCTCTGGCACCGATCACACTGACTAACATACTTCTTCATATCCTAATGAAGAGTAGGCCAGTAATAGTCTGCTTGCAACACTTTGAATGCTATCTTTTTTACTACAAAGTGGCCTCCACAAGGCCCATCATGACAGGTTAGAAGGATGTCAAAGACCTCCTCTTCCCTTACACATATTCTCAAGAATTGATTTAGACCAAGTTTGAACGGATTTCCCCCAATCCAACTGAAGGGGGCACTTTTCCTGATTATTTTGCTTTTTTCTCTGGAGGGAAGGTTTGGTGGGAACTGTACTGACACCAGATAGTTTTTTATACCAACAAACCATGGGGAGAGCACTGAAATAGCAAACAAATGCTCATCTGGGAATTGATCATCCACCATTCCTTCTTCACCTGTAGGTAGATTCATTCTAGACAGAAAGTCAGTAAAAACGTTTTCTTTACCAGGCTTATCAACAATAGTTAAATCAAACTACTGCAATAAAAGTAACCATCTGATGATTCTAGCATTTACATATGGTTTGTTCATTAAATATTTAATTGCAGCATGATCAGTATGCAAAAATGTCTGATAGCCTGTAATGTAATGCCTAAACTTGTTCAATGAATGCACAACAACCAGGAGTTATTTTTCTGTCACAGTATAGTTTAGTTCAGCCTTTGATAGGTTTTTACTGGTAAAGTAGATGGCATAAGGCAATTTCTCTTCTACTTATCCTAAGGCTACTCCTATGGCTCTATGTGAGGCATCAACATGAATGTGAAAAGGGAGGGCCCAGTTTGGGCCTCTAAGGATTGGTGCAGTGGTTACCTTACACTTTAGAATGTCTAGGGCCTCTTGGCAGCTCTTCGACCATATAAATTCATAATATTTTGACAATAATCCAAACAAAGGAGATGCTAACTTGCTGAAGTCTTTTATGAATCTTCTGTAATACCCAGCTAGCCCTAAGAAACTCCTGACATCTTTCTGCTTTTGTGGGGGGGACCCTTTAGATGATGGCTACCTTGTTTGGGTCCACCTGCAGTCCTTGTTGAAATATGGAATGACCTAGCACAATCCCTTCAGTCATTAAGAATTCACATTTTTTTGGACTGAGGGACATGTTCATCTCAATGCATTTGCATAATACTTTGCCTAAGTTAGTCAGGGCCTCTTGGAAATCACAACAATAAGGTGTAAAATCATCCATGTAGATCTCCACAATGTCATGAACTAATTCAGAAAAAATACTTAGGACTGCTCTCTGGAAAGTGGCAGGAGAATTGCATAAGCTGAAAGGAAGGACTCTATAGGAAAAATTACCCCATGGACAGGTGAAAGTGGTCTTATCCTGGTCTTCTGGGAAGATTTGGATTTGGTTGTACCCACTGAATCCATCTAGGAAAGAAAAGAACCTCTTCCTTGCTAGGCCATCTAGCACTTGGTCAATGAAGGGTAAGGGAAAGTGATCCTTCTTTGTGGCCTTGTTCAATTACCTATAATCAACACAAGTCATCCACTTCCCATTTTTCTTGGGCACTAACACTAAAGGAGAGACCCACTCACTGTCAGAGATAGGGTAAATGAACCTTGCATCTAACAATTTCTGCAGTTCTTCTTTGACTATGTCTTTGAAGGTTGGGTTCATTCTCCTTTGTGGTTTCCTAACTAGCTTGCAACCTTCCTTGATGTATATGTGGTGAGTACACACCGAGGGGTGTACTCCCTTCATTTCCTTGTAGTTCCAAGCAAAGAATTCTAGGTTCTCCCTCAACAAGTTGCATAGCTATTCCTCCTCTGAATTAGAGAGAGATGGATTAATCTTCAAGGTTTTCTCTGGTCCAAATTCTATGGTTTTGACTCGGAGTGGGTTGGAGTTGGCCAAGCATAAGTCAATTTGATGACTGTTCAGTGTTTCTTTTACTTCTTCTTCTAGGGGTAATGAACTAGGAGTTGGACTCTGGAGTAGGTGCTCAATTAAATCATCCTCATCTTGTTGTCCTCCTCCTATGATGGCTTCCAGAGTATACAGTTCGATAGAATAAAGCTCATCTTCTTCCTCCTCCTCCAACCATAAAGGTAATTCGTGTTCTAGGGAGGGTTGAGCAGGAGTCTATAAGACTAATTGTTTGGACATATGCCATTCTCGATGGTCATATTCCCATCTCTGCAGCTAATGTAGGCATCATATGTGGCCAACCATGGCCTCCCAAGGATGAGAGGGTAACTGGTAAGCTTAGCCTTGGGCCGGAGAACTAGGAAATCCAATGGGTATTCCCAGGAAGCAATGGAGACCATCGCATCCTCCATAATTCCCTCAGGGGTGACTATGGAATGGTCTGCAAGTTGCAACATTGTTGTGGTCTTCCTTAATGACCCTTGGAGGAGCTTGAGCATGGTGTCCTTGGTCATCAAATTAATGGAAACCCTAAGATCAATTAGAGTGTGTGGGAAAATGGTGCCATTGATGTGGACATCGACTACAGGGCTTCCAGGGTCTAAGTATTTTGGACATATTGCTTGCCCCGACATTAAGTCAGATAACTACCCAATGACATTAATGGTAGGGGCATCCATTTTTCTTCTTCCTGGATGCTTAAAGCACTTCTCCTTAATCAATTTATTGTAAACAGGCACATCTTTGATTGATTGGAGAAGGGGAATCTTTACACATCGGTTTTCCAATTCTCCCAGAAGTTTAGTTTCTTCTAGGGTAGGCTGGTGTGGTTGGGCTAATCTTTCAGGAAAGGGTGGATTTGCTTTAAGGTTGCTTTCCTCTCTTTTTTCCTCAACCTCCTTATGTGGAGAGGGAGGTTGGTTATCTGGGAGAATTCTCCCAGATCTCAGGTTGATCTCTTGAATTTCAACAGCATAAGCTGGGTATGATGTCTCTCCATTGTATGTTTGTTGGGCCTGCCTATTGTTTGGGTTTGGATTTGGCTGGGCAGGCATTTGGGGTTGCCTAGGTGGAGCAGAGTGCAGGAGTTGCGCTTGGGCAGATGATGGAGGCAATAGAGTTGGAACATTTTTGAATTGGGGCCTCCACCCCTGGGGTGGGGTATTCCGCTGATGTTGTGGCTGATTGTAAGGTTGAAATGACTGGTTGGGTGGCTAGGAATGATATTGGTATGCATAGGACCAATGAGGGGGTGTAGACCAGGAAGGATTGGTAGGGGGTCCCCAAGAAGGTGTAGATGTGTTTTGGTTGGGTCTATAATATGCATGGGATGATCCTTGCATACCCTGCTGGTATGGTCTAGGCCCAGGAGGTCTCCTTTGGTTAATGTGGCAAAGCTGCTCAGTGACCCCTTCATCTCCTTGATATACAACTTTGAGTCTAGGCAATGAAGGGAACTTGTCTGTGGAGTGGTTTTCTTCACAAACTGAGCAAATCTTAATACAGTTTAATGGGCATTCATTCCTTGGATGCCTTCTGGTGCACCTAGGATAGAAGATGACCATGTCTCTCTCTACTTCCTCTTGCTTTCTTCTGCTATTCATGGTATCCAATTGTAAGGCAAGGGTTTGTAGCATCTCACTTTTGAAGTCCTACAACATATTTCCAATTTCACCCTTGATGGATGAGTTGGAGGACGATGTACTGGCCATAGGTTGATTACTTCTACCCTTGTTTCTGGCTGCCCTAGAATGGTTTGTAAAGATAGTCTTGATGTCCTCATAGGGTAGTTGGTATATATCTCCTCCTGATAACGTATGTAAGGTGTCTAGGATATCCTCCCTCTCTTCTCTAAGCAAGACCAGCTTCACTGACTCAGGGTCAAGTGTGCACCTAACCCTTTTGTAACTAAGATGGAATCTCTCTTTGTAGTCTTCTAGGAATTCATCATGGCCTATGGTCATCATGAAAATTTCATCTTTAGTGTCCTTTGACCTACAATAATCCCTATATTTGTTTTTAAAGGCTTGCTACATCTAAGTCCAAGTTGTTATGCTATCTCCAGGTAAACCCATGAACCATCGCAATGTTGCCTCCTTGAGGGTAGATGGAAACAATTTTAACTTCTTCTCATCATTTTTGTAGTCATAGGTTTGGTAGACAGCAACAAACTCAAATAGGAAAGTGTCAGGGTCCTCTGTGGTCAAGCCACAGAAATGAGGTAGAGCAGTGGGGTTTATGTTCTTCATTTTAGTGTCCCCATTGGTTTCCCTAATGGGGAGGGAACTTCCAATTCTCCCTCTATATCCTCTGTCATTTAAGTGTTCAGCCATTGGTTCAGTAGGAATGGGTTCTTCCTCCTCTTCTTCCCCTATAGGTTCCTCAAATATATCAGGTTGCTCACTTAAAGGGGCTTCCAATTCACCGTCAGTGAAGAAGAAAGAAGGTCAAATGTTGGATGACGTGGGGGTATTTGGAAAGAATTTTCCTGAAGTATCCCTAATCCTACGAGGCATGAAAGGAAATGTTTTTGGGTTTTTGTGAGATTTTTCTTGAAAGATGGGAAGTAATTGTAGAAAGGAAATTGTTGATTAAATGAAAGACAACTAGCAGAATAGAAACTACTTGCAGAATGAAATTTCTGAATTGAATGAAAACCACTAACAAAAGGAAACTACTTGCTGAATGAAAGACTACTGACAGAAAGAGAACTACTTACTGAATTGAAATTCTATTTGTAGGAAAGGGAACTAGATTAACTTGCAGAATGGAAAGGAAAGCAAATAAATGACAAAGTGAAAGAAAGAAACTAGATTAATTTTGTAGAAATAAACTAATGGAAGACAATTGAAGGCTAGAAGTAGAAGAAAATAGTAATCACTACTACTCTGACACCTCCCCACAACGACGCCAAAAAGTGATGAGCCTAGGTATTGCAACAAGAATGCTACAACTCCCAGGGCTACCAGCTTTACTTATCAACCTGGGGTTCGTACAAACTTGGAGGTGACTGTGCTATATACACAAGTAGAAGTGAAGGTACCGCCTATTGTCACTACTCATCTGGCAAGAGACCCGGGTTCCAAGCTAGACTTCTATAAGGTCAAAAGAGCTTGATTTTGATGGAAGGAGAGCAAACCTATTCTAGGGGAGAGATAATCTACTGCAGAAATGAAGAAAACAACATGCAAACCTAAATCACCATGTCCTAATTAATCATGAAAATAGCTAGACTAAGCAGAATTGATAAGCAACACTAATCTAATGCTAACTATCTAAGTTGCAGGAGTAAAGCAACACAACTAGACTAAGGGGTTAGAAATGGAACTAGGCTAAGTCTGTGTATAAGTGGAAGAAGCGATTAGAGGTCAAAATGGTGAAAAGAGGACGTAATGAGCAATAGCGCATGAGGATCATTGGATCAGGCAGGTGAAGGGTAAATTGTTAAGTTATGGTATGTTCTATGATTAGAGCAGTTTACTTATTTTTCTTATTATTATCCACATATTAGCAATGACATGTACATTAAGTACAGTACAAATAGAACATTAAACGATCGATAGAAAACAAGCCAAGACAAGAGACACAAGATGTGGCGGCTAGCCAGGGACAAACCCCAATATGGGGAAACCCTTTGATCAAATCTTCTTTTATCTTCAATAATTTAGCAGAGAGAAATAGTACAAAAATATAATTTACATCAGCAACAGCAAACCCTAGATCAGCCATAAACTAGGGCAGTCAATATCTTGCAAACTGACCGTCGGATCGCCTTGATTCCTTCACCAAAAAATGCAGCCTTCCAAAGAGATTCAGGTTCACCTACTGTGAAATACAGAGAGAGAATGATGATCAACGCTGGTCAAACTTCCGATCTGCAGTTGCAGCCCTAAAATCTGCATCCTTCCTTCCACAGGTGCGAGAGAAGAGTCTTTTTTGCGCAAGAGAGAAGAGACTCTTTTTCTACGCAGGAGGGAGAGAGATGTGATGAGATGTGAAGTGTGTAAATGAGGAGAATACTCCTTGTATTTATATACAAAAAATTGGGGTTGAATAGATGCATCTGTTGGGCTTTTGATCCTACATAAGTTGCTGGCTGACTTAGACAATTAGTCCATAATCAAAATAAATTCATATCTCCATAAATACTTATCGGAATCGGATGATCTTTAGATCAATCCTACACCTCTCGATGAGAGGAATCTAGTAAAAATATTATCAGCCATGAATAAGGTGACCCACATGAAGTTTGGCCATAGTTTCCAATTTTAACATAAATGAACGGTTGAGATCAGACAGTAGGAGGGTACATAGGCAAATGGGTGGACATGGTGGACTAACAGGATGGACGGCTAGGATTATATCGTGGAGGCGATCAGCAGATGAATGATGGAGATTGGCCAAGCCAGTTGGCGAACAGGTGAAGCGACAACCATCGGATCAAGAGACAGATCGACAGTGGAGAGTTCAAGGCGATAAAGCGATTAGATGAAGCGATATCCATTAGATCTGGTAAGGTAGATCGATGGTGGAGATTGGAGCGCGAAAAGAAACTTGTAGAAATGAAAAGCGAGTTTGGAGGGCGGTAAGCATTATCTCTCATTCCCTCAAAACCATAAGTTGTATTTTGAAAATTCATGCGATTAGCCTCGCTGGGCGTCACGTAGCACGGGGAAACCACCCATCTCGTGTGCCCTCGAGCAGATAACGCTTGGATAGAAATCCACGCGATATGGCGTGAAGGAAATCAGATCTAGCAAAGCAGATCTACGACGAAGATGTGACCGAGCAGGTTAGTGAGCAGGTACATGATAGCCGTCAGATATAACAAGGCAAACCAACGGTGGGGATTTAAAAGGAAAAAAGTCAAACACAAAAAGTGGATTGGGCAGAGATTGGTGGGTATTGCGTGTGAAAGGCGATCGATGGTTAAAAACCGTTTGAACGTGAATTAACAGCTCTCGCTAAGCGTTTTAGGCTAAAGGAGAATGACAGCATGAGAGATCTGGGAGGAGGGTGGAGGTCTAAATGACAGAAAGAGAAAGTGAAGGGTTTGATAATCATGAGAGGAACAAAGTGACGATGCAATGAGCTCAGTGACTATGTTTAAATGGCAAACCCTATGAAAACTAAAACCCTTTGTTTTTGGGGTTGTTGTAGGGTTTCTTCCTCACATCATGGTTCAAGAGGGAGGAGGTGAGGCCAAGACACCTGTGAGCATCCTGATGGATCTTTTCTTTTCCAACCTACTAATTAAATGAAAGCATAAATGGAACAAACTGAAACACAACTACTCTGTTCTACCCTGCTGTAATGGACTGCAACTATTCAAGCATATGAACAGGAAATAGGAAACTACTTAAGTTAATGAGCAGGAAACCAGAAATCTGTGTTGAACCACTATAATGAAAATTCATCTATTTAACCAAATGAATAATCAAAGCATGCATCTATGCTACTGCTATAATGGAAATGAACTGCTTAAGTTAATGAACAGAAAGCATGATTCTATGCTAGAAAACGATACAAGAAAGAGGATCTTTGGCTACTAGGGTTGGGCCCTAACCCAAGAGCTTAAGCCCTCTGAGTTAACTCAATGCTGGCTCAAATAAAAACTCATCTTCATTATCAAAAAAATTGTATTACATCCAACTGTTACAAGTCAAAAGTTCTGAATACTTGCTAACTGATGGACTGACTATTGGTTTAAAAAAACTGAGGTCCTAGGCTTCTCTATTTATACATCTGAAGTCTCAATGACTTCCCTCAAAATTAGGGAGGTACAACTCCCAACTTAATGGTAACTTGTCCTTTCACTTTCACTAGCTCGGCTGCCTTCTAGTAGGGAGGTTGCTTGTACTTCCACTTTCTTGGCTATCTTTTAGTACTCCTGATTTGGCTGTGTGTACTTTTAGCTGATGGAGGGATATTCGAATGGATGGGTAGTAAATGAGGAGGATTTACCTCCTGTAATTCCTCTCCCTTGTCTCATCCAGGTTTTTACCAAGGTATTTTACCATAGTTCCTTGCTTTTACCTTTTATCCCTGCATTTCCCTTATTTTTATCCTTTATTCCTGCATTACATGCACATTAGACCACAAAGAAAAATATCCAACTCTAACTCAACTCATAAGCAAAATATAACCAAAAGTATGCAATAAGTTGTGAAAATAGTTGGTTTGACTAATCTAGGAGGTGAATTAAGGCCAATTAAGGCCCATATAATTACTTAATCTCATCATTACCTACTTATCTAACTCTTCTTTCAGTTGTTTAATAAAAATCTCTTTATCGACATCTTCCCATTTGCCATCCCTTTCCAATTTCATTTTGGAAAATTCCTTCTTTGTTAGAAAAAAGTTCTCCAACTGCTTGTCATTTTTGAAGACTTGCTAGTGCTTCATATTATCTAGGACAACAAGCCTATGTCTGACTTCTACCTTGTATTTCCCTTTAACACTGCTAGGAATTTCAAAATCAAAGGCCGAAGTGGCCAATGCATCTGCGACAACATTCCTTTCCTTAGGACAACAGAAAAACTGTACTCAACAAAATTATGCAAATAATCTAGGACAACATTACCATAAGCACACATCCAAGGGTGTTTTGTTTGATATTCTCCTTTGAGCTGTCTAAAAACCAGCTCGAAATCCCCATAAACAGTTATTCTTCTGGCTCCTGATTTCTTTAAATTTCGTAGACCCAAAATGAGAGCTTCGTACTACACTACATTATTAGTATAGTAAAAAACTAACTTGTATGAGCATAACTTTGACTTACCAACTTCTGGGCTGATTATCCATATCCCTACACCAACACCTTCTCTGCTTGCTGCCCCATCAAAATGCATAGTCCAAACACGTTGTTTTTTCTACTCTTTATTGCCTTTTTTAGCCTTCAAACTTTAAGATTTCTCATGAACACTTTGGCTGCTCTGTTCCTCACTTTTGCTGTTGTCCTGTCCCTCCATTCCATGACTGTTTTCTTCATAATTTTCCTTGTTATTTTCTTCTTTTCTAATGTCTGGAACAACTGATTTTATTATGTTGTCTTGTTCTGATTCTTTTCCCAAAATTTCTAAATTCTTAGCGTTGTCCCTTTCCTCTTCTACATCTGAAATAATCTCTTCATCATTTGGACAACCTGAATTGAATAACACAAATGAGTCCAAATCAGAATGTACAAAGTACAATGGATGATTCATGGGTTTATCTTTACTATTGATCATGTATTGCATGAGAAATTACCTGTATAATCTCCTTGACTAGCCTCCAAAAACTGAAACTGTGATGTAGGACATGTTTGTTTGCAATGCTCTATGCAATTTCACCATCCATAACCTAGACAAAAGCATACCATACCTGGGAGGTATATCCGTTACCACGATATCCATCACCATACATTTTGAAGGAATTTGGGTTAAAGACATCGAAAAGTCTTTAATTAATCCCAAACACTTCACTTTGCTAGAATCAAATTAATAAAGGTCCTTGTATGGTATTGTAATATCTAAGCCTAACCTATCCAAGATCACTTTCGGCATTAGATTGTGTGAGGCTCCAGAGTTCAGCATAACATTATGCAGTATTTTATCATTCACATTTAAATTGACATAGAAAGGAGGAACATCCGCATCTTTCCCTTTGTCATCAATATTTGGTCCAAAAATAATAGTTGGATGGTCATCCGCTATATTAACTGTATTAGAGGATTAGTCTACTCTAATTTCCTTTAAAATATGAGATCTATATTGGTCATTTCTTACCAATTCACCAAGAGGAATAAAGATTTTTAATTTAGCAATTTCATCTTTTATATTAAAGGGATTTGATACCTTCTCAATCTCTTTATGGGCATCTTCCTTCTTATATGCAACATCTTTAGATGTATTTTCCTTCCTCTATAAGATAGTGACAGAAGGCTCATTCCTTTGGGCACTTGTACTATGGAAATCCTTCTTTTGAACACTTGTACTAGGGGCATCCTTCTTCACATTGTCGACTACCATCTCTTTCTTTGTTGTACTGCTGATTGGTATTTCTTTTTTCGCTACATTGTTTCCCATAGTTCTATTCCTAAAATTATATTGTTGTTGCACTTGCACAATGGAATTTTGATATCCCTTCTTATACTCCTCATATTTAGTCATCAATACATCATTTTGAGACTAAGAAAGCAACAACTGTTCATGCACTACCTCAAAATTTTCAAACAACTCCTGCTCTTCATATTCTTTAGTCAAACACACATCTTCCTACCCATCACTAAAAAATAGAATTTGATCTTCTGGTGATTTCTCATCCTCATAATATTGATCTTGAGCATAATTCTACTGAAAGGGTGGTCTTACTTGATGTTGTGACTGCACTGAACCCTTCTGCTCTCTTGGTTTATTCGGCAGTTGTGGCTGCCTTCAAAAATTTGGGTTTCTAATTTGTGGACCAATTTGAGGTTCTCTAGCTACTGCCTGGTCAGTCAGAGAGATTTTCTCCATCATATTCTCCATGTTTTTGACCACTATATCAAATTTAGCATCAACAAAAGTAGCAGGCTCTTATTTTATTATGACTCTTTTCTCTACTTTCATTTTGGATTTCTTTGCCAATAAATTAGCCTCCACACTGATTGCATTGTTTTGCATGTCCTCTAGTGTTGCCAGATTCCTCTCCCTAAGCTGGTAGGCCATCTCAGGGTCGAAAGCATCAGGATAATGAAGTAAGGCCAGCCCGAGAGGGGGCTTTATCTCTGTAGGAATAGAATTGTACACTTTATTGAACCTTACTGAAAAGTCTTGGACAATTTCTCCATGTCGTATTTTTAGATTATTATACTCAGCCAGAATTTGCAAGGGATTCTTCTTCTCACCCCACCTTGCAAGAAAAGCATCTTCCAACTCTTGATAATTGGCAAAGGCTCCTGGGTGAGAACTCTTGAACCACTTCTTGACATCACCAAATTTTTTTTGAGCAAACAATATGACGTTAACATCGTCATAGTCCACTTCCTCCAAATCTACAAAGTCACTGACATTATCAACATGCTGCTCAACAGTAACTTCTATTGTACCATCATATTGGGGAAGCCTTTGACCATAATTAAGAGGCAAGTCATGAAGTTGAGCGGGAAAAACCAGAGGGGCATATCTCGCTGCTGTACTACTACCTGAGTAGTTGGGTGACTAGTGGATGGTGTGACAGAAACAACAGATGATGGAAAAACTTTATGGGTAGAAGTTGAAACAAATAATGGAGGAACCCGAAATGATGTGAAAATAGAACCAAAACCTAAATTGACTTGTGAAGGGACTATTTTTTGAGACAAGATTGTCTTTTCAGTAGTTTCCTAAACTTTATTAACAAAATTTTTCAGTTTACTAAACTGCTGAAGAATATTTCTATTGAACTCCTTTTCCGGGAGTGGGGTATAAGGACTAACAATAGATGAATCGACTAGAATTTTGGGAATACTTGAGCAGGATTTGGTTTTGGATAGAGGAACTTCAGAACCAATTTCTGGTAAAGATATAGATCTTCTAAGAGGGATATTACTTGCTTGACTTTCCATCACAATCCTCTCCTTCCTAAGCAGTCTTTTGGGGTCACAAACAACCACAAGGGGATTTGGGTTAGGATTCTACCTGGTATACCTCCTAGAAGCCAAATATTCTCATATAAATTTTCATGCAGCTAATTTCACTAACAGTCAAAGAAACTATGAAAATTCCAGCCTATGGTGTAACTCGGAAAATAAAAAAAACTCCCCTGGAAAACTAGACCTTTCGATCCCCGAAAACGGTGCCACTATGTTAGCACTCCATGATTTCCTTTTAGGCTAAAGGAAAAGAATCACAGAGGTAACCACATACCTCTTTTGGTTGATAGACTAGTCTTCTTCAACCGGAGGGGGCTCCCTCACTTGTAAAACTCAAAGATAAGAAAATTTGAAGCACTAATTCTAGAAAAGACCATATTTGAAAAGGGAATTTGAAATATTTGGTTGAAGTATGAATAGTCAAAGAGGATGGAAATATGTGATCAATTTGACTTTCTACCCACTTTAATTATGCAAGTAGAACTCAATATCATCCATAAAGTCTTGTCAAACATAAAATTTGGACAAGAGAAATAAGTTGTAGTATAGAGGAGAAAACAAAAAACTCAAATTGTTTCCCTGCACATAATGATACTCCTTATACATAAGAAATAAATTGAACAGAAGTAACAACATGCACATGTATGAAATATTCCATTTGCAACTGAAATATGGACAGAGTTGTTTTAGAGCAGTTTAAACTAAATTCCAACCCAACTTAAATCACTATACCCATAAAACAAGAAATTATAGAGAAGAACTAACTGAATAACTGATAAATAGACAAAAACAACTCAAAAGTGTCATACCATAAGTATTATTGCAGACAATAATTGGTAAACCCTCAAGTTATAAGCATTCCATTCATAAAAATTGATCACAATCACATAATCTCTGATAACCAATTCACAACAACGTTGAACCAACAACAACATGTTTCATATGTGTTTACCAGTTTAAATAGACCATAGACAAAACATAATAAGTGTCTAGATTCACTGCATCACTGATCCAAACATTGGATCAATCCAAAACCAAAAAGAGGAAAGCTGATGTTTAAGTCCTTTTCCTAAAAAAAAAAACATAAAATTATTCTTTCTCTTTATCTTAATACAAAAAACTAAACTTCATGAAATCAATCCTAACTTCAAAGAACATTGTCATGAAATGAAACAACAAAAAGAAGAAAAGTTAACTATTCACTATGCAATGGTTGCATAGCAGCTGCACAACAATTATGATGGCATTTTTTGCTTCCAAAGATGGCACATGGCTGACAACTGATGGCCTAAGTTGGTTGCCACCTCTGCTCCATGTTCACACCTTTAAAATCTGACATCTGGCTTCTTCCCAATGCTTGTGCAAGTCTGTAGGCAGGGCCTATGCGACAGATGCGTAGCAATTGTGTTAATTTTAGGTATGTTTTATGCTTAGAGAAATTTACTTCAATTTTTCCATATTAACTTCAATATCAATTCCAGATTAGACATCACATCAACATGATAGTAAAGTGTAGATAGAACATGAACATAAACATCATAAAACAAACCAACACAAGAGGATACAAGATGTGGCGCCAGCCAGGGACAAACCCCAATGTGGGGAAACCCTTGATCAATTATTCTTATATTCTTCAATAGTTTAGCAGAGAGAGAGATAGTACATATACATCAGAAGTCAACACTTTGAATTGAAAAGATAAGACATCAGAGATCTTCACCATGAAGATGACACAATGAGGTTGTAGATCTGATAACAAGGACTTCAGATCCGAACTCAGGTGAAGCAATACTCTTCAACTGATTCTCCAAGGTGATTCCATCACCATGTTGCATCCAAAACCATGCTGCATCCAACCATGCTACATCCAATCATGTTGCATCCATCATCATGTTGCATCTAACATAATGTTGTTCTCCTCCTACAGTACTAG
Source organism: Pinus tabuliformis (assembly GCA_031772625.1). Lineage (NCBI taxonomy): Eukaryota > Viridiplantae > Streptophyta > Pinopsida > Pinales > Pinaceae > Pinus > Pinus tabuliformis. Next base: position 1,222,630,327 of record CM062818.1, read on the forward strand.
CAGTCATTCTTTCATCAACTTATCAACTCATCTTTTACTCAAACAACAATGTAGGCCTTCTAAGACTACAATGTATCAAGGTGGGACACCACCTCTGCCATGCTGTCAAGACTGATACAACAACCTTAGTTGCTGGCTATGGACTACGGCCTAGCCTAGCAGCAAGTTAAGCCACAATCAATAATGTCAATGTAGCAGACTTGACTTTGCTGTCATCATTGTGATTTACTAACCATGTAAATGGTCGTAGGAACAACCTTCTAACACAGTGTTGTCATCATACTTCTTTTACCACGATGCCATAGATTCCATGATGTGCTTTTAGACCATGATATATTGATAAGGATTCTTCTTATCAGTGGATAGTAGCCTTCCTGTTTAACTGTGACTAGGGTAGATTGTGACAAAAAATTAGTTCACCTTCTAGTCTGTGATTAGGGATTCTTCTAGGCCTCCTTACTGCGACTTAGACATTCTTGAATAGTCTTCTATTTGACTGCGTATAGGGCTAGTTAAGGCCTCCTCTTTCCAACATATAGGAGCCTTCTTCAATTGCTGACGTAGGGCAGCATCTAGTCCTTCTTTTGTTGCAGAATAAGGCCAGCAGTTAGGCTGCGTCTGGACTGTGACTAGGGCACGAACAGAACTGCGGCTAGGGCTCTTTTGAACAACGTGTAGGTCTCTCCTTAGGTTTACATATAGGTGCCTTTTAGGATAGCAGATAGGGTCTCTTCTAGACTAGCGATTAGATCTCTCCTTGCTATGTTATGGAGGCCTCCTTTAAAGCCTCCACCATGACAACGTCCATAGGGCATGCGTCTAAATGTCTTATGACAATAATTTAGGGAAAAATATAGGATTCTTTAGATGGAGTCTAGGTCTTCTCCTCCATGACTACGTTAAGCCTTTTCCATGACAGCGTTAAGGTCATTTCCATGACAACGTTAAGGCTTCTTCCATGGCTGTGTTAAGGCTTCTTCGTTAGGGCAATGTAGACCCTTCTCTTCCATGAATGCATCTAGATTTAGGGCATCTCCTCTAGGGCAACGTATCCTCTTTATATCTCTCCTCCCACGAAATACCAAAGATAAGTGGAGAGGAAGAGATCACAAGAGGTGTCTCAACAATGACTTGCAAGCCACCTCTATTTATATTGCAACGTTGAGGACAAGTGGGGGTAATTTGGTTCCTGGCAGATGTTGATAAATTGTTACATAACAAAAATAATTTCATATCTCCATGAATACATGTCGAAATCAGATGATCTTTAGATCAATCCTACACCTCTTGATGAGAGGAATCCAATAAAAATATCAGTTTCCATGAATAAGAAGACCCACATGGAGTTTGGTCCTAGTTTCCAATTTTAACACTCCCTCTCAACTAGGGAGAACTCCATTTGCTAAACCATCTGCCAGTCTGTACTATCTCTTCCATCAGTGCCCTGCACTGCTCTGATCTGCTGAACTATGAAGAAGAAGTGATCGAGAATGTATCATACCATCCTCTACTAACTTGAAGTTAGTCCCATATAAAGGAGAGTGTCTCATACCACTCTTACTAATCCAAAATCAGTTCCAAATAGAGAGAGTGTGTCATACCACTCTTACTGATTCGAAATCAGTTCCCAATAAAGAGAGTTTATCATACCACTCTTACTGACTCGATGTCAGTTCCAATTGATCCCAAATCAATATCATCCTAGCATAAGGAGTACGGTAGTTACACGATGAGTCCATCGGTACTACTATGGTCCCTATCCCCATTTCCCTACTCATTGACCAGATGAGAGGTACTTCCCATGAGTCCCAGACTGCATGGGTAGGATGTCTTAGCAAGAGAAGGATGAACCAGTCATCCTGCCTACATGTCGCCAAGGGTATCCTAGGGGAAGGCTAAACCACTCACCTTGTACACAACAAATCACTACGGGAAGGTTGAACCACTCACCCTATGGTTGTTCATCGCTCCAAGAAGTACACCCAAGCCCCCTGGAGCTCCAAGAGATCAATTTACATATCATACAGGACCTTCAAGAGAGAGTCTCTCCACTACTCCTAGTCGTCCTCGAAAAGTCAAGAATTTGACCTTTCCCAGGGGCTTCATCTGAATATCGGTGAACTACACATCAGTCCGAGAGTGATGGAGCCCTATTGCTCCTCCCTATACCATATCCCAGATAAAGTGGTACTTGATGTCTATATGCTTGGAGCGATCATAGAACACAAGATTCCTCAACAATCGAATCCCACTCTGGTTGTCATAGAAGATCACGGTGGTATCCAGTATGTGTCCAAACAACTCACTGAAGAGCTTACACAACCAGACAACTTCACAGGAGGCCATACTCTCAGCTACGTATCCAGTCTCAGCAGTGCTAAAAAAAAATCGTCTTCTACTCCTTGCTCATCCAAGATATCGAAGCAGAACCCAAAAAGAACTAGCACCCAGAAGTGCTCTTGTGATCCTCCACACTGCTTTCCCAATCAACATCAGAATAATCATGCATCTTCACATTTCCAACAGTGTATGTTAATCCATGAGAGATTGTGCCCAGAAGATATGTCAAATGATTCTTGGAACCAATCTAGTGAGGCTCAACCATATATGAGCTCAACATGGTAACTGCAAAACATATATCCAGATGGGAGTTCACCAAGAACATTAATGCTAGTATGAGTTTATGAAACTCAGAGGCATTTCCCAAATCAGGTCTGGCATCACTACAACATAACTTCTTAAAGCTAGGCTTCACTGAGGTAGTCACGGGCTTGTAGTTCACCATTCCAAATCTGGATCCAACTCCCTCTTACTTTTTCAAATGAGAGGGTCTGCACCTGTCAAAAAGAGGTCATCCTCATAAGGTACTAGTATGAGAGGTCTATCATCCACAACCTTAAAGAAATGGATCGACTTCACTCCTATTGAATCCCAGCGTCATCAGATATCTATCAATCCTCTCATACCAAGCCCGGGATGCTTGCTTCAATCCATAGAGATATTTCTTCAATCTGCATACATGAGATTCCTGAACATGAATCTCAAAACCCCTCAGGTTGTTTCAGATATGTGGTCTTGCTATTACATGAGGGGAATGGTCCCCTTGTAATATTTCCTTCGGTACATCTCAGACATGTACCTTCATTCTCTTCCTTGAATTCAGGCATCCCTGTCACCATCTGACTCACATCGGGTAGGGCCTTATAATGAAGATGGGAAAACCTCCAGTGCCATGTACGAGATGTGTCACATGAAATGTTCCCCAATGGAATTCCTACAACTTGATATAAATTTCCACACCTGAACCCATCAATAAAAGAATCTTGAAAATTCCTTTTTCAAATATATACCTTTCCATCGATGAATGCCACCTTGAAACCTTTGACTTCCATTGCCGAAATGGACACTAGGTTCTTCTTGAGATTAGGTACATAAAGAAATTCTTGTAAATTAATTGTGCTACCCTCCAATTGAAGGGCAAAATTCCCTACACCCTTTCTGGGATATGTGGCATCATCTCCAAGAATAATCTCCATGATTGCCTCCTTCTTTGTCAGATTAGAGAGAACTTCCTTGTATCCGATGAAGTGCCTTGAAGCACTACTATCAATAAGCCAGATTCCCAAAGAATCCAGAGGAGAAGTAGTGGAGAGGGCCAATATAAGTTAATGCTCCTTTTTCTTATTAGAATTAACATTTGATTCTTCATACTTGGAGTTCCTTGATTTCTTAAAGATTCAGCCATTTCCTTGATGACCTACATTCCTTTTTCTTTTGCCATTATACCTGTCATTCCTTTGATCATTGAAGATGCCCCCAGAATGATTGTTATCATCATCAAGTGATGTGTCCCTTCTATTTGGACACTCCTTCACATAATGGCCAAAATTATTACAAGTAAGGCATTTGCCTTTCCTTCCACCCTTAGTGTACTTGTTCTTTGTAGCAGCTAGTGCATTTTATGGAGGCTCAGGGATTTTACCCTTCACATAATTCAACACTTCTTGCTCTTCTAATGTCAGGTTCAAAGACATCTTCCATCCATGACAAACTCTTTACGGAGCTTGACTTCAGCCAAGAAGAGGGATGAGGAACCCATTGAGCCTTTGACCTTGTCCAACTGTCTTCGGTGATTTCTCTTTCACTCTTGCTCAGGCTTTGTCTTCTCCTCACCTCTGATACCATGTTAATTTTAGGTATGTTCTATGATTAGAGAAATTTACTTCAATTTTCCATATTAACTTCAATATAAATTCCAGATTAGCAATCACATTAGCATGATATTAAAGTGCAGATAGAACATGAACATAAACATCGAAAAACAAGCCAACACAAGATGTGGTGCCAGCCAGGGACAAACACCAATGTGGGGAAACCCTTGATCAATTATTCTTATATTATTCAATAGTTTAGCAGAGAGAGAGATAGTATATATACATCAGAAGTCAACACTTTGACTTGACAAGATCAGACATGAGAGATCTTCACCAGGAAGATGACACAATGAGGTTGCAGATCTGATGACAAGGGCTGCAGATCCGAACTCAAGTGAAGGCATATTCTTCAACTGATTCTCCAAGGTGATTTCATCACCATGATGCATCCAACACCATGCTGTATCCAACCATGTTGCATCCAATGATGCTGCATCCATCATCATGTTGCATCTAACAGAATGTTTTCCTCCTCCTGCAGTACTAGCATTCATTGTTTCATCAACTTATCAACTCATCTTTTACTTAGACAACAATATAGGCCTTCTAAGACTACAATGTATCAAGTTGGGACACCACCTATGCCATGTTGTCAACACTGATACAACAACCTTATCTACTGGCTATGGCCTATGGCCTAGCCCAGCAGAAAGTTAAGCCACAATCAATAATGTCAATGAAGCAATCTTGACTTTGTTGTCAGCACTGTGATTTACCAACCATGTAAACGGTCCTAGGAACAACCTTCTAACACAGTGTTGTCATCATACTTCTTTTAGCACGCTACCACAAATTACATGTTGTCCTTTCAGACCTTGATATATTGATAAGGCTTCTTCTTATCTATGGATAGTACCCTTCCCATTTGACTATGGCTAGGGTAGATTGTGACAACAAATTAGGTCACCTTCTAGTATGTGATTAGGGATTCTTCTAGGCCTCCTTACTGTAGCTTAGACATGCTTGAATATTCTTCTATTTGACTGTGTCTAGGGCTAGTTAAGGCCTCCTCTTTCTAGCATATAGGAGCCTTCTTCAATTATTGATGTAGGGCAAAATCTAGTCCCTCTTTTGCTGCAGAATAAGGCCAGCAGTTTGGGCGCATCTGGACTGTGACTAGGGCACAAAAAGAACTGTGACTAGGGATCTTTTGAACAACGTGTAGGTCTCTCCTTAGGACTGCGTATAGGTGCCTTTTAGGATAGCGGATAGGGTCTCTTCTAGACAATGATTAGATTTATCCTTGCTATGTTATGGAGGCCTCCTTTAAAGCCTCCACCATGACAACGTCCATAGGGCCTACATCTAGATGTCTTATGACAATAATTTAGGGCAGCATATAGGATTCTTTAGACATCGTATAGATATTCTCCTCCATGACTGCATTAAGCCTTTTCCATGACAGTGTTAAGGTCATTTCCATGACAACATTAAGGATTCTTCCATGGCAGTGTTAAGGCTTCTTCATTAGGGCAACGTAGAGCCTTCTCTTCCATGAATGCATCTAGATTTAGGGCATATCCTCTAGGGCAGTGTATCCTCTTTAGATCTCTCCTCCCACCAAAACCCAAAGACAAGTGGAGAGGAAGAGATCACAAGAGGTGTGTCAAAAATGACTTGCAAGCCACCTCTATTTATAGTGCAACGTTGAGGACAAGTGGGGGTAATTTGGTTGCTAGCCGACCTTGATGAATTGCTACATAACACAAATAAATTCATATCTCCATGAATACATGTTGGAATCAGATGATATTTAGATCAATCCTACACCTCTCGATGAGAGGAATCTAAGAAAAATATCAGCTTCCATGAATAAGAAGACCTACAAACAACCATAAGTGGATTTGGATAGAAGCCAAATCTTCTCATATAAATTTTCATGCAGCTAATTTCACTAACAGTCAAAGAAACTATGAAAATTCCAGCCTATGGTGTAACTCTAAATATAAAACAACTACTCGGGAAAATTAGACCTTTCGATCCTTGACAGGCACCACTATGTTAGCACTCCTTGATTTCCTTTTAGGTTAAAGGAAAATGATCATAGAGGTAACCAAAAAATTATTTTGGTTGATACACTTGTCTTCTTCAATTGGAGGGGGATCCCTCACTTGTAAAACTCAGAGATAAGAAACTTTGAAGCACTAATTCTAGAAAAGACCATATCTGAAAAGGGAATTTTGAAATATTTGGTTGAAGTATGAATGGTCGAAGAGGATGGAAACATGTGATCAATTTGACTTTCTACCCACTTTAATTATGCAAGTAAAAGCCAATATCATCCATAAAGGCTTGTCAAGCATAAACTTTGGATAAGAGAAATGAGTTGTAGTATAGAGGAGAAAACAAAAAACACAAATTCTTTCCTTGCACATAACAATACTACTTATACATAAGAAATAAATTGAAAAAAAGTAATGACATGCACGGGTATGAAATATTCCATTTGCAACTGAAATACAGACACAATTGTTTTAGAGCAGTTTAAACTAAATTCCAACCCAACTGAAATCACTATACCCATAAAACAAGAAATTATAGAGAAGAGCTAACTGAATAACTGATAAATAGACAAAACAAACTCCAAAGTGTCATACCATAAGTATCCTTGCAGACAATAATTGGTAAACCCTCAAGTCATAAGCATTCCATTCATAAAAATTGATCACAATCACATAATCTCTGATAACCAGTTCACAATAACATTGAACCAACAACAACCTGTTTCATATGTATTTACCAGTTTAAATAGACCATAGACAAAACATAATAAGTGTCTAGATTCATTGCATCATTGATCCAAACATTGGATCGATCCAAAACCAAAAAGAGGAAAGCTGATGTTTAATTGCTTTTCCTCAAAAAACAAAAAAAATAACATAAAAGTATTCTTTGGCTTTATCTTAATACAAAAAACTAAACTTCATGAAATAAATCCTAACTTCAAAGTACATTGTCATGAAATGAAACAACAAAAAGAAGAAAATCTAACTGTTGACTATGCAATGGCTACGTAGCAATTATGATGGCACTTTTTCCTTCCAAATATGGCACATGGTTGACAACTGATGGTATGAGATGGCTGCCACCTTTGCTCCATGTTCACGCCTTTAAACTCTAACAACTGGATTCTTCCCAATGCTCATGCAAGTTTATGGGCAGGGCCTGCACAACAGTTGCGTAGCACGTTTTCCAAAGCTACCTCTTATATGACCTCCAGTCTTAGAAAAATACAACCATACTACTATAATCCACTCCAAACATCTGAATCATTCCAACACACTGATCAAAACAACATCTACAACTTGAAACCAAAAAAAGAATTACCCTTGCAGTGCAATGTAAATATTCTGTGACAAAAGCTGAAATTGCAAAACTTCAAGCAATGACTTGTTACCTCCTCTTCCTTTTGGTAGAGGTCTTGCTGATGGAAGCTTGGGTCTTTGAAGCTTGAGGTGTGGGATCTTTGTGCTCAGTGGGCACTAGCAGAGTGAGCTTTGTTTCAGACAAAGCCTTAGATCTCAGCCTTGGCACTCTTCCAGGTGAAGGTGCTTTGGTTGCCTCCTTGTACTTCTTAACCAGTCCCCATGCCTTGTCTAAACTCTTCTTCATGCTCCTCAACTTTTCATTCAATACCAGGTTCCTAACATAGAGGTTTTTGCATTGTCTTCTTACAGGAATTGACCATTTAACAAAATGTTTACCTTTGTCAAGGGCTTTGGATGCCTCACGTACTTCCTTGTCACAATTCTCCAGTAGATGTTGCACAAATTTCTTGTAATTCTGATTCTCTTACCTAAACCTCTTAACCTGCTCCTGACTCTCCTCGAGCTCTTCTAGACATCTCTGATACTCTTTCCACTGGTCAAAATGTGGCTTACCAGGTGCTTGAGCCACCTTTTTCATTTGTTGCACATAACTAAGTTTTGACTTGGCTGCTCTAGTTGTGGGCCCACTAGACTCCACTCCAATCTCTTTGGCCTGTTCAGCAAATGAAACATGTTTACCTTTGTCCTTAGCAATAGGTTTGGGAGGTGTTTCTGCACTCTTAGCTGTTGGTTGAGTTGTTTGTTTCAAGTCTCTATTTTTCTTCTTCAAGGATGTTATCTTCATTTTATACTTGGATGATCCAAATATCTTTTGCTTATAGATGTATTAAAGAATTACATGCATAAATTGTAGCATAAACATAGAAATTTAATGTGCACGTGAGAGAAGAGGAGAAACACATAAAGCATGAAAGAAGACAAGAAACTTGATAATGGAGTTCATCTGACTTGGACTATGTCATCAAGCCCTACTCTATCAATGGGGAGGCCTTCATTCATTAAGTGGCATGAGAAAGAAGAGTACAAGCATCAGTTACAAAAAGGAGTCTTATACCTCCATACTGAAAAATGGCCGAAAAGTGCAGAACTCTGATGGAGAAACAGACAACACCATTGCGTTCTTGGTGTTGAGAAATGCTGAAATCATATAAAATTTGTTAAAATCTGACAAAGTGAAAATCTGGCCCCCTGGAGAAATTGCTCAGATCATGGTTCCGCCCCTCTCTCTGCACTGCTCATGGTTCTACCACCTGCAAAATAGCTTGCCTCGAACTACGTGCACACTCCTCCTCCATGGCAGACTGAGAAAATAGGTTTAAATATGAACCCGTGGGTGATTACACAACAAATTAGTTGTGGCGCAGTGGGAAACTTGGAAAGTAGTTGAGGAGGGGTCAGGGTATCAAATCCTGCCCCTCCGGAAATAATACGCAACAGTTTGATTGTTTTAAATTACAACAATAGTTTTAAATAGAGGAGGAATGACCTGTTATAGAGTTTTATGAACCCAACGTTTCGGACTACCAAGTGAGTCCATCATCAGGGGATGCGTCAATAGATATTCTAAAGATATTAATGATGTATCCATGAGCTATAATTTACGGTATATATATATATATATATATATATATATATATATATATATATATATATATATATATATATATATATATATATATATATATATATATATATATATATAGGTTATGAAAGAATTAATCTAAGAAATTAGGTCAGCCATTATCCAATTAGTTTGTTAATATTCAGATTTTTATTTATTAATTAATTAATTAATTAATTAATTTGTTTCATTAATTAATTAATTAGTTTAATTAATTAATTAATTAGTTTAATTAATTAATTAATTTGTTTAATTAATTAATTAATTGTTTAATTAATTTGTTTAATTAATTAATTAATTTGTTTAATTAATGAATTAATTGTTTAGTTAATTAATCAATTGTTTAATTAATTAATTAATTAGTTTAATTAATTAATTAATTTGTTTATTTGATTAATTTGTTTATTTAATTAATTAATTTGTTTAATTAATTCGCTATAATTTTATATATAATTCCTATTGTTAATTTCTACTTATTTTAATTTGAGATATTACAACTATATGCTTAATTTAAATTCACATGTTACTATAATATTATAATTAATAAACTATGATTTTAGTTTATTTTAATATTATCAAATGATTAGTTATGAAATAGCCAATTATTTATTTATATGATTATATTTGTTTTTGTTTTATTGTTTAAGGAGGATGTTAGATAATGTTTCTGTGTTGTTTTGATTTATATTTTATTAATTTTAATGAGAGAGGAGGGATTAAAATATTAAAAGGGATATGAGTTGATTATTGATTCTTTAAGATTTCAAGTAAAGGTTTCTATGTGTTGCTTAGTTTTAATCCATCATCTCGGTTCAAGTTGTTCTTCCTTTTTTCTATTTCAATGGCTTCTTTGATTTTCCTTTTAAGATAGTGATCTTCTTTTCTAACTAGTTTGACTTCTTCCATGCAGATGCAATGAGAGGAAGAGTGAACATGTTCTGCTAAGGCCGATTTTGAGGTTATTTCTCTTCTTAAGTCAGCAGTGTGTTCTTTAATTCTGATGTTAAGAGATCTACCTGTTTCACCTATGTATTCTTTTCCACATGAGCAATAGTGTTTAATGGTGGTTGGGTTCATGCCCAAAGGGCCAGCCCACCACCTATTTTGCTGCGTACCCTGGTTTCGGCCCAGCCATAAATCATGGGTCCCAATAGTTATACCAAGTACGGGGGGGGGGGTGGGGGGGCACAAGGGTAATGGCCTGCCCCTCCATTAATAATTGTTGATAAGGATTGGGGTGGCGGGGTTGGTGGCCCGCCCCCTTTTTTTAATAATTTTTTTGTTATAAAAATAATATGGTTGTTTTCAAAAATCCGGATTTTAGGCCGAAGGAGACATTTTAACAAGGCGACAATTTCACCTAGAATCTGGCCGGAGTTGGCCAGATTCCGTCCACTGGAAAAAGTCCAATTTGTGTCTTCATTAATCCTGGCCAGTCAACAAAAGTCAACCAAACTCTGATTGCCTCTATCTTCCTCATCCGGACTCGAATTGGAGTGTCATTTGCACCGTTGGAATCAGGGGGATGAACACGTCAACCTGATGTCAAGTTAGTCGTCTTTCTACCACTTTGAATTTTGAGCCTTTTCCATGCCACTGGTGTCTAGAGACCCACCTGGATCAATCCTCCCCATTGAGGAGCTTTTGGACCGCCAAAAGCTTTATCAGTCAATTGGCAAGTGAGGGAATTGTTCCCTCACTTTCTCTTTTTCCAACCATTTTGCCTTGCTAAGGTGCATCCCCTTGAAACCAACTCGAAGGTATTCCACATCTCCCCATCGTCAAGTCCTAGTTCTTCTGTCAAGGATGATGTCTTCAATTAACTCATCAAGATACTCTTGTACAAAGTCATCAACTGTAGGAACTATGCCCACCTCTTTGGTGTCCATAATCAATGGTGGCTCATACAACTTTAAGTTTTCCACATTCACTATGGAGTACATTTGCATATATGTCGGCAAATCGAGATGGAAGGCATTGTTTCCAATCTTCTCCAAGATGGTGAATGGACCATATCGGATTGGTCGCAACTTCTTCCCTTCTCCCTTCATCCTTTCCTTGTTCATATGGAACCACACTTTGTCGCCCACTTGAAATTGATGGTCGACTCGGTGTTTGCCATGTCGAGCCTTGTACCGGGCTTGACTTTTCTCCAACTTCTCCTGTACTGCTTGGTGAATTAACTGGATTCGCTGAATGAACCATTGCTCTTTGTCCCTATAATCACATCCACTGGAGTCATCTTCCCTTCCAAAGACCATATCAAAAGGGTCTTTTGGTAGGTAACGAAAACATGTCTCAAATGGTGAACGATGCGTAGATGAGTGCACTGCTCGGTTGTAGGAACGTTGCACATATGGAAGATGCTCATCCCACAACGTAGGATGTTTCCCATAATAGCCTCACAACAAGTGTACCATGGTGCAGTTGACAACCTCTTTCTGTCCGTTAGTCTATGGATGAAATGTCATGCTTCTTTTCAACTTGGTTTCCATCATCTTCCATAAGCTAGTCCAAAACTCTCCGAGAAAACGAGAGTCCCGATTTGAAAAAATCGATGTGGGCAACCCAAAATGGACCCAAACATGCTGAAAGAAAAGATAAGAAGACTGCTCTGCAGTGATATGATTTTTACAAGGCATTAAAATACACATCTTACTAAAATGGTCAATGACAACATATAAATAGTCGCGACCTTTTCTAGACAAAGGAAAACTTCCTACAAAATCCATCGACATGATTTTCCATGGACGACTCGGAATAGGGAGTGGTGTGTAGAGCCCGAGTTTTCTATTAGAGGGCTTTGAAACAGAACACATTACACATCCCTTTACATAGCGAGTCATAATGTTCTTCATATGAGGCCAAAAACAAAATCTTTGTACATGACACAAAGTTTTTTCAACACCAAAATGACCAGACACAAGGGAGGTGTGGGCCTCCTGGATTACATGTACCCTTTCTCCTATGGGTATGCACAATTTTCCAAGGTGATACAATAGTTTCCCCTGCAAGTGATAGTTGCCCACCTGTGAACCATGGGTTAGTTTTGTATAAATCTCCTTAAAGTCATCATCGTTAGCATATTGTTCAACATAACTTTCAAAAGATAACGAAGCATTATGCAAAACAAAAGAAGTAGAAATAGGAGGGTGAGATAGCATATCAGCCACTTTGTTTCTAGTGCCCTTCTTATACTTTATTACCAGATGAAACTACTGAAGAAAACCCATCCACCTGAAATGACGAGATTGCTGCAACTTGGTTTGTGACTGAAGATACTGCAAGGGCTAGTGATCCGTATGGATGATGGTTTCCTTACCGATTAGGTAGTGTTTCCATTTTTTCACACTCTGGACCAAGGCATATAACTCCTTGTCATAAGTGTGATAGTTTAACACAGCCTGAGAGAACTTCTCTGAATGGTGACATATCGGCTTCCTTTGCTGCATCAGTACAACTCCCATGGCATATCCTTTGGCATCTGTCTCAATCTTGAATGGCTGTTGGAGATCTAGTAAGGCCAAGACCGGTGCGGTGCTAATATTTTCTTTCAATGTCTAGAAGGACTTCTGCTGCTTTCCTCCCCATTGAAAGACTTACTTTACAATTGTCAATGTGTGTAAAGGTGCTACAATAATTGAGAAATTGGTAATAAATCTCCTCCAATATTGTACAACACTTGATCCAAATTGGACCCTTAAACATTTCCATGACCATTTCAAATTATATCAGGCTTCAAAATCTTATGAATGATGAGCTTATCAAAGATGACCTCTGGACAATGGCAATTTGTGACCAACACGGAACAACAAGGACCCTCGGTCAAAGTGCGCTGACCATTGGCCCATGGAGACTGCACATGGACGCAAATTGGCAATCGGAAGCCCAAATCCAAAAACAGAGGCAGTTTCTGATACACGATTATTGCAGGGCAAAACCCTCAGTGAAGGAAAGCCCTGAGTGCTCGGTCACGAGGAAAACAGGAAACCGTGTGGAAACCGTCAGAAGGTGGGTCCCACGCCCCAAACCGGCAGGATATCGCATGCACTTCGAGCGGTAAACGGGTTTGGTTGAGTTCAGTGTGATGCCACACAACGAGTGACATGCGTCCAATGGATGTGAGAGAAAACCACTTACATCACGTGAGTAACAGTCAAGCAACTTACCCGCGTGATATAGACGGAGACCGTAGGATCTGGAGGCTCCAGATCAATGACGGAGAATCAACCTGATGGAAGACCGGATTTGACAGGGAAATAGACTGAGGTATATGAGATTTGAGGTCCGACATGATCGATGAGTTGGCAGAGGAACAATTTTGTGGGCAATCTTGGAGCAACAGAAATAAAAATCGTTCAAAGAGAACTGACACTCAGTTCGTGAGGAAATAGGTGGCCACCTCTCTGTGAAGCATTACACAACGATGATGATGCAGAGCAGGGGAATTCCAGCGGACAGAGGCAGGCGATCTAGAGAGTCGGGAAGCGGAAATGAACAGTTAGGGAGCAAATTGGCTTTAAGCCACAAACAGACAAAGAGTAGGGGGAATAGAAGTAGAGAGAAAGAAGTGAATTTCAGAGAAAAGAGAAGCCGAGCTGACCTACAGAGCAAAGGCAGCATCGAGCAGATAGAACAGAGAGAGTCTGAGAGTCTGTGAACTCCAAAGAAGGCTTGAGAGGTTCAAGCAACTCCTCTGTATAGACCTATCCAGTATTGAGTACCAAATTGGACTCATACCACTGAGACCTGTTGACGTCGAGATTCAGTAAGGGGAGTCTGTGTACTCTAGAGAGTTGGGGGATCCAAGTACAATCCTACTGATCATTCTCTATTAAGTGAGACTCAAATTGAGCTCCTTATTGTAAAATCTTTGCTTTAAGACACAATAGAAAAGGCCACCACTTAAGGTTGGACCCGGAGACGTAGCCCAGGAGGATTGGGTGAACTCCTTATTAAATTTGTTATGTTTTGTATTTGCTTACTGTGTTTCTCTTATTGTTCCAAGTGCCTGTGTATTTCGCAATCTTATCGATCCGTTGCTTAAAATAACATAGGCACACCCTAGCACATGGGTCTATAATACCTTCATTAATTAACTGAGATCATTCACGAGTGATTTCAGATCAAGTGGTATCAAAGCTCTAGGTTGTTTAAGGTTAGACAAGCTTGTGCTGGATTTTGTTGTTGAATGCTAACTAGATCAAAGCTTAAATTAGGAGAAGGAGAGTTGGTCGAAACTAACCCAGAAATTGGAAGAGTCTGTCCTAAGAAGAAAATGTCAAAAGAAAGTCCCTTGGGACCAGACCCCCAATTCATAGATAGTTTCCTGGCCATGAGGTCCATGGTAGAGGAAATGTACAGGGAGTTTAAGAAAGGTAAAGATGAAGATTCATCACACTCCAAAGAAAAAGGAGAAGAAGAATCTCTCCTCCATGACCACTCAAAAGGCAAAGGGAAAGAAGAAAACTTTCTCACACCTCCTAATAGCCCTAAACATAAAAAGAAGACATATTTGATTAAATTAGATGTTAAATTTGATTTACCAATATATGATGGAGAGTTGAATGCAGAGAAGCTAGATAATTGGATCAGACAAATTGATGTTTATTGCAGAGTATCGACTCAGACAAGAGTAAGATTCAGCTGGCCAGTCTACGCCTCAGAGGCACTGCCTTGGTATGGTGGGAAGGCAGGACACAAGCTGACATGAAGAAACATGGTAAGATTCTTTCTGTCTGGAGTGAATTTGTTTCTGCAATCAAAAAGTAGTTCTATCCACTAGCTTACATGCAGCAAGCCATGATGAGCTGGCAAACTCTTCGCCAATTGAAAGGGAAAAGTGTACAAGGTTACACCCAAGAATTTAGGAAAAGAGCTTTGATTCTAGGAATTTCATTAGACTCACCTAAGACTCCGTTGAAGTACATAGGTGGTCTACACAGCTACATGAGGCACACTATCCTCATGTTTAATCCCACTAGTATAGATGAAGTATCTATTCAAGCTACACATCTAGAAGCTAGAGGAAAGAATGGGAACCCAAAAGTTGGAGGATCATCCAAGTCCATTGCAAGCAAGAATAAGAAGAAAAGAAAATAGAAATGGAAAGAGAGGAAGGCCAACATTGCATAGAAAAGCAAGTCTTCATGCACTCACTGTAAGAAGGATGGGCATGATGATGAGCACTATTGGATTCTGCATCCAGAGCTGTGACCTAAGAAGTTTGAGGGCAACAAGAAGAAGACTTCTGCAGCGATTCAGAAAGATTTGGGGTTGGACTTAGGAGATGAAACAACCATTGCAGCCACAGGTATAAAAGGTAAAGATTCTGAAGCATGTACTAGTAATTCTGCACAATCTATTAATGATGAAGAAAATGAGAGAAAAAGACATGAGCTTTTCCATATTCGAGTTATTTCCAAGCATCAAAAGATTGATACTTTTTTTGATAGTGGCTATAAAAGGTAAGGATTCTGAAGCATCTACTAGTAATTCTGCACAATCTATTAATGATGAAGAAAATGAGAGAAAAAGGCATGAGCTTTTCCATATTCGAGTTATTTCCAAGCATCAAAAGATTGATACTTTGCTTGATAGTGGCTCACAAGTAAATTTAATTTCTGAAGCAATTATAAAGAAGTTGGAATTACTGACTACACCTCACAAGAAACCATACCCATTAGGTTGGTTAAGTGATAAAGCACAACTACAAGTGACTAGATAATGTAAACTTAAGTTTTATTTTGGGTCAGCATTTGTAGATGAGGTTGAGTTAGACATAGTTCCTCTGGATATATGTGGAATTGTTTTATGAAGTCCTTACTTGTATGATAGAAAAGCTATTTTCTATAGAGCTGAGAACAAGTATCTACTCGTTAAAGATGGAATTGAATACTTTGTAAGAGCTCCTAAGCTCAAGAATAATTATACTCTCATAAACTCAGGGCAGATGAAATGAATTGTAAATTCATGCAAACAATTTTTACTGATGGTTGTAAAGGAAAAGAAACCTAATAAAACCTATGTATTTGAGGGCTTTGATGCTAAACAACAAGATGATTTAGAAAAAGTTGTTTCAGAATATGATATCTTGTTTCAAGAACCTAAAGGTCTGCCACCCAAAAAGGAAATAGTGCATGATATTATTTTGAAGCAAGATGCTCCATTGCCTAACATTGGAATGTACAAGTTGTCTGCTTTAGAGAATGCAGAAATCAAGAAGTAGGTGAAGGAGTTGTTCGAGAAGGGTTTCATTAGACCTAGCACATCACCATGTGGGTCTCCAATCATTTTGGTAAGAAAGAAAGATGGCTCGTGAAGAATGTGCATTGATTACCGAGCACTGAATAAGATAACAATCAAAAATCGTTATCCCCTTCCTCGCATAGATGATCTATTAGATCAATTGAAAGAAGCTGTTTATTTTTCCAAGTTAGACTTGCATAGTGGATATCATCAAGTCAGAGTTGCAGAACAAGATGCATGGAAGACTGCTTTCAAAACAAAGCAGGGATTGTATGAGTGGTTGGTTATGCCTTTTGGCTTAACTAATGCTCCTGCTACTTTCATGAGAATAATGAATGATGTACTCAGACCTTTTCTTGATGATTTTGTTATTGTATATCTGGATGACATTCTTGTATTTACCAAAACATGGGAAGAATATTTAAAGCATGTTAAGCAGACACTAGATGTTTTGAAAAGAGAAAAACTTTATGTTAAACTCTCAAAATGTGAATTTGGCAAAACATCTTTGAATTATTTGGGTCATATAGTAGGGGGTGGTGAATTGAAGATAGATCCCTCTATAGTTGCAGTCATTGTAAACTGGCCTAAACCCAAATCTACTACAGAAGTTAGAAGCTTCTTAAGAGCAGCATAATATTTGAGAAAGTTCATTTCTAACTTTTCCTTGATTGCAGCTCCCTTACATGCTTTAACAGGATTGAACAAGGTGTTTTAGTGGGGAGGCAAACATCAGAAAGCCTTCGACACCTTGAAAGAAAAGATTAGTACAACACTAGTACTAGCACTGCCTGATCTTCAAAGACCATTTGAGATCCAAATGGATGCCAGTGACTATGTCATGGGAGCAGTGTTGATACAACATGATAAACCCATATGTTATCATTCTGAGACATTTAATTCTGCAGTAGTTAACTATCATATGATAAAGAATTGTATGCATTAGTACAGAGTGTGAAAAAGTGGAAACATTACTTAATGGGCAAAGAGATAGTTATACATACTGATCATCAACCACTTCAATATCTACACTCCCAAACTAAGTTACAACAATCAAGACACTATATATGGATGGGTTTTCTACAACAGTTTCATTTAGTCATCAGATATAAAAAGGGCATACACAATAATGTTGTAGATATGTTATCCAGACCAATTATGAATGCATCCACTATATTTAAGCATAATTCAGTATTGGATGAGAGCTACATTGAACAATATGCTCAAGATATAGATTTTAAAGATGTATATGCAACTTTAAGTCAAGGTAAACGAGTAGAAGAATTGGATTATCATGTTAAGGACCGAATCTTGTATCATTGTGGGAAGCTATGCATTCCACAAACTGAAAGAGTAAAGATAATTCAAGAAGCAAACACTTCTCTAATATCAAGTCACTTTGGGGTAAGTAAAACGGTTGCACAGGTGCAAAGATTTTGTTATTGGCCAAAAATGAATGAGACAATTTCTAGATATGTAAGAGGGTGTACCATGTGTGCTAAAAGCAAGCCCGACAATAGAAAACTAGGCTTGTACACTCCACTACCAGTTCCTTCTCATCCTTGGGAAAGTATTTCCATGGACTTTGTTGGAGGACTGCCTAAATCTAGGAAAGGTCATGACTATTTATATGTTGTTTTGGATAGGTTTAGCAAAATGTGTATTTTGATACCTTGTAATAAACAGATTACAGCTGAACAAACTGCATATTGTTCTTTCAGCATGTATGGGTTCATTTTGGATTACCCACTTCCATTGTATCTGATCGAGACACCCGATTTTTTGGGAAGTTTTGGTCAAGTTTGTGGGAACTAATGGACACCAAACTGAAGAAAAGCACAGCCTTTCATCCACAGATAGATGGCCAGACAGAAGTAGTCAACAAGACAATGATCCAGTTGCTCAGAGGCTATTGCAGCAAGCATCCCAAACTTTGGGATGAACATTTGTGTTATGTGCAGCATGCTTACAACTGAGCAAAACATTCTTCTACATAGAGATCTCCTTTTGAGACCTGTTTTGGTTTCACACCAAGGTCTCCCTTGGATTTTGTCTTTGGTAAAGACATAGCAGTTGATGGACACAGTGATGTGGACAAGGCAACCAAGTTCATTGAACAAATCCAAGAGATTCACCAGGCAGTACAGGAACAGTTGGAAAAGAGCCAAGCCAAATACAAGGCAAGGCATGACAAGCATCGGATGGAGCATAGTTTCCAAGTTGGTGATCAAGTCTGGTTGTATATCAGCAAAGACCGAATGCAAGGTGAAGGTAAAAAGCTAAAGCCAATAAGGTATGGATACTTGAGAAAATTGGTGAGAATGATTTTTTCCTTAATTTACCAGCTTACATGCACATCTACTCAGTCATTAATGCAAACAACTTGAGACTATTTGAACCTTCATTAATTGAAGATCATGAAGAGCAAAGTCAATTGCCTTCTATTGATGATCTGTTACCTGAATATCTCAATGAATTACAGGAAGACACAATTCTAGACAGGAAGGTGAGGACGACATGCAGGGGAGATGTTGAGTACCTCAGGATTGGACTCAAGGGTTCAAAGCCAAGCAGTGCAAAATGGATAGAGATTGGACAAGTGAGACAGCTATACCCTCACTTAGTCGATGCTTGAAAACCAACTTTTGGTGGTCCAAAAGCTTTTTCAGTGGGAAGGCCGTGATCCGAATTAGATCCTTAAACATTTCCATGACTGTTTCAAATTATGTCAGGCTTCAAAATCTTATGAATGACGAGCTTATCAGAGATGACCTCTAGACAATGGAAATTTGTGGCCAGCACGGAACAACGAGGACCCTTGGTCAAAGTGCACTGACCATTGGCCCATGGAGACCGTGCATGGACACAAATTGGCAATCGGAAGCCCAGATCCAAAAACAGAGGCAGTTTCTGATACGCAATTAGTGCAAAGGCAAAACTCTCAATGAAGGAAAGCCCCAAGCACTCGGTCACGAGGAAAACAGGAAACCGTCAGAAGGCGGGTCCCGCACCCAAAACCGGTAGGATATCGCATGCACTTCGAGCGGTAAGTGGGTTTGGCCGAGTTCAGCGCGATGCCACACACCGGGTGACACGCGTCCAGTGGATGTGAGAGAAAACCACTTACATCACATGAGTAACGGTCGAGCAACTTACCTGCACGATATAGACAGAGACCGTAGGATCTGGAGGCTCCAGATCAACAGCGGAGAATCAACCCGATGGAAGACCAGATTTGACGGGGAAATAGACTGAGGTACATGAGATTTGAGGTCCGACATGACCGATGAGTTGGCAGAGGAACAGTTTCGCAGGCAATCTTGGAGCAACGGAAATAACGACCATTCAAAGAGAACTAACACTCAGTTCGTGAGGAAACAAGTCGCCACCTCTTTGTGAAGCGTTACACAGTGATGATGACGCAGAGCAGGGGAATTCCAATGGACAGAGGCAGGCGATCCAGAGATCTGGGAAGCGGAAACGAACAGTCAGGGATTGGCTTTAAGCCACGAACAGAGAAAGAGCAGGGGGAACAAAAGTAGAGAGAAAGAAGTGAATTGTAGAGAACAGAGAAGGTGAGTTGACCTGCATAGCAAAGGCAGCATCGAGCAGACAGAAAAGAGAGAGTCCGAGAGTCTGTGAACTCTAGAGAAGGCTTGAGAGGTTCAAGAAACTCCTCTGTGTAGACTTGTCCGGTATTGAGTACCGAATTGGACTCATACCACTAAGACTCGTCGAGGTCAAGATTCAGTAAGGGGAGTCTGTGTACTCTAGAGACTTGGGGGATCCAAGTACAATCCTACTGACCATTCTCTGTTAAGTGAGACTCAAATTGAGCTCCTTATTGTAAAATAAGACACAATAGAAAAGGCTACCACTGAAGGCTGGACCCGGAGACATAGCCTAGGAGGATTGGGTGAACTCCTTATTAAATTTGTTGTGTTTTGTATTTTCTTACTCTGTTTCTCTTACTGTTACAAGTGCCTGTGTATTTCGCAATCTTATCGATTCGTTGCTTAAAATAACATAGGCACACCCTAGCACATGGGTCTGTAATACCTTCATTAATTAACTGATATCATTCACGAGTGATTTCTGATCAGCACCCAAAAAGCTGCGAACCTTGGTTACACTAGTAGGCTTAGGCCAATTTACAATTTCTTCAACTTTAGAAGGATCAATTTTTAGCTGACCATGACCAACAATATGACCTAGGTAAACCAAAGAGGTTTTCCCAAACTCACACTTTGACAATTTTATATAGAGTTTTTCTTTTTTCAATACATCAAGCACTTTCTTCACATGGCATACATGTTCATTCCAACTTTTACTAAAGATAAGAATATCATCTAGATATACAAGAAAAAATTCATCAATGAAAGGCCTAAAGAGATCAGTCATGACCCTCATGAAAGTGGTTGGGGCATTGCAAAGTCTGAATGGCATCACCATCCATTCAAACAACCCCTGTTTGGTTTTGAAGGTAGTTTTCCACACATCTTGCTTTGCAATTCGGACCTGGTGATAACCACTACGCAAATCCAATTTGGTGAAATAGATAACATTCTTTAACTGATCTAATAAATCATCTATGTGGGGAAGAGGGTAACGATTTTTCACCATGATTTTGTTTAGTGCTTAGTAATCCACACACATCCTCCATGTGCCATCTTTCTTCGGCACTAAAACAATCAGTGAGCTGCATGGATAAGTGCTTGGTCTGATGACCCCTTGGTTCAATAGTTCTTGCACCTGCCTTTTGATCTCCTCCATCTCAATGGTCGACATCCTGTACATGCCAATATTTGGTAAAGGAGCGTCATGCTACAAATGGATCTCATGTTGGATTTCCCTCTTCGGAGGTAATCCCCTTGGTTCCTGAAACATCTCATCTAGTTAGAAATTAATTCACATAAGTCCTTTTTATGCACATGAGCACAACCCTGGAAAGCATCAGATAATTCTGCATCCTTCCCCTTTACAACCATAAGCATGCAACCCTTACTGGAATTCACCAACCTCTTCATTTTTCCTGCACTTACAAGGCTGGCATTGATTTTAGTTTGATGAGCCCTTACAATATATTCTACCCCATATTTTTTGATTTGGTATTTGTTTTCATGACGGAATAAGATTGCCTTTCTATCATATAGATATGGACTCCCTAACACCATGCCACAGATATCCAATGGTATCACATCAAGTTTTACCTCATCCACTAACTTAGAAGCAATCACAAATTTAACCTTGCACTGCTTAGTTACATTTAGTTTTCTTTATCATGTATCCATCCAAGTGGGTAAGGTTTTGGATGTGGTTTGGTTTCTAAGCCTAGCTTCTTTACCAAGGACTTTGAAATTAAGTTTGCTTGGGATCCGGTATCAAATAGAGTTTCCACTTTTATATGATTTATGATAACTCTAATATGAAATAGTTAAATTCTCTTTCGTTCATGAGGAAGGAACTCATCTATTGAACTAGTGCCTTCATGTGATTCATAATTAACATGAGGTGTAAGAGTACCTTTTGTTCCTGCTGCTGTGATCAATGCTTCATCTCTGGAATCGGATCTAAGGTCTTGTTGTACAGTTGCCACTGTCTTCTGCTTGCCTTTTCCTCCATACTTCTTTGGTCTCTTTTCCAGGTATAGTTTACAACAATGATCATCGTCATGAACTTCCTTTTTATAGTGAGTGCAATAAGGCCTTTCTCCTTCAACTTTCTTGGTTGATGCCATCCTCTTCTCCTTTCCTTTTCCTTTCACTTTGGGTTTTCCATTTGGAGGTTTGAAAGGTGGTTTCTTGAAATGGTCATCTCTTTCATTTTTTCCCCTATTCTCAAGATGGATGGCCTTTACACTAGCCGAGTCAATAGTAGTTGGTTCAAACAATAATAATGAATGTCTAAGGTAACTATGTAATGATCCAATACACTTAGTTACTAATTCAGGTGAGTCAAGTGCAATGCTCAAATTAAGTTCTTGTTTTCTAAACTCCTCTGTAAAGCTTTGAACATCCTGACCTCTGCCTTGCCTTAAGTATTTCCAATCCATTAAGGCTTTTTGTTTATAACCCAAGGGATAAAATTGTTCCTTTAATGCACAAATGAAACTAGGCCATGAGGAAAGAAGATTACCCACACTCTTATTACTTCGCAATTTTCTCTCGCACCAGATGAGAGCGATGTTACTCATCCGAAGAGAGGTCAGCTGAATCTTTGCCTCGTACTCCTCGATCTGCTGAATCCTGTAGTAGATTTCAATTTGCGTAATCTAGTTATTAAGCTTTTATGCATTGCTTTCACCATTAAACATGGGAAGATCAAATTTGACATCTAATTTAAAGAAAGGTTTCTTAGATGCATCCCTTGAATTTCTATGATGATGGTGATGAGAGGAATAAGAACTTTCACTCGTGGAAGGAGAAGGAGGGGGTTCTTTTTCACCATTTCCATGCACTAAACCTTGTTCTTTTTCCTTTTTCCCTTCTTCTTTCTCCAGCTTTGAAAGCAACTGACCGACATTTTCTGCCATTACATAGAAGGTTTTGCAGAAATTGAGCTCCTCTTCATAATGAACCTCTTCATTTTCCATGTTTCTCCTTTGATGTGCACACCCCGCTTCGGGTTCAAAAGACTTTAGTTTTCGTTCACCTCTTCGGAGCTTATTTCTTGTTAGCATACAAACATGCAATTCACATCTGCAAAGGCCTGCTCTGATACCACTTGATGCAAAGATCTTTTGCTTATAGATGTATTAAATAATTACATGCATAAATTGTAGCTTAAAAATAGAAATTTAATGTGCACATAGGAGAAGAGGGGAAACACATAAACCATGAAAGAAGACAATAAACTTGATAATGGAGTTCGTCCGAATTGGACTACGTCTTCGGGCCTTGCTCGATCAATGGGGAGGCCTTCATTCATTAAGTGGCATGAGAAAGAAGAGTACAAGCATCAATTACAAAAAGGAGTCTTATACCTCCATACTGAAAAACAGTCGAAAAATGCAGAACTCTGATGGAGAAACGGAGAGCGCCATTGTGTTCATGGCGTTGAGAAATGCTGAAACCATATAAAATTTGTCAAAATCTGACAAAGTGAAAATCTAGCCCCTGGAGAAATTGCTCAGATCATGGTTCCACCCCTCTTTGCACTTCTCATGGTTCCGCCACCTACAAAATAGCCTACCTCGAACTACGTGCATGCTCCTCCTCCATGGTACACTGAGAAAATAGGTTTAAATATGAACTCATGGGTGAATTACACAAAAAATTAGTTGTGGCACAGTGGCAAACTTGGAAAGTATTTGACCAGGGGTCAGGGGATCAAATCCTGCCCCTCCCAAAATAATACGCAACAATTTGATGGTTTTAAATTACGACGGTAGTGTTTAATGGTGGTTGGGTCCGTGCCCCAAGGGCCAACCCACCACCTATTTTGTTGCGTTCCATGGTTCCGGCTCAGCCATAAACCATGGGTCCCAACAGTTATACCAAGTACGGGGGGGGAGGGGCCAGGGTTAGTGGCCCGCCCCTCCATTAATAATTGTTGATAAGGATTGGGGTGGTGGGGTTGGTGGCTCGCCACCCTTTTTTTAAATAATATTTTTGTTATAAAACAATATGGTTGTTTTCAAAAATCTGGATTTTAGGTCGATGAGACATTTTAACGAGGTGACAATTTCGCCCGGAATCCGGCTAGAGTTGGCCAAATTCTGTTTTCCAGAAAAAGTCCAAATTGTGTCTTCATTAATCCTGCCCAATGAGCAAAAGTCAACCAAACTTTGACTGCCTCTATCTTCCTCATCCAGACTCGGATTGGAGTGTCATTCACACCGTTGGAATCAGGGCGATGAGCACTTCGATCTGATGTCAAGTTAATCGTCTTTCCGCCACTTTGAATTTTGAGCCTTTTCCATGCCACTGGTGTCTGGAGATCCAACTGGATCATTGGAAAGAGATTCTTTCATCTTGATCATCTTAGGGTCTTATTCCTCATATTGTATGGTATCTTGCTCAGATTTCATTGGATCTATTATCACTCAGGTTGTTCCCAAAAGTTGTAAGAAAGGGAATACGGCCGAGGTAACCACAAACCATTCTTTTAGATACATAATCTAGCCAATATGTATCCAGAGAGGGCTTTCTCTTTATGATTTAACTTTGTTTTGAAAGATATTAGGCTAGTTATGAAGTTCAGGAGTTTTGTTTGATTTTTTGGGTGGTGAGATTCAATAGAACAAAGATGTAAGATAGAGCAGTTTAGTCCATTGGGCGTGATGGAGTCAAAGGAGATGGTTTCCTGGATTTGGTTTCTTAACAGAGGATGGCGTCACAGTGCAAGGTAGTCAAACATGGAACAATTTAAAGGCTGGAATTAGATGGAATGGACTCAAATGGGTGAAGGGCAGTTAAGAATCCTTCATCATATTGAAAAGAGGGAAAGTGAATGATTACTGATAGGGAGCAGTTAAGAATTCCTCAGCAAATAATCAAGATGAGAGAATTAGGGAACAAGAGAAATTAAGATTTACACTGCTTATTCTAATTCTGAAGAAAACACAAAGAATGATAACGGATGAAAACAGAGTGCCAACAAGCATATTCTGGATTAATCTTTATCTTTATCATTCAGATTTAGAAACACGGGTGATATAATAAACTAGGAAAACTTTAAAACACAGATATAGGGAACTTATTGATCCAGTGGTTGATTCAAGAATCCTGTGATAAATCCTCTGCTTCAATTCTTCATCTAGTGAGCCCAACAATAGTTGATTCCAACAGCTCTCTATTCCAAAACTCAATGTTACAGCAAAATCTAGGAATACTCACCAACCCCAAATACTTCGATTGGGGGGGTATTTATACAAAATATCTTACAAAATATCTCATGCAGATAATATCTGGTGATGACTAATCATTTTTTACAAAATATAGAGACAAATAGTCTTGAAAATAGGGAAAAGATCAACTGATGCTGTGCTAGCTGCTCTGTCTCTGTCGGATGAGTTGGCGGCAGGCTCTGTGAGTCGGTTTGCAGCTGTCTTCCACTGATACGTTGTGCTAGCTGCTCCGTCTTGGTCGGATGTTTTTATTTTTAGCCCTGATCTGATACACCTTGACCCGTTTGACCTTCATTCATCTCTGTTCATCTTTATCATGGCAAAATAGCCCAAAATTTACGTCTTGCCCAAGAGAAATTCACAAAATTTCTAACATATCTTCCCACCATTTTTGCTCTGGCAATTTATGCCTCTGAAGTTTTCTGAGAGTTTCATCGGTCTCTGTATATCTGAAGAAATTAGGCTGAATGGTGAATAGATGCTTTACCTCATGCTCAATGTAGAATAAATTCTCTAAATTGTCATAGAGAACTCAACCAGATGGAAGTGCTTTTACTCCTGATGCACTTGATGATGCACTAGCTTGATTGCTAGCATACTTATTTAATTTATCAACATAATCAATGTGTTTCATTAAATTATCATTGATGATCAAAGGACTTGGTAGCCCTTTACTTAGCAAAACTGTGAACTTCTCCATAAATGCATTGATTTCCACTTGCATATCTTGGCACCTTCTCTCCAAGTTTTGCATTAAAGTTCTCTTGGGTAGAACCTTTTTGATTTCTAGAATTGTGTCTGTCCTGTCTTGAATGCCAAGTTGCTCCAGCTGTTCTACATTGTGGGTGTTCAAAAAATGTATAAGCCGATTAGCTTCCTTTGGTATTTTGCCCAACTGTGCTCTTATTTGCTGAATTACTTCATGAGTTGTGTTTATCAAGCCAATCTGCTCATAGATCACTTGGATAGATGGCCATATTTCATTTATAGACTGGGTGACATTTTCCCAAAGGATTTTTCTGATCTCTACCAAAGGCTTATCAAGGGTGAGATCTTTTTCTAATGTTCTCACTTTGTTCTCTAATGTTTTAACCTCCTTTATTTTCTCTGCAATATTTATTTTGGATTTGCATTATTCTTTTCTACTTTTGCCAATTGTTCTTTTACCTGTTTCAGCTCTGTAACTTGTAATCTTAATTCTTCCATGGATTTTATCAATTATTCTGTGCTCATATTCGTACTGCTGCCTGGTGCTGTCGCTGTTGCTGATGTACCTGTGATGACCTCTACTGTGGATGTTGGAACATTTGGAGCCAATGTTGTTCCAAGTGTGGAGGGGGCTGCAGTTGAGACTATGGGGATTACCTGGGGAGGCTGGGAGGTCGACTCTCCCTGCTTTTCCTTTAGTGATTTTTCCAATGCCTTCTCTATATCATTCAATCTTTCATTAAGCTTCATGAGCAGGTCCATCATCTCCTCTTCAGATTTCTGTTGTACAACTTCTGTAGTCTGTGGATGCATGAAAGGAGGCAGTTTCAGCTGTTTCCTCAGGGCAACAATGTCCTCTTCTTTCTTCTTCATTAATGCCTTTATGCCCTTAGCATCTTTGGGATCATGTCTCAGCTCAATGATGATCTCTTCCAAAGATTTGGTCCTGTTATCCTTGGCTAGAGAAGAGGATTTCTCTAAATGTAACTGAGCTGTTGTACTGTCTAAGGAATTTTGTAGTTTGTGGGCCAACATTGGTTTATCAACCAGTGTGGAGTAGACCATTCCTCCTATTTGTTTGTGAAGCTCAATCTGGTCCATAGGATGAATATCCTTGGCCAGGACCTCTAAATTTGTCCTGATGTAATCAGCTGCGGACTGTGGTTGTTGCACCTTTGGCTTAAAGTAACTCATTATCATTTTGCCTTCCTTAATGTCATATGCTAACATTAATCTCTGCTGGTTGGTGGGGGCCATTTTAAGATACTAATTGTAAATTTGAAGCCTTATTGGGTCATTCCTGGCTTTTATCTCTGTAAATGTCTTTTTGATGTCTGAAGCTTGTTTGATCTGTGGTCTGGCAGATGATACTTCTACACTGTGTTGTCTTTCTAGCTCTTGTTTATGAGAGCTAGTTGATGTTTCTATCACTGGGGAAGTCTGCTAGCTGACTACCCTTTCTATTCTTTGATTGTTTGTTGTTTCTTCAATAATTTCCTCTTCTGATAGAGGATTCAATCTTTGTGTCTTTGCTCCTGGTTGTTCTGCAGGTCCACTGATAGGTGTGGTGTCTTCTCTGTCCCTCTTCTTGTTCCTTTCCTCATTTAGAGGAGTCTATAATGCTGGAATTTCTGTCGCTTTAGTTTGGGTTGGAGTAATTTTCCCCTGACTCTACTCTTTTGACATTGCTGGCTGATCTGTCTTTATAGGATGCTCTGTGGTATCTATCTCTTTGCCTTTGGAAGTCCCTATGACTGGTATGCTGGTTTCCTGTGCAGGCTAGTGTGAAGTTCCAGCAGAGGATGTACCAACTCCTGATTGTTGAGGTAGCTTGAAAGATACCTGTCCAAAAGAGTCCAGGTCAAGGGTTTTTTCAAGATCTTTCATAGCTTTTTCCATCTTTTCTTGTTCACTAATTTCCTCTATTAGAGTCCCTTCTACCCATTCATCCTGATTTGCAAACTGTTCAATTTCTGGGATCGTATGATGTATATAAACTGACATCCTGTTTCTTACCCTTCTGTCACTTATGAAACTATTTGGGTCATATGGCACCCACCAAAAACTCTTCTTCAATTTAAGGTGGTCCTCTAAAATCTTTTTAGCATCTTGCCATGCATCCCTAGAATGGATGACATAAGGGCCTAACTGGTTCTTTATTCTTAACTAAGCCTTCTTCTTTGCATTACAAAAATGAATTAAGTCTGCATTGATGATCTGTCTAAAATACTCTAGTGCAAACAATCTCATGGGCACATATTTAGGCAACTTGAATGGGTAAAGTTCACACCCATACATTCTGATTTCTGTGTGATTTTGGTATAGGTACCAGTCACCTATCCTGTAATGTTTAGAGAGCTGCAGAATCTTCTTCATGTCACCAGTTATCCTAGGAGGGGGAGTTCCTATCAACAGAGTGGAGGCTGGATGTACAAATAAATCAATGAATTCACTATAGGTATAAGGGGTTTCATAGGTATTATGGAAGAATGAGCTCCAAAAGATCACAGACCTCCGATTTCCTTTTGAGTCTAATTTCCTGATAGGAAATGGAAAGCTGTCTCGCTGATAATATAACAACAGATGGTATATAAAAGATGTGTATTTTAAGACTCATTCTCTATCCAAATTCAGGAATTGGTCATGGATTTTATTGGCAATGAAAGTGGCATAGTCATATTTGATAAGAGGGGGCTGTCCTGGGGTAAACATTGATAATAGAACTAGGGTGATCTCATCCACAAATTCACTGGACTTAAATCCCAAGATCAGGGATATCATGTCAACAATGAGTCTTCCAATTTCGGTGAACCAGGTATGCAAATAGGGAGGTGGGCTTTGGGGTTGGCAGTCTAGTTTCATGAACATCTAGGCAATACAGGTTATCTCTGAGTTGGGCATTTGAGAAGATTTTTCAAGCAGATACCCCATGGAAAGATGAGAAAGAGGATCAGTGGAGTGGAACTATATCATTTCATTAATAGACTCAAAAGTTATGGGAAAAAGAACAGTTTGGGATGGGGACATGACTGTTCTATGGACAGGGTCATAGTTGGCACAACACTGATGAATGATGTCTGGGAAAACATAGACTAAGGGGAGGAAATACATGGGAAGGTTGGATTCCCATATTCCAAAAATATCAGTGTGGTTTAGATGACTATCCCTGACTTGGCAGAAGGCCTGAAGATGGTTCATATCACCAGACAACTCTTTTATTTGGTAATCTTTGTCGGCCAAGGGTAAATAATATAAGTCTTTATGGGGTGCATTCATGGGCGCGACATTCAAGGCCATGGGGGCTTCCATGTTTGGTTCTTGTGTGTTCAAACTGGAATTCGGGCTTCTGTGGAGACAATGGACTAAACAATAGGTTTTGGGGTCTTTTTACAGTGGATTCGGAATGATTTTAACTTGAATTCGGCTCTTTCAGGTAGAATTCCTAGTGGAAAATCGAAATTACAGGGTAACTGGTAAAATTGATAAATACCTGCCTTAAGGAGACAAGTTGTGCAATTGCAGGTTCAAATGATGGACGACAGAGCGCGTTGTTGTGGTCTTTCTAACCGGGTGGCGGACTGAATGCTCGTGCAATCAACTGGACGCATTTTGCATGGAACACTGTTTGCAACGAAAAATGGCGAAAATGACATTTTCTCGTCGTTTTAATGAAATTTGGTTTGGCGGGGCTTTTTTGGCATTTATTGAGCAGGTGACGTCAGAGTGATGGGACATTTTGTCGTTAGTGGAGGGTGATAATCAGTTTACCCTGCACAGCTTTTGGGGTCGGGTGGTTTCAGACGGGGGGCAAGCGAGCAGGTCGAATGAGCGACGCGTGGCGGAGGTATGGCACAATACAACCATTTCCCTGCGGCTTAACATTAGGAAGATGGAGGCTAGTGAAATGGATCTCCGCCATTGGATGTATAGCGGCTGATCAGACGGCTGGCGCTTTATGAACAAGGCGGGGAGTTAACGCGTGGGGGATGCATTTAAACAATGTTTTTATAATAGTTTCGGGGTGATTTTTATTGGTCGTTGGGGTTGATTTGGTTATTAATTAACCAAATGTTTAATTAATCCCGAGGTTTTGCACGTGGAGGTTATTAATAAGCTCCTGATGAACTATTAATCCCTTAGTTAAACAATGAATATGGTTTATATAACCGGGGCGGGGTTATTAAATATTGGGGTTATATATATACACAATACGGGAATGGGTAATAATTACAAGGGAGTTTATATAATAAAATTAAAGTTAATTTGTCAATATGAAAGAAATGTAAATAAAAAGCGCTAAGTGATAGACTTAGGCCTAGAGTACAAAGGGGGTTTTTATGGAGAATTTTTCCATTTCCTAAGTTAAAGTGGATTTACTTAGGAAAATGTTATGGAATGAGATGAGTGACTCAGTGATATTAAGCAGATCTCAATATCATTGGGGGAAATTAGTAAGTGATTGGGGAAACAGTATGAAGGGGAGTTAGTCATGCCTTGCTTGAGCTACTCCAAAATATCTGTTTTGCACTTTGTGATAGAGATAAGATTAACACATTTTTCAGAGACAAAATCAATCACAAGAATGCTTCTGCAACAACAATCTGCCTACCCTGCCTACTTTGTCTAACATTGTCTTTCTTTCTTGGGTGCACTTAGATAGGAAAAACCTTATAAATTTTATTTTTCTTTACATTGTAAGCCTACCTAAGTCTGCACTTATTACTTCCAAGGGCTCAGATTAAACAATTGAGCTCCTTTGCTTCTCTAACTATCTACTTCTCTGCCAAGATTAAACTGTTTGGTATATTTTTATTCTCTATCTCTAAAACAGGAAATTGAAAACATGAACTAGCCAAGATTAAGTTGTTTGGCCTTTCATCAAGTGTGGCATGAAGTTCAAAAAGCTGCACACAATCAGATTATTGCAGAAAATAACATAGTAGTGGCATTTTGGACTTGCACACTTTCCTGGTCTATTTTGTTTGGGGTTCATTTCCTTCAATTTTTTGACCATTCTATTCTTTTTACCCTTTGATTTTTCTTTTAGGGTATACCCTCTTTTCATTTTTTAAATTTTTTGATTTTTTGACAATATGGAAAACCTTTGCAATAAGAGAAGGTATGAACATATTACAGAACTCATCAATGTCAATCATGAAATATGACACCTATTGGTATAGGAGCATAACAGGATCTTCTTCTTGTTCAAATTGGATTGATTCATCTTGCTTCATTTCTTCTTCTTTATTTTCCTCTTTCTTTTCTTCTTGTTTATCTTCTAAGATTTCAAAAACTTCCTCAAGGTTTGTCCCCTCCACATTCTTCTTTTCCCTTGACCTAGTCCTAGGCCTCATCACAAACTCTTCATTCTTGATTGTTTCTTCTACCTTAACTTGAAACTTGGTGGTCTGAGATGATGCCACTTGAACCTTGGTTTCTTGATTTTTCTCTCTGTGCTATAGACATTTTTGTGCCTAACAGCATGGAGCATGAAATGTCAATAATCTGAGGGATCCAAAGTCCCTAAACATGTTGTTCTTACCCTTAGAGGAACAAGGTCTGCAAACCACAGCACTGAAAATCAGTTCTCCACCTGAAAACACTCAGAAACAGGCTATTTCTGGATCATGTCAGCTGCTCCACTGAGCATCTGTGCTGAATGTCAACTGCTCCTCTCTGTACCTGCGCTGGACGAGATTGGCCAAGTGGCACAGTCATTCTGCAAGGTGTCAACTGCCCAGGAAGCTTCCAAACTAACACTTGGGTCAAGGAATTCGCCTAGTGATGAGTAAGAGGGTCTTGATCTCCAAGTGGAAGCAAGAATCTCCAAGTGGACTCAAGAACTGAAGATTAACTAAAGTGGGAGAGGACACTAGTCAGCTTTATGCCAGTCTCAAGATGACTCATCCTTTCTCCAAAAACCTATATATAGATCTCTCTCATGAGGTCTAAGGAGGCTGGAATTTTGTGCAAGTAAGGAAGTGCTGTTGGTTTGAGTATAGAGCTATTGGGTGTTTTGCTTGAAGGAGGTGAAGAGGAGATTTCTTTAAGCTGGGAGGTGTTGCTGGATTGGGCCTACTGTGGTTGTAACTCTCTCAGAACTTTACTTCTTCTATAATAAAGTATTTGAGGTTCTTCTATATGCATGTGTCTTGATGATGAATTGATGCTTGTATATTTGGTTTATGCTAATCCTTAAATCGATTATGGATGCATGCTTCTTGTAGTTTCCTTTTCTTGTGCTTTTACAGGATCTGTGTGCAGCTGGGCCGGTGAAAGAGCAAGGAGATAGGAGCAAGCAGCAAGGAGCGAAGACTGGATCGACTATTAGCGCAAGATAACGGTTAGTAGATCATCCTTTTCTTCCCTCTCTCATCTCATAAAGAAGAAACTTTGAATAGCTTTGCATTCAGTTATTGCTGAAGTACTATCACCTTCAGAGTGGGATAGGGGCATTCTGCATTAGATACTTTTCCCAACAACAAATTGGCGACTCCGCTGGGGACCGTATCTTGTTGGTTGGTTGTGTTTCTTGCTATTCATTTCATAAACAAAGGGAGTACCGAATCGAACTGTATTTGGATCCATCAAATACAAAGTAGAGGGCAGCTACTCTAGCTCAGTTTCTGGGCAAGTTTATGATTTGAAGAGCTGATCCACAAGGACTATAATAAGCTCTTAGTGATAGCTTTTCATCCTCCTTTACATCCCTTAGTGTGCCCTTGACTGATAGCTTCTGATTTGAGCAAAAACTGTGAATTTTTGAGCAATCTGTGACCCGGAAACCAAGACGGACGAAAGTCTCGTTCTTCAGTGCAGGCTGTACAAAGGCTGTCTGCATTTCAGCGCAGTTCCCGAAGGGGCTACCTGCGCTGAAGGTCAAACAGGCAGTGTTACACCTGCGCTGGACCAGTCTTGGCTTGAGCTACTGGGGTTTCCTGCTGTGTCTTGCCTTGTTTCCACTCTTGTTTTTGCTATTTGTTGCCAGTCAGTGGGCCTATCTGAAACCAACTTCCTTTGTCATTATTCCGCCTCAGTTGTATAAAGAAACTGTGTTTGTTCTTCTGTATTTCTTGTGTCATTTACAGTTTCCCATAACGAAAGTGAACCAGTCTTGCTGTGGCCTCTTAGATCTAGACCTATGATTAAGTGTCGTTTTGATCTTAAGAGTTAGTTTGTTTGATGTTCATAGCTGATTGAGCTTGTCGCTTTCGTTATATGGTTTGAATTTACATATTTCTAGTGTCGAAACAAGTAAATCTTAAGGTGTCTTTCAATTTTGGACAAACTTGTTTGCTTTCGCTTGAAATTTAATTCAAAGTTATACAACAGCTTTCTTTTTGCATTTCATCAACATTAAGAAAGAGAAAAGAAATACTTGCATTGTGCACGTGCATTATGACGATTGCATGTTGATTTAGGAAAGTGCATTAGTGTGTGCTCTATGATCTGTGTGAAAAGGTGTTATCTTCCTTCTCCCTCAGTAGTTAAGGTTTTCATAGTTGAAAGATTGAAAAGCTTGCTTATCATCTTAGATTGCATTCAGGAGTGTTACTATACATCTCGTGGTGATCCGTAAAGGAAAACTGCTAAACAAGATCAACCTTAAAATAAATTGAATTTACATAACAACGCATTGAAACATAACGCAAACATCTAGAGGTCTAAGCTAGAGACGTGTTCCGGCATCGTTAAACATGATATCTTAGCGTTGAGTGGTTGGGTGATTCCTCCACGGTGAAACGATAAGTAGCAATACGGACTTGTGCTCCCACGTACCGTCGCGTATATATTGGGAGACCCCTATAGGATCAAAGCTTTTATCCATACGAAACCGTGTCGGCCGCCCTACTGATCGCAATGCAGTGAACACAGCATTCACGAAGATCGACCACTCGTACCGTAAAACGTATTCTGTGGTTTTGTGAAAGGTTTGGCACACCCTCTGCCTAGAACTCCAGAGCAGTTTCTTTTGGCCTTTTTCAAACTCTATAACTGAAAACGTCCATCCGAGCATTTGTCACTTCGGGCTCGTTAAAACATCGAAGGAGACTAGAGTCATCTTTAGCTTTTTCTCGACTCTTAAAAAGTGAAAAAGCAAGTTGTGTCTAAGCGTCGTTATAAAATTTATTTTAAACGGAACATAATCACCTCCTATTCCCGCGTTGATCTTTAAGTTGAGAACATGGAACGCCCCAACCAAGGAACTCCACATGATGGAAATCCTGGTCCTTTCTCCTCTTGGGGAGAAGTTGGTGCGCCCCACATGGCCACATTGTCGCTTCCAGGACTGACAATTGGCCTGCCTGTTTGGCTATTCTCAACTAGTGTAGTTCAGAACACCATGGTTCCTGAGCAGTCGAGTCAACAGTTAGATGAGTCTAGAGCCTCCCACCAGCCTTCTACTTCCTCTAACCCTTCCTCCAATCCTTCATCTTCAAAAGGTGGAGCCGGCAAAAGCCAAGCTCCCACGGAGAAGAAGGAAAAGAAGAAGAAAGAAAAGAAGAAGAAGGAGCCTAAGGCGACTGGGGGCAAGCAAAAGACATCTGAAAAAAACCCACGCACAGCACAGACCGGGCCTAAATCGCCATGTGTCATATGTAGAGGAGACCACTTCCATAGAGATTGTCCCTGTATTCCTCGGATACTAAGGGACTGGTCACCTTGTTTGCACAATTCGGGAGCATCAACCTCTGATAGCCATGTTGATTGCTTACCGTCAACCAGCGAAAGTGAAGGTTCAAGACAAAGAGGGGGAGCAAGATCCCCCTGCAAACTGTGTGAAGGCGGTCACGCCATCCACCGTTGTCCCTTCTTAGACGAAGCGAATTGAGTTTTGGAAGATCGCCCGGTTTCACCGGTAGTGCTTCCTCCTGGATACAAAAAACTCGTGCTAAGTCCTTCGTTGGTTGAAAATACAGCTGGCCCGCTCAAGTGGTCAGCTGAAGCGTCAGTCATTGAAAATGAACCTACTGAATCCAGACCAGATGAAAGTCTAAAGGTCGATACGGCAGTTGACCGGGTTCTTCCTTTAGAGGTTTCATCCTCAAATGACACCGTCACTGAAGATTCATCTTCAAATGACACCCTCACTGAAGAGAATAAGGATGACACCATCCAGATTCTTTTCATCAACACAGATTCTGATGAGCATCAGGGCAATGCACCCATTCCTTTATCGCAGGAAGGAACATCGTCAGGATCATATCCGGCCGTGTATTCGGTCCCACCACCAAGCAACCTGGTTGTGTCCTTTGATTGGAACCAACTGGGCAGACCCCGATTACCAGCCAGTATACCATTCAGAATCATAGTCCAAATTTATAGAATGGTGATGGCTGGAACTATCATTGATGAAGGGGCATCTGTGAGTATCCTTTCCTCTGTTGCTTGGAAAGCACTGGGTTCCCCGGCGCTTTTGCCTGAGATAAGAAATCTCTCGGGCTTTGATAAAGGAACCAGTCGACCGTTAGGGATCCTCCCCAATGTGCCTGTTACATTGAAAGGGAAGACCATTCAAATGAACATGATGGTCGTTCAAGGACCCTTGGATTATAACCTACTCCTTGGACGTGACTATATATATTGCATGGGAGCTATAGTCTCCTCACTCTTTAGAGTAATGTGTTTTCCACACGAAGGAAGGGTGGTCAAGCTCGTAGACCAACTTTCATTTCCGGGATCACGCATCGCAAATAGTCAAATACCAACCCTCAATGGTCTATTCACTCAAGAAATGTCTCCACCCCCAGTCCTCCTTCCTGATGAATGCGAGTAATTCAGAAAGATGGGACTGGAACCCAGGGGGCATGCATCCTGGTCTACTTCGGGCAGAGGAAACCTTGGGTATAGAGTAGAATTTCCGCGGAAGAATATGACTAGTCCGTACCCCGTCCGTATGTGGAAGAGGGGTTGTTCTGGGATAGGATTCTTTTGTTAAAGTTATGTGTTTGACAAAGGTCATTCACCTTTGTCTAAATAGGTAGGCAATACCAGAGAAAGGGATTATTTTGCGGCAGCAAATTGTAACCATCTTTGGGTAAAAGGCAAGCCTCACCCATTAAAACTAATGTTTTAGAGGATAAGTAGGGGAAACCTCCAAAGAAAGAGATTCCTTTGCTGCAACAAATAGTAACCATCTTTGAGTAACCTAATGATAGACATCGCCAGAAAAAGAGTTTCATTTGCGGCAGCAAATAAAACCATTTTTTGGATAACCTGAAAGAGGCAAGCCTCACCCTTTAAAACAAATGTTTTATCGGATGAGTAGGGGCAGCCTTGAAATTGTATTTTATACCTGGGGGCATGCAAACCTTTTGGAGTGCAAGCTAGGAGCGGTTATTTATCTGTTTTTAGGATTAGCCGTTTCCGAACTTGCATAAAGAAAGGATGAGAGGGAGCATAGCTTTGGTAAGGCGCAAGCTCTATAAAAAATGGGATCTTTCAGGAGACATTCTTATCTTGTGACTGGTATATCGAGCAGTTTTAGCATAAAGTTCATGCTCGTTAAAAAATAAACGCAAGTTCGAGCAGTTTTACCGTGGAATTTATGCTCGTTAAAAAATAGAAAAGCGTGAGCAAGGGTTCCACCAGAGTTCAAGCTCATTAAAAAATGAACCTATCCCGGTAAATAACCATTGTGATCATAAATTTATTAGCCATAAAAGCCTTGGTCGTGTTTGCACCCACCACCTCCATTTCATTTGGCCAATCGTTCACCTCCATATGATTGTTTACCTATTTTGAGGAACAGCTGCGAAGAGTGATTTCACTTAGCCATCCTTGTGACACTGCCGTGATTGGAAAATTCCAACCTATACCTGGAATCTGCTGCTATCCCTGTTTATCACTCGTTCCTCGAAAGACGAGTCTTCTTTAAGCTCTTTTCAATTGACTCGTAAAATATGAAAAGTTTGCCGAGTTTTGGCCTTCCAGCTCGTTAAAAGGACCGGAAGAGCTATCCCTCCTCTAGATTTTAATCTTTTTGGATCTGAGGGATTATTGCACAAATAGGTCGAGTGCTTGTTTTATTCGGCTCGTTAAAGTTATCGAAAATTCATCCCTTTTGTATTGTTTTATACTTTTTTGGACTTAAGGGATTAGATGACGAAAAAGGAATTTTGGAGTTAACTTTCTGTACCTTTTCAGACTCTCTAAAAATGAAAAGGACCGAGTTGTCTTTGTCGCTAGACTCGTTAAAATGATTAAATAGCGACAAACTTGTCTTTAGACGAGAACGAGTTTCCCTATCGCTAGGCTCGTTAAAACATAGCGATGGGCTTGCCCGAAGGGCAGGTTATAGAACAAGCATATGTTATCCTCCTCAAGCTTGACAAAAATAAAGAGGTACTGGTCAGAAATGACTGGGGAAAAATTGGGAGAACCTCAAAGCTTTTATGGTAGCAAGTCGCTCTTGAACATGACACTTTGTCCTCCGTACCACATCGGGTTGGGTTGTTTCATTCACCGGTCTCATCACCATGGTCTTCGCCAAACCATCCGTATTTGGGGTAATGCTACCGATCCATCACATCAGTGTCGTTATATGTTCAAGAGATGTGTTCAGAAAGAGTCAACCGTGTCCCATCCACTGCCATACATTATCCTTCATCCACCCATGATCGCCACCCTGAATCATATCTCACAGATTGTTTTCACCTCCACTAAAATCATTAGCTCCATTCCGCGTCACTGATGTGGGATTCATTAAGGCCCTCCTTTGACGGATCGCTTCTTGTCGACTTCAGCTCATTATCCAAGAAGTTGATCTAGGAACACCCCCCCCCAGTACTTTGAAGCTTGCATGCCTCAATGGCAAGTTTCTCACTTCCAGCGACAGGTATACATCAATGACCTTCGACCAGAAGATTTTGCATGGTGTTCGACGCCAAGTCCTTTATTCACACCACGTGAATTGTACTGCAGTACCTTGAGGGTCATTGTCATTATTGGTGACTCCTCTCACGCTTGTTAACGGTTTACATTATTGACCGGTAATCAAGCGATGTCTTTCCATGTTCGACTTCAGCGCAATTCTCACATGGATCGACTTGTACTTAGAGTGAAGATCGAACGAGATTGAAGACCCCGGATCTAGTTTCATCCATCCGGGCTGCGATATATATTCAGGATATAAAGACATTTGATATGTACATCATTGCAGCAGATGATCATCCTACTCAAAGGATGATAATTTCAGCAGAGAATTATCAGTCTATCATCAGACGGTCGTCTGTTATATGTACCAAAATGAATTTATAAAGCTGAGCATGGGAATGCCCGCCTCAGCTAGATCATGAAAGCAGCATAAAGAATAATGTATTGTATTGTATTTTATTGCAGGGCACCTCTCAGCGATTGAATGAACTTCGGATCCTCCTGATAAAGCATTTCACCCGATAAACAACCTCATACTTTAGGGGGCAACTGTTATAGACATTTTTGTGCCTAACAGCATGGAGCATGAAATTTCAATAATCTGAGGGATCCAAAGTCCCTAAACATGTTGTTCTTACCCTTAGAGGAACAAGGTCTGCAAACCACAGCACTGAAAATCAGTTCTCCACCTGAAAACACTCAGAAATAGGCTATTTCTGGATCATGTCAGCTGCTCCACTGAGCATCTGCGCTGAATGTCAACTGCTCCTCTTTGTACCTGCGCTGAAGGTAAAAATTAATGAAGGCTACCTGCGCTGGGCGAGATTGGCCAAGTGGCACAGTCATTCTGCAAGGTGTCAACTGCCCAGGAAGCTTCCAAACTGACACTTGGGTCAAGGAATTCGCCTAGTGATGAGTAAGAGGGTCTTGATCTCCAAGTGGAAGCAAGAATCTCCAAGTGGACTCAAGAACTGAAGATTAACTAAAGTGGGAGAGGACACTAGTCAGCTTTATGCCAATCTCAAGATGACTCATCCTTTCTCCAAAAACCTATATATAGATCTCTCTCATGAGGTCTAAGGAGGCTGGAATTTTGTGCAAGTAAGGAAGTGTTGTTGGTTTGAGTATAGAGCTATTGGGTGTTTTGCTTGAAGGAGGTGAAGAGGAGATTTCTTTCAGCTGGGAGGTGTTGCTGGATTGGGCCTACTGTGGTTGTAACTCTCTCAGAACTTTACTTCTTCTATAATAAAGTATTTGAGGTTCTTCTATATGCATGTGTCTTGATGATGAATTGATGCTTGTATATTTGGTTTATGCTAATCCTTAAATCGATTATGGATGCATGCTTCTTGTAGTTTCCTTTTCTTGTGCTTTTACAGGATCTGTGTGCAGCTGGGCCGGTGAAAGAGCAAGGAGCTAGGAGCAAGCAGCAAGGAGCGAAGACTGGATCGACTATTAGCGCAAGATAACGGTTAGTAGATCATCCTTTTCTTCCCTCTCTCATCTCATAAAGAAGAAACTTTGAATAGCTTTGCATTCAGTTGTTGCTGAAGTACTATCACCTTCAGAGTGGGATAGGGGCATTCTGCATTAGATACTTTTCCCAACAACACTCTGCCTTTCGAAATCTGCTTCTTACTCTGCTTACCAAGTTTGCCTATGGACCTTTTACTGGGTTTTTCATCCTTTACTTCAACTATCTTGGTCTCTTTCACTGAGTGGGTAATCTTCTTCTCATGTGTTTCATGAACCTCTTCCTCACAAATTTTTAATGATGAAGACTCTGTCTGAGGTAGTAAACCAATGTTAGATAGAGAGTCAGACCAATGAATCTTCCTCTTATCAATTGCAAATTTGACTAAAATTTTAATGAGGGAGAAATGGAAAAGACTGGACATATGGTTATCTTTCTGCATCTAAAATTTTGTTGCCATCATTTCCAGACTTTTGACTAAGAAGAAATGTAGGTTCATGGGGTTTTTTCTGTGAAGTGCCACAAAAGCCTCAAATGATACTGGTACACCTTGCTGAATCTACCCTCACATGTGAAATACCTCTGGATCACTTTCAAAAGCTCACTGTAATGGTCCTAGAGGTAGATGGTGGGGAAAGTTGTAGAAAACTTATCACTAAACTCAGGCTTGACAAATAGTTTAATAGCTTAAATATCAAAATCATCACCTTTGAACCACTTTTCACCTGCTGTGGGGAGATTTGTGGCATCTGGAATGAGTTTTTCTATGAAAATTATTTCTACATTCCCTAACTTAACTCTGCTATCATGGAATTTCAAGGCAAAGAAGCTAGCCAGTCTTGTATTATGACCCATTTTTTGGACTTTATGAAAGAATGGAATGCAACCAACATTCTCAAAAGTGACTCTAATGGCTGGGGAAGAATTTATTAGGTTTACGGTGTTGGGCTCAATGCGTACAATATCCCCTCCTTTTCTACTAGTAGTGGGAGCCATTAACCCTACACCTGGAAATTCAACTTAAACTTTATGAGAAGCTACGTGTACAGGTCAGAGAGTTAGAGACTTGACAACTTTGACAGTGCAAACTTCACCAAACAATAGTATTGGATAGTGATGACAGAGCAGGTTTCTAATGTTTAAGACGAGCGGGAAAAAACTCTATTTCACTTTACAAATTTCCTTGACCAATCAGCATTGCATGATGGCTACGTTTTCTCATTAACAAGACATGAATTCAAGCTAGAAATTCAATTGTACATGTGGTTTACAGGCAAGGTGTGCGTAGTGAAGTTTTTTAAAGAGAATGAAACAAATTATTTACTGTCCTTGTTGGGTCTGGAGCTTGATTATCTTCTTTATTCAGAGGTATCACTGCATTGGACCCAAATTCATAATGTGGTGGCAATGTTGCCCGTAATATTTATGCTGTAGGGGGGTCCAGGGGGGGCGATTGCAACCTTTAGGAGGCCCCCCCCGCGCCTGGTAGGGGATCAAGGGCAGCACCCACAAAGCTAAAAATAGATGTAAAATTTCCTTGTAAAATGTTGTAATTTCATAGTCAATCTAAGTCATTCATTAGGAAGAGATCTGACGGTAGAAGTTATGTTTAATTTAGGGTTTTTTTCCCTAGAAGGCAACTCCTCACTATATATGAGGGAATTGTATTACGTCTATCTAGATTTGTGTTCTGAGTGAGAAAGAGAGAGGAGATTGTGTGAGAGCGAAGAGGGAGTTACATCGGATCTACTGTAGGTTGTATCTCTTCAGTTTGATGGATAATATAAAAGGAAGGACTGGCTGTTTCTCCATGGACGTAGCCCAAATTGGGTGAACCACGTATATCTGTGTCTCTCTTGTTTTATGTGTTTTATGTGTTTGTATTTCTAAATATATTTTATGTCTCTCATTGCTCTGTAATATATAATTTTCTAACAGTCCTTAATATGAGTGTTTAATAATAAATTCACAGACTGGGAAACTGAATCCTACCTCCCACGCTGTTGAAATTGCTCTTTGTTAACACTGGTGGCTTCAGGACACACTGCGCAGTGGTTGTGTAGCACTCTACATAGCGAAAACACAACACAATTTTTGAAATTCTTCTGCAATCTGCCTTTGAATGCATAACCGATCTTCAACTCTCCTGCACGATGAACTAATACATTTGCCTATGATCGGAAACAATGAAAATGGAAGCCTCCTGGAGTGATTTTAAAATTATTCCTAATCTTTGATGACATAATTAAACATGGTGTTTAATTGGCGCTCCACCTGAAAGCAATCATATTTGAATTTGGGAGTGTGATAGGATCTGAGAAAATGATGTGGGTATGATGACCAAAGTTTGTGTATGGTGTATGTGGGTGAGGTTCACTCATCATTCACAATGATGCTTTAGCAAGAGAATTTAGGCCTAGGGTAGAAGGGGAACTAGTTTTAGGATAAAAGGGAAATTAGGCGTAAAATAGAGATAAGGGATAACATGAATATTTAGGAATAGAAAAAAAGCTTTAAAGAATAAGGGGATAAGGGAATATGATAAGTAGGGATAATGAAGAAAATAGGGAATAGGAAATGAGGGAAATAAATGATATTAGAAGAGGGAGAAAAAATTATGACATTTGTGACCATACTGCTTTAGACATCACCCCTTGACCTGAAAACATATGTTCAGGTGAACAACTCTAGCATACCCTTAAAACCCTGACTCAAAAATCCTAATGAAACCTCTCAAACTCAAACACCCCTTCCCATTAATGATTAAAACTTTGATGATCAAGTGATGACAAATTTCATCATGGCTTTCCAGGAAGTGGTTGATCAAACTCCTAACAGAGAAAATGTTTCTTAGTTTGACCTTTTCCATGACAGCAAAATTATTTTCGAAGACATTCGACAACTAATAAACTAACTGAATCTAACACCAAGCACAAGAAAGAAAACAAATTCCTCCATTTGCAGGGTTATGCAACAAGTAAAAAGTAATCAAGGGTTTGAATTGTGCATGATTCAACTGATCAAAAGCCTCTAGAGGGAAAGAGCTCATGACTGAGAGGAACTTTAAATGCTAAATGATATGAAATGCTTATCCACTCTTAGATGATATGGTTTTCTCAAGTATGCTAGACTTGATCTAATGAAGGCCCAAGAGGATCTCTTGACATGTATAATCCAATGATGGGATGAACATCAATGTGTGTTCAGGATTCTAGACCATGAGCTCTTGATTAAGAGAGATGACATATATTTCCTCACTACGTTTTCATGTAGAGGTGCAAAAGAAATTTTGGCAAGAGGGAGAGCAGATCCGAGAACCACCATGGATTTTATCATCAACCATTGCACACCAAGTACTCGTATGATCATTAACAAAAATCTAGTGGAACCGGTGAGAGAAATAAAACTGAGGTTGATATTGTGGATGATGGTTTGACTGGAAAGGGCTAAGATCCAACATGTGGCTACAAAATTCCAGATGCTTTTGGTGTTGGATTTTCTGCAACTGCAGATGTTTAACTAGTGTGAGAGTGTCCTCATCTCGATGAAAGAAAAATTGACAACATGCAAGACTCGGGCCCAAAGAGAGTTTTGGTATGGTACATTGATAGTAACCTTCATATTAGAGAGAGTTCTCTATCGGAGGCCAAGGGAGAGTATGACTATAATAAGTTCAAGGGAGCACAGGCAAGATAGGTTGGTAGCCTTAGTACCTCGGACATGAGTTGGACCTATCAAACATTATTTTTTTGCAGACTTCTTTGAATGGATACAATTCCAGATTCTGATGTTTGAGTTCTTCCCATATGCTAGGTTAAACTACTCAGGGGACCCAAAGTTGATTTTTCCACCTGAAACAGTGGGGGCTAATAGGTAAGAAGGAAAATCAATGATAAAAGCATTTTTTGACTTTTGAATTTTATGCAAATTTTTGTTAGGGTGAAAGCAATCTAACATGAGCTCTCACATGATACAGATGTGGCACTGGTTTGTCTTGTGGGTATACCTCAGGATGTGAGGTGTGATGAGTAGCTACCTAGGGTGGAGTATCAATAGGGGTCGTGATAGTCGCTGAAGACAGAGATGACACTCAAAGTCTCCGCGAGGTTGTTAGGAACCTCGAAGGTCTTAGCATGGGTGTGTTGCCTCTTACCATGAGAGAGATATTGATCCACTTATAGCGGCATACATTGGGTGTACCAAAGAGATTTTTGGTGCCTCTTAGGAGGTTAGCAAGGGTACATGATTGTGTTTGATTAAATGTTGCAGTGAGTTATTTTTATGGCCAATATCTACAAAATTATTTAAGTCATTGAACTGGTATTTATTTTGTGTTGAACTAGTAGCTTGAGACTGGTATATGCGTTGATTTTTTTATGGCATATTAAAATCATTGAATGGCATGTGTTGAATAATTTTTTTAATAAAAGGTTGTGGGTCAAAGCCATGAAAAACATTGGCTTGGTATTT
The DNA here is from genome assembly GCA_031772625.1 of Pinus tabuliformis. NCBI lineage: Eukaryota > Viridiplantae > Streptophyta > Pinopsida > Pinales > Pinaceae > Pinus > Pinus tabuliformis. Next base: position 1,222,674,116 of record CM062818.1, read on the forward strand.
TTTATATGAAAACATGGTATCATGGTATAAAGTTATATATGGTTTGGTATCATGGTATAAAGTGATATATGGTATAAAGTGACACATAAAGTGTACCGATATAAAGTGAATTGAATGGTTTTTAAAAGGTTAAGATTTTTATGAAGGTATTAATGTGTGAGGTTAAGATTTTATGAAGGGTATGGCATGTATTTTATGAAGTGATACATGAGTATGTATGGAGTATATATTACATGATTGGTGAGTGGTGACATATTAAGAGTGCTGATATTTTATATGCATAGAATATATGCCTATATTTAAAGCTTTTTCTTGCGTATATTAAATAAGTTTCTTACCTAATCAAGAAGTTAGAAAATAAAATTGTAATGATTTTGAAATCAAAAGAACGTAGTTATTTTTTATGATGCATTCACTAATCTCTATTGTGGGAGTAGTTTTCTTTGGTAAAAAGAACTATGATGAGTGGTCCCGGAAGATAAAACATGCCTTGATTTTCAATGAGTCATGAAAAGGAATTTGTGAATGAGAAGGAGACAATGCATCAGAAAATTCCACTTCAGATAAGGAGCTTGCCATTTGGGAAAACAAGAACAACAAGGCCTATGCCTTGATTGCAGCGTCAGTAAATGAAGAGGTGAGTCACCATATTTCTCCATTTTCAAATGATTTTGAAGCCTTAAAGGATTTGAAAGAATTGTGTGACTCACACTCTAAACTTGAAGTTGTTAAATTCATGATCAAGTTGTTCAATCTTGAGTTAAAAAATGATGAACCTCTTGCCTTAGCATCAGAAGTAAGATCCATTGTGCATGACATAAAAGAAACTGGTGTTGAAATAGATATTCCTCTCATATCTTATGTCAAGGCAATATATCCCACCTATTCACATTATCTTGAGTCATTGCAAGCAAGTGGAAACCTTAAGGAGATTACCTTTGACTCCCTTGAGAAGAATTTTGATGAAATAGAGAAGGATTTTGGGAAGAATACAACTTCTCATACTACTGAAGAAGTTGTGTTCCTTGCACAGAAAGAGAAGAACTAGGGACAATATTCTTCTAGAGGAAGAGGTGGCCGAAGAGGAAGAGGAAGGAATAATTTTAGAGGCATGGGGGAAAGATATTTCAAAGGAGAAAGGTATGATCTTCATTGCATATGATGCAATAGAGATGGACATGATTCTTCCACATGTAAGTTGCCTTGGGAAAAAATCAAGTAGGGAAGAAATGAAGGAAAAGGTAAAACACCTGAAAAAGGAAAAGATAAAGCACCTGATTCCACTCATTATGTTGTGGCACATTACAACATTGGAGTAACTAAAGACTTATTCAATGCTTCACTTGCTTCATGAAAAGATGCTTGGTTTCCTGATTCAGGAGAAACTTTCCACATGAATTTCAGGAGAGATTTCTTTTCAGAATTAAAAAATAATGTTGATGGAGTAGTTTAATTTGCAGACAAGTCAAAACCCAAGCCATCGGGGCTTGGCAACATCATGCTCAAATTGCCTGGTCTTCCAGCCTTTCTTCTACATGATGTTATATACTTCCCAGAGCTAGGGATAATGTTAAGTTATGGTATGTTCTATGCTTATAATAGTTTAATTTTTTTTCTTATTATATTCCACAGATTAGCAATCACATGTACATAAATTAAAGTGCAGATAGAACATTAAACGATCGATAGAAAACAAGCCAAGACAAGAGACACAAGATGTGGCGGCTAGCCAAGGACAAACCCCACAATGTGTGGGGAAATCCTTTGATCAAATATTATTTTATCTTCAATAATTCAGCAGAGAGAAATATTACAATAAATCTGATTTATATCAGCAGTAGCAAACCCTAGATCAGCAACATCAACATTAGTGGCTTCATCGTCAAACTAGGGCAGACGATATATCATAAACCGACCGTCGGATCAGCTTGATTCCACCACCAAAAGTTGCGGCCTCCAAGGAGGTTCAGATGAACCTACAACGTAGTTCAGATGAGGAGATCTTCTAGTCCATGCAGGTCAAAATTCACTTCTGCAGTTGCAGCTTCAATTTCAGCAGCTTCCTTCAAACTAGGGTAGTCGATATCTTGCAAATTGTCTGTCAGATTGACTTGATTCCACCACCAAAAGTTGCGGCTTTCAGATGAGGTTCAGATGAACCTACAACATAGTTCAGATGAGGAGATATTCTGGTCCACGCAGGTCAAAATTCACTTCTGCAGTTGCAGCTTCAGTTTCAGCAGCTTCCTTCAAACTAGGGCAGTCGATATCTTGCAAACCGTCCTTCGGATTGACTTGATTCCACCACCAAAAGTTGTGGCTTTCAGAGGAGGTTTAGATGAACCTAAAACGTAGTTTAGATGAGGAGATCTTCTGGTCCACACAGGTCAAACGTTTCTTCTGCAGTTGCAGCTTCAGCTTCACATGTGTGAGAGAGAGACCCTTTTCTGCGCAGTAGAGAAGAGACTCTTTTCTGTGCAGTAGATAGAGAGAGATGTGATGAGATGAGTGAGTCCAAATGAGGAAAATTCCTCCTATATTTATACACAAAGTTCATGTTTGAATAGATGCAACTGTTGGGCTTCTAAGCCTACATGAGTTATAGGCCGACTTGATAATAATTCCATAATCAAAATAAATTCATATCTCCATGAATACTTATCGGAATCGGATGATCTTTATATCAATCCTACGCCTTTCGACAAGAGGAATATAATGAACATATTATCAGCCATGAATAAGATGCCCCACATGAAGTTTTTCCCTAGTTTCCAATTTTAAAACTCCCTCTCAACTAGGGAGAACTTCATCTGCAATCTATCTATCGGTCGTTACTATTCATCCATCAAGTGCACTGCCCTGTATAGCCTAACCCTTTCCCTACTTTACTCTATTCTGCCTGTTCTGCTTTGTCTTGTTCTACCCTGTTGAAAATGCAACAAGATGATGGAGCTTAGTGGAAAGGAGTCCGCTTCACTAAGTGGGCCCGCAGGCTATTTTTGGCGCAAAGTCTATTTTTAGACATATGGATCATGGTCTATGAGTTGTAGGATGCTATTTATGGATAATTGGTCATATTGGTAAAAATATATGGACTTCTATTTTTGGTTCACAATGGTGTGATCAGAGTCTATTTTTAGACTACCAAGTTAAAAATAGAAACAGTCAAATATTATTAGCCCTTAGTAATATTTGGACTCTAAACATTATCTTATTCTCTTGGAGCACTTCAGTTCGAACTATGGATGTGGCACATGTAGCTAACAGAAGGAAATACGCTTTTCTTATGTGTTAGTTGAGCTATTGCATGGAGGACTTCAGTTAGAACTCATGCATGTGATTCTGTGGAGTTGGATGTGGAGTTGATGGAGTTGTGTTCAGTTGAACTAGTTGTATTCAGTCTAACTGAAGAATACACTAGTGATGAGTTGTGTGAATTAAATGTTAATTAATTCACTAATTATTAACTCATAAAGAAACTAAAGAATACATCAGTTAACTCAGTGCATGGACAGTTCAATGGAGACATGTGTTAGAGGTAAGTGAAAGGGTGAGTTGCTACTATCAGTTGTGAATGAGATTTGCACAATCAATGGGATTGAGTTATGCCAATGATAATTGCGCAGTGTGGGCCAATACCAAGGGAAATATAGCTTGTGCTTACGTGATTTCCAGTGTGGGTGATTCTCTTAAGGTAAAAGACAAGTTTGGTTCAGCCATTCTCATTCATTCTCAGCAGGTATTGTGCAGTGGAGGCAGGCAAGCAGCGGAGGAGATTTGGAGATCAGATCTGAGCTGTATTGTGTGTAATAGGTGGAGCTAGTACTGATTACTTGTGAGGAGTATTGTACTATGTATTGTTACATGTTCTCAATCAATATAATATACAGATAGTTGGGGTTTTTAGCGAGATGCTTTCCCCGGGAAAATACTGTGTTGATATGTGTGATTGATGCTTCTATGTGCACATGTTATTGTTTCTTCTTCTGTAAATTGATGATCAACGTAGAGGAGGTTATTTATTATGCATGTATTCTGCAATAGTGTATAATCAGGATAATCTCTGTGAATAAGTGTCATATTATTCAAAATTTCTACATGGTATCGAAGCTCTTTGATTTGTAGAAAAAGTTCTACATGATATCAAAGCGAGGATTGATCATCAGATCTATTATTCAGAAAGTGTTTACATTATATTTCTTCAAGCAAAGTCTGTAATCGAGCCAGGTAGCCTCTAGATTCATCCTTCCTTTGGAAGGTGAGATATCCGGTGAATGCCCATACAGTCGATCTCTGTACAAGAAATACTTTGTTCTCACGAATTTTAGATCAGAAGCGGTTGAGTTTTTTTTTTGAGCTGGTGGAATTCAAATTTGCAGCAGTGTTTTCTTGGTTTCAAAGTTGCAATGTCTTTCAACGAATTGCGATTGGAGTATGCTCTTGAGGGCAGCTCGAACTATATTGCATGGAAGGACAGGATGGAGGTGGTGTTAGATGATAATGGGCTGAAGGAGTTCATAGAGGCTGAGGTCCCAAAGCCTACTGATGCTGCTCAAGCTGAGGCTTGGCAAAAGAAGACAACAAAGTGTCGAAGGATTATATTGGAGGGTGTGAAGGATCACATTGTGTCCAGCCTCCATGGAAAGGCTTCTCCATATTTGATGTGGAAAACGTTGACAGAATTATTCCAAAGCAAGAGCGACCAGAGGAAGTTGGCGCTCAAGGATAAACTCAGAAACATTAGGTGTGAGAATGGAGACAGTATGCCCCAGTATCTCATGAAGTTCACCCAATGCCGGGATGAGCTGGGAAGTGTGGGGGTAACTGTTGAGGATGAGGATATGGTGAGTCTAGCACTCCTTGGCCTTCCTAAGAGTTGGCATAGCTACCAGGACTCGGTGAATGGAAGGGAAAAACTGCCAGGATGGGAGAGACTTTGGTCGGATCTTGTGCAAGAGGAGATCAGATGGCACACCAGAGACAGTTCTTCATCTATGTATGATGAGGAGAACTGTGCCTTAGCGAGTAAGGTGAAGAAGGGGAAGGGGAAGGTTTCTCTTTCCAAATCCAGTTCTTCCAATGATGGGAAGAAGGTTGACAAGTCAAAGGTGAGATGCTTTTGTTGTCATGAGTTGGGCCATTATGCTACTAATTTCCCAAAGAAGAAGTCCAAGAAGGAATCCGGGGAAGGATCTGAAGGTGAGGCACTTGCTTCACAGTTTGAGTTGGATTTCACACTCTTCGCATGCATGGTTTCATCCATGGTGGGAAGTGGTTGGTTTCTTGACAGTGGAGCTTCTTTCCACATGACCGGTGACAAAAGTTTGTGCGGTACTTTGGAGGAGAAAGATCCCCAGATACTCATAGGGATGGGTAATGATGAGAAGTATAGTGTCTTAGGTGTAGGCACGGTTATTTTTCAGAGGGAGCATGGAGCTCACCTTACCTTGACCGATGTCACATATGTACCAAGCCTGAAGAGAAACTTGGTGTCGATTGCGATGCTGAAAGACAGAGGCTATGATGTAGTCTTCAGTAAGGGAAAGGTTTTCCTTAGACACGTCATCACTAGATAGGTGAAGCAGATTGGTTCACGGGTCAAGAACCTGTATGCTCTTGAGGTTCAAGATGCATGCAAAGCCTTGAGCAACGAGGCAACTGATGGAGACTTGGTGGTTGAGAGGGAGAGTACATTACCGCTCAACATGCAGATCCAGAAGAAGTCTCAGATGATTGTGGAGGAGCCACGATTGGTGCAGCAGCTTCAAGAGGTTATGGATCAGCCACAACAAGGGAAGCTGAGAGGAGATCAAGTAGAGACATCTACTCATGCAAAGACCTCCAGTAGGGGGAAACTTTGAGCTAGGTGGGCTGAGGGATCGCATGCAGCCATACCTCCAGGTAGGAGGTGGGGCGATATAGAGTGATCGTCCCAAGGAGGAGGGGCAGGATCCTTGAGGTACCCAACCTCTTGGATGAGACCTTGCTACGAGAGCCCCGATATGGAGTAGAAGGAGCTGGATGATTGGGTAGAGATAGATGCGGATGGAGCAGTAGAGAGAGCGACAGTTTAGGGAATCCTAGGACAACACATAGCTAGTAGGCTGCAGCAATGCGAGAGGCAAAGTGTTTTGCACAGTGCTAGGTGGCACAGAGAGGTGTGCAATGGTGCGAGATGCATGGAGATGTTGCAGTAGCACAGATTTCAGAGAGGGAGCACTTGTCAGCAGTAGGTAGAGCTTCAGCATCAGAGTATGTTCCTAGTCCAACAGAGTGGTCTGTTGGGAGTGTTTTTGTTCCAAGTGTTGTTGGAGCAAGTGGACCGGGAAAATGTGTTGCATGCAGAACATTCCAGAGTTACAGGATCAAGTTGCAGATAACCTATATCTTGTTGAGAGGGAGTGTTGAAAATGCAACAAGATGATGGAGCTTAATGGAAAGGAGTCGCCTTCACTAAGTGGGCCCGTAGGCTATTTTTGGCACAAAGTATATTTTTAGACATATGGATCATGGTCTATGAGTTGCAGGATGCTGTTTGTGGATGATTGGTCATGTTGGTAAAAATAGATGGACTTATATTTTTGGTTCACAGTGGTGTGATCAAAGTCTATTTTTAGACTGCCAGGTTAAAAATAGAAACAATCAAATATTATTAGCCCTTAGTAATATTTGGACTCTAAACATTATCTTATTCTCTTGGAGCACTTCAGTTCGAGCTACGGATGTGGCACATGCAGCTGATAGAAGGAAATACACTTTTCTTATGTGTTAGTTGAGCTATTGCATGGGGTACTTCAGTTAGAACTCATGCATGTGAGTTCTGTGGAGTTGGATGTGGAGTTGATGGAGTTGTGTTCAGTTGAACTAGTTGTATTCAGTCTAACTGAAGAATACACTAGTGATGAGTTGTGTGAATTAAATATTAATTAATTCACTAATTATTAACTCATAAAGAAACTAAATAATACATCAGTTAACTCAGTGCATGGACAGTTCAGTGGAGACAGGTGTTAGAGGTAAGTGAAAGGGTGAGTTGCTACTATCAGTTGTGCATGAGATTTGCACAATCAATGGGATTGAGTTATGCCAATGATAATTGCATAGTGTGGGCCAATACCAAGGGAAATATAACTTGTGCTCACGTGATTTCCAATGTGGGTGATTCTCTTAAGGTAAAAGACGAGTTTGGTTCAGCCATTCTCATTCATTCTCAGCAGGTATTGTGCAGTGGAGGCAGGCAAGCAGCGAAGGAGATTTGGAGATCAGATCTGAGTTGTATTGTGTGTAACAGGTGGAGCTAGTACTGATTACTTGTGAGGAGTATTGTACTATGTATTGTTACATGTTCTCAATCAATATAATATACAGATAGTTGGGGTTTTTAGCGAGATGCTTTCCCCGGGAAAATACTGTGTTGATATGTGTGATTGATGCTTCTATGTGCGCATGTTATTGTTTCTGCTTCTATAAATTGATGATCAACATAAAGGAGGTTATTTATTATGCATGTATTCCGTAATAGTGTATAATCGAGATAATCTCTGTGAATAAGTGTCATATTATTCAAAATTTCTACATGCCCTGTACTGATCTGTACTGTTCTGCTCTGCTCTTGCATGGTTTTGTTCTGCTCTGCTTTCGTTCAAATTATGAAGAAGAAGAAATGATCGAGGATGTATCATACTGACTCAAAGTTAGTCTCAGAGTATGTACCACTGGTCGCAGCCAGTCTCAACCAACCCGAAGTCAGCGTCATAGTGAGTACAACTCCACTGGTCCCAGACCAGTATCATCCTCCACTGACTCAAAGTCAATCTCAGAGTGCGTACCACTGGTCCCATACCAGTCTCAACCGACCCGAAGTCAGCTTCATAATAAGTACCACTCCTACCACTGATCCCAGACTAGTATTGCAGTCTTAGAGAGTGTACCATTGGTCCCAGACCAGTCTCAACCGACTCGAAGTCAGCGTCATAGTATGTACCACTCTCACTGGTTCCAGACCAGTACTGCACTGACATGAAGTCAGTCTCAGAGTATGTACCACTAGTCCCACACTAGTCTCAACCGACTCGAAGTCAGTGTCATAGTATGGTACAACTCCTACCACTGGTCCCAGACCAGTATCAATGATCCCTGATTAATGGAGGTCATCCTAGTGTAGGGAGTACGGTAGATACAACGATGTGTCCATCGGTACTACTATGGTCCCTAACTTCATTTCCCTACTCATTGATCAGATGAGAGATACTTCCCATGAGTCCCAGACTACATGGGTAGGATGCCTCGATAGGAGAACTAATCAATCCTGTCCTCACAGGAGAACACATCAATCCTGCTACAATCGCCATGGAGAACACATCAATCCAGGCCGCCACGGAGAACACATCAATCCAGGCTTCACAGGAGAACACATCAATCCTACTACAATCGCCATGGAGAACACATCAATCCAGGCCTCACAAGAGAACACATCAATCCTGCTACAATCGCCATGGAGAACACATCAATCCAGGCCTCACAGGAGAACACATCATCCTGTTACACAGGAGAGCGAATCATCCTGTTCCACAAGAGAGCGAATTATCTTGTCCCACAAGAGAGAGAATCATCTTGTTCCAGTGCACACCACCAGGAGAGAGTGAGTCACCCTGTGGTCATATGTTTCTCCAGTAAGAACCACAAGCCCTTAGAGCTCCCAAAGCTCAATGTATGCAACATGCAGGGCCCTTGTACAAGGGTTTCTTGATGACTCCAAGTCATTTTGGATAATCACAAATTAGATCTTTCCTCGAGGCTTTGAAAAGGTGTAACGACTTGTACATCATCTTAATGTGATGGAGCCTCCTTGCTCGTCGACTTAACATATCCCAGATGATGTCTATCTGCTGGAGCAATCGACGAATGCGGGATTCCTCAATAATCGAATCCCACCTCTGGTTGTTACAGAGAATCACAGTGTTATGTGTTCAAACAGCTCACTGAAGAGCTTCCCCAACTAGGCAGCTTCATATGAGTTCATACTCGTAGATATGTATCCGGTCTCGACAGTGCTTATGGCAACCAACTTCTGCTTCCTGCTCATCCATTATATCGAAGCAGAATCCAAAGAGAAAAAACACTAAAAGTTCTCCAGTGATCCTCCACACTACTTGCCTAATTAGCATTCGAATATTCATGCAGTTTCATATTTCCGGCAGAGTATCTCAATCCATGAGAGATTGTGTCCTGAAGACATCTCAGAAGATTCTTGGCACCAATCTAGTGAGGCTCAACCAAATATGAGCTCACAATGCTAACTGCAAAACATATGTTCAGACGGAGGTTCACCAAGAACACTAACACGAATGAGTTTTTGAAACTCAGAGGCATTTCCCAAATCTGGTCCGACATCACTACCATATAACTTCTGAAATTTAAGATCCTCGAGATAGTCACAGGCTTGCAGTACACCATACCAAATCTTTTCAGAATCTTCACCACATATTTTCCTTGAGATAGGAAAATTTCCCTTGGCTTCTGCCACAATTCAAGTCCTTGGTTCTTCATTCAAATTCAGAATCCAACACCCTCTTACATTTGTGAATGAGAGGGTATGCACCTGTTAGAAAGAGGTCATCCACATACAACACCAGTATGAGAGGCTTGTCATCTTCAACCTTAAAGTAAAGGATAGGATCGACTTAACTCCTAGTGAATCCTAGCTTCATCAAGTAGCTATCGATCCTCTCATACCATGCTCGGGGTGCTTGCTTCAACCCATAGAGAGCCTTCTTCAACCTGCATACATGAGATTTTCAATCATAAATCTCAAATCCTTCGCGTTGCTCCACATAGACCTCTTCTTTGATCAAACCGTGCAAGAAAGCGGTCTTGACATCCATCTAATGTAGGTTCCATCCTTGTGAAGCCACAAGGGCTATGATCAAGCGGATGGTCGTATATCTGGAAACAGGTGCAAAAATCACATCACAATCTATAACTTCCTTCTGGGAGAAGCCACGAGCAAAAAAACGAGCCTTATACTATTCCGTACTTCCATCTGCTGCAGCTTTATCTTGTAAAGCCATTTTGAAGTAACAATTGTCTTGTCCTAGGGTCTGGGAACTACTTCCCAGACATCATTCTTCATAATAGACTCATATTCTTTGGTCATATCATCCTTCCATACTTGATGTTTGAAGACATCTGAGAATGATGAAGGCTCAATTTTTATGATCGTTCTCATGATGGTCAGGTATCCCTGATACCTATTAGGTTTCTTACTTTCACAAAAGGTTCCTTGGGGTGCAACATGTCCTTCAGCATCATCAAGTAGCCCCCTAAGCCATGAATGCCTCTTCCTAGAAGAGGAAGGCTCATGTGGAGGAGGATCAATTAGATCCATGGGTTCTTCTACATCGGACATTGATTCATCATCCTTTTCTTTCGGTTCCCTGGCGTCAGCTTCTTGAGAGCTCCTTAAAGTTGGAAGATTGTTCACCTTGTTGAGAGCCATATCTTCGTCAAAGGTGACATCATGACTAATCGCAACTTCCCTTTGACCAGCTACATAGATTCTATAGCCTTTAGTATTTTCACCATAGCCCACAAAAATTCCTTTCTTTCCAGATGCACCCAATTTATTTCTTTTCTCTTTTAGCACATGAAAATATACAGTGCTTTAAAAAAAATGAGAAACATCAGGTTTCTCACCGGTGAACATTTCTTCAGGAGTCTTGGAACCCAATGCTTAATGGGGGCATCGATTTTGTACATATACAACGGTGTTTGTAGTTTCAGCCCGTAGAAACTTCGGAAGTCTTTGATCATGTAGCATGGCCCAGACAGCTTCCACAATCGTACGGTTCTTCCTTCCCGCCACACCATTCTGCTCAAGAGTATGTGGTGTAGTAGTCTCCCTCTTAATGCCAGCCTCAAATATTCCTGAGTGAACCAACTGTAATATATTGAAGGTCTTGCTTAGGCTTGAGGGGAATGGTCCCCTTTTGAGCTTTCCTTCAGCACATCCTATACATACACCTTCTTTCTCTACTCGTAATTTGAGCATCCCTGTCACCATTTGTCTTACACCGAGTATAGCTTTATAATGAAGGGGGGCAAACCTCTGATGCCAAAGTTCAGACTAAAGAGATGTGTCATAAGACATGACACCTAGTGAACTTCCATCAACCTGATATAATGAATCAACACTAAACCCAAGAGTAAAGGCATATTTAACATTATTTTTCCATATACGTACCTTGCCATCGCTGAAGGTTACCTAGTAGCCTTTGTCTTCCATTGCTGAGATGGACACTAGGTTCTTTTTGAGGTTAGTTGCATTTAATACATCCTGGAATTTCTAGCCTTCTTGAATGGTTGTCCTCTTTCTTGATTCCCATCTCTCCTCTTACCTTTGCTATTGAAATTGTCATTCCTTTGATTGCCATTAGAGGGATTTTGATCATCGTCTCGGTGTGAGTCATTTCTATCAGGGCACTCCCTTGCATAGTGACCTAATTTATTGTAGATGTAGCATCGTCCTTTTCTTCCACCCTTAGGTCCAGCCTTTCCTTTTGATTTAGTCTTAGAATTATTTCTTTTCTTAGCATGAGAAGAAAAAGGCAGCAAGAGGACCTTTAGGCATGGGCATTTCTTTCTCTTCTACCCTTGTTTCTTCTTGAATGCATCTAACCATTAATTCCTCGAAACCAGGAATTACATTATTGTTCAGAAGAGTAGTCCTGAACACGTACCATTCGGATGGTAATCCTCCAAGAGTCGTGAGTGCCATTTCGCTGTCAGCAATAGCCTCCCCAATAGATATGAGATCGTTCTATATCTCGGTTATTCTTAAGAAGTATGCTTGCATACTCTCATCTTTACCCTTCTTGATTTCCCTCAGCTTATTTCTAAGAAACAAAACTTGATTTGCATCATTTACTTTAAATAAACTCACCAGTCTATCGTAGATTTCCTTGGAGGTGTTCAGGTCGGAGATGTAGGCTACCAAGTGCTTGTCGATAGAGTCCTGAATGATCTTCCTTGTTTTGACTTCTCCGGTTTTCCATTTGTTCCATGCAACAGCGGATGCATTTGATGGAGGCTCAACAATATTGCCTCTTACATGGTCCAGCACTCCTTGATCCTCAAGGGTTAGATCGATAGACATCTTCCATCTGTGATAGTCAGCTTTCTTACGAAGCTTGCCTTCGGCAGAGTGTTGAGGACCCCATAGTTCTTTTAGGATAGCCTCGCCAATCTTCTCTTCAGTGATTTCTCTTGCTCTTGCTCGGGCTTTGTCTTCACATCAGCTCTGATTCCATGTTAAGTTATGTTATGTTCTATGCTTATAACAGTTTACTTCTTTTTCTTATTATATTCCACAGATTAGCAATCACATGTACATAAAGTAAAGTGCAGATAGAACATTAAACGATCGATAGAAAACAAGCCAAGACCAGAGACACAAGATGTGGCGGCTAGCCAGGGACAAATCCCACAATGTGTGGGGAAACCCTTTGATCAAATCTTCTTTTATCTTCAATAATTCAACAGAGAGAAATAGTACAATAAATCTTATTTTTATTAGCAGTAGCAAACCCTAGATCAGCAGCGTCAGCATTAACAGCTTCATCGTCAAACTAGGGCAGACGATATCTCACAAAACAACCGTCGGATCAACTTGATTCAACCACTAAAATTTGTAGCTTCTAGAGGAGGTTCAGATGAAACTACAACATAGTTCAGATGAGGAGATCTTCTGGTCCACATAGGTCAAACTTCACTTCTACAGTTGCAACTTCAGTTTCAGCAGCTTCCTTCAAACTAGGGCAGTCGATATCTTGCAAACCGTCCATCAGATTGACTTGATTCCACCACCAAAAGTTGCGTTTTCAGAGGAGGTTCAGATGAACCTACAACGTAGTTCAGATGAGGAGATCTTCTGGTCCACGCAGGTCAAACTTCACTTCTGCAGTTGCAGCTTCAGTTTCAACAACTTCCTTCAAACTAGGGCAGTCAATATCTTGCAAACCGTCCGTCGGATTGACTTGATTCCACCACCAAAAGTTGCGGCTTTCAGAGGAGGTTCAGATGAACCTACAACATAGTTTATATGAGGAGATCTTCTGGTCCACGCAGGTCAAATTTTACTTCTACAGTTGCAACAGCTTCCGGCTTCACATGTGTGAGAGAGAGACCCTTTTCTGCGCAGTAGAGAAGAGACTCTTTTCTACACAGTAGAGAGAGAGAGATGCGATGAGATGAGGGAGTCCAAATGAGGAAAATTCCTCCTATATTTATACACAACATTGGTGTTTGAATATATGTGTCTGTTGGGCTTCTGAGCCTACATGAGCTGTAAGTCGGCTTGATAATAATTCCATAATCAAAATAAATTCATATCTCCATGAATACTTATCGGAATCGGATGATCTTTATATCAATCCTACACCTCTCAACGAGAGGAATCTAATGAACATATTATCAGCCATGAATAAGATGACCCACATGAAGTTTTGCCCTAGTTTCCAATTTTAACAGATAAACTTAGTGTCTTTGGTCCACATCCGCTAGCAAGGACACTCCATTCACATATTTGATGGAAAGGTTGAGGTCAGAAAAGCATCATATCACTCACTTTTCATGACTAGGATAGAAGAAGAAAGACTTATAAAGTTGTAAGTAACTTTTGCTCATGCACAAAAATTTTCATACAGTTCTCACTATGATGAAGGTACATTTCCATCAAGTCTTTTATGGCATACTATATTTGGACACTTGAACTATGACAACCTTCGTTTGTTGAAGAAAAATAGTGTTCCTAGTTTTCCTACTATTCCTAAGAAACTTAAGAAATGTGATGCTTGTATCTTAGGAAAGCACAATAAACAACCTTTTCATGATTCTCATTCTAGAGCAGATAGAAAATTTGAACTCATTAATTCTGATTTGTGTGGCCCAATGCCTACTCCTTCTGCAAATAGTAATAAATATATGATGACATTTATTGATGACTACACCAGAATGTGTTGGGTTTATTTATTGGATAAAAAATCTGAAGCTTTTGAAACATTCAATAACTTTCATGCATGGATTGAAAATAATGCACAATCTCATATTGGATTTATTCGTACTGATAATGAAAAAGAATATACTTCAAATGAATTTGAAAACTATCTTCGCCAACATGGGATCAAACATCAAACAACATTGCCTTATAAAACTCAACCAAATGGAGTAGTTGAAAGAATGAACAGGACAATCTTAAATATGGTACATTCCATGATGTTTTTAAGAATGTTAAATAGATGTTTTGAGCTGATGCAGTTCTACGTGTTACTTATATAAAGAATAGGTGTCCATCTAATGCCATAAAATATAATACTCCCTATGAAATATGGTATGGCCACATTCCTTCGGTGAGGCATCTCAAGGTTTTTGGTTCCACTTGTTATGACTTGATGCCTAAGGAACAGAGAAACAAACTCAGTGAAAGGAGCCACAAGTGTATCTTCTTGGGGTATTCAAACACCTCCAAAGCATATTGTCTCTATGATGAAGTCAATAAGAAGTTTATAATATCTAGAGATGTGATCTTTCCTGAATCTTCAAAGAATAACAATGTTGTTGAGTGGCAGCTTGATTGCTTGGATAGATTCAGACATGAAAAGTCTTTCCAAGAGTTTGATAATGAGATTCCATATCTTGAAGGGGGATTCCTATACTGGATCAATATGTGGAATATTCTTCTGAAGCACTTTCTCCCCCACATGAAGCTCCAACCACTAATGACACTTTTAGTGATGTGTTTGAAAGAATTGGGAGACTAAATCTTGATTCAACCCCATCTCAATCATTTGAGCAACCTAGGCCATCTCAGAAATGAAATTGTTCATCCTAATGTGGTTGGAAATATAGGAACAAGAAGCTCAATCAGTCACAATGGAGGTGGTGTAGATAATCCTGATTCACCGGTTGATATGGATGTTTCTTATGATTGTGAACTGAATTTTTCTACAGATTTTGAACCAACTTCCTTCAAAGAAGCCACTTCTCATGATGAATAGAAAGAAGTGATGCAGAAATAATATGATTCTTTGATAAAGAATGGCACCTGGAAGTTGGTTGATCCTCCATTGGGAACCAAACCAATAGGATGCAAGTGGGTCTTCAAGAACAAGTATAAAGCATATGGCTCACTTGAAAAGCATAAAGCTTGGTTTGTGGCAAAAGGTTTTGCACAGAAAGAAGGGGTCGACTAGGAGGGGACCTTTTCCCCCACAGAAAAATCGGCTACCATCCGGACACTTTTTTCCTTAGCAGCTCAGAACGGTTGGAAAGTCCATCAAATGGATGTAAAAACTACTCTCTTGAATGGATATTTGAGAGAGATTTTTTTGATGTCCCAACCATAAGGATTTGTTGTGAAGGGTTAGGAACATAAAGTATGCAAGCTTGTAAAATCCTTGTATGGCCTCAAGCAAACACCACGAGCCTGGTACGAGAAGTTAATTGAGCATCTTCTGAAACTCAATTTCAAACATTATGATATTGATGATGCAACTTTGTTTGTCAAGAAAGTTGGCAAAACAATTGTATATCTTATGGTGTATGTAGATGATCTTCTGATGACAGGGAACAATGAGAGCTACATTGCATCCATAAAGAAAGAACTAAGGAAAGGTTTTGAAATGACATATTTGGGCTATGTTCACTACTATCTTGGTATTGAAGTAACTAAACATCCAAAGTTTATATTCCTCTCTCAGAAGAAGTACATTGGAGATCTGTTGAATAGGTTTGGCATGGTTGAGTGCAATATTTTGACCACTCCAATGGAACAAAACTTAAATCTCACATCTATTGAAGGAAAATAATTTGAGGATGAAACAAAGTATATACAGCTCGTAGGAAGTCTCAAATACCTGACTACTACCAGACCAAACATTTCATTTTTTGTCGAAATACTCTCTAGGTTTATACAAAATCCTTGTGAGGGTCATTGGTCTACTACAAAGAGAGTTCTAAAGTACTTGAAGGGAACTCAAGACTTTGGACTCATGTATACACAAGTGGGTGACTTAGACTTGATTGGATACTCTAATTCATATTTCGAACGAGATAATCAAACTGGAGTATCGATGAGTCTTGGATCAAGAGATGTATCTTGAAGGTCATGCAAACAATGAGTTCTAGCATATTCCACAACTAAGGCAGAATATGTGGTAGCAGCTGAAGCAACGAAGGAAATTGTGTAGCTAAGGAAAATTCTGGAATATTTTCAGGAGAAACAAGTACATTCAACTACTATTTTGATTGATAACACTTCTACAATAAAGTTTTCCAATAACCCAAAGTTCCATGATCAAAAAAATCATATCAATACAAAATACCATTTGATTCAACATTGTTTTGAGGCCAAGACAATCTACCTATAACATTGTTCCACAAATGAGCAGATTGCAAACATCTTCACCAAAGCGCTTGGAATGGAAAAGTTTGAAAGATTTAGAATGATGTGTGGAATCACCAACATCCCTTCAGATTAAGGGGGAGGAATTTTGTCACCTAATCGAAAAGGATGGGGATAATTGTAAATATTTTTAGTTATGCATTAGAGAAAACCAAGAGACCTTGGAATTGGAATCCCAAGAGTCTCCCCACTCATGTATATATTCATGAAATTAGTAATGCCATTAACAAGTTAATTTCCAACTAGATACCTCAACTAAGGATGAGAGGGAGAGCTCGAAAGGCTTAGTTGCCCTGTTTTCAACCAAAAATTTCCAAATCTCCACAAAAGAGGCCTCATCCCACAAGAAAACTTGTCAAAGCAAATCCCTACATGGCAACCCGACTTGTTTTGTAAATGAGAATTAGAAAAAAAGTGTGATTGATGGACTCTTCACAAACTTTACACAGTGTGCACCAACGAGAACCAATTTTATGTTTGAGTTCCATTAAATCCCAATTAGGGACTTTCCATTCAATATAAACCAAATAAGAAGCCAATAGTTTGAGGGACACTTTGATTTCCAAAGAACATGCCATCATTATATAAGCTTGAAATTTTGAGCTAGCCCTATTTAGTTTTATATATCCAAGTTTCAAAGTGTAAACCCCATCTTGGGATATCGAAAAAACCAGTTCATCCTCATAATCAGAGAGTCTAATATGGGTGAGAGCAATGCATTTAAGAATAATGACCGTTCCTCCCTAAAGGCCTCTTGAATATTTAAATTTTTAGCAAAAAAACAACCCCGATGCCATAGAGTTGACCGAGAAGGATTGTTGATATGGGTGATTCTAGAGAAACCTTGATCCTTGAGTCTACTGACAATTTCTTATGACAGATGATGGCTATTTCTACTCCCTAGCTAAGAATCCATACCTAGCCTAATATTGGCCCCATTACTAATCTTCCAAGCCAAACCAGATGAGATCAAGTTAAAAGAGTTCAAAACTACCCGCCAAGCCACAAATATATTTTGTCTTGTCTTGTCCTGAAGCCTCACCCACTCATCCAAGGAATATGGAGCAATGTATTTCTACGATATAGCCTATGTCCAAAGGCTAGTGGTAGATAATAGGCTCCATCCACATTTTGCATCAAGAGACTTAGAAAAATGAAAATAGTTTCTAAGCCCCATCTGCCCAACAACTTTGGCACAACAAGTCAGGACCACTTGACCTAGGGAACGACGAATTGATCATGTGAACCTTCCCATAAGAACTTAAAATAAATGCTTTGCGCTTGTTCCAAAACTCCCTTAGAAATCTAGACCAAAGACTTCCATTATACTGGAATAACTTCAAGAACTTACTTGAGTAAGACCAATCTTCCTAATCAAGAAAGCCATT
Organism: Pinus tabuliformis; assembly: GCA_031772625.1. NCBI lineage: Eukaryota > Viridiplantae > Streptophyta > Pinopsida > Pinales > Pinaceae > Pinus > Pinus tabuliformis. The sequence goes on from CM062818.1 coordinate 1,222,691,963, forward strand.
GAAAGCTCTAGCATTTCAATCTTTTCTCCTATTTTGCAATCAATCACTTCCAATCATCCTTTTTTTATAAATTTTTCTTTAGATCAAATCTTGAATACTTTATACCAACTTCAAGCTCAGATACCTTGAAAGGGAACATAGAACTAATATATTGAATCTCAAGTTCATCTAGGTTGAAAGTGGAAATGGAATATTTACTTTCATTAATGACCATACACATCACCTTCCCAAACAAAAGAAGTATTTCCTAAAGCTTATGGATATCTCTAGTTGCATCATTGTAGGAGATTTAGATATTGTTGGCAAAAACAAGATGAGTATTTGACAAGGCATGTGCAATAAATACACCTTTAAGCTCGCCCCTCCTCCTTGAATCCTCCAATTTATGGCTAAGGCTTTTAGAAACAAGAAAAAGGAGGAGAAGAGACAAGGGATGCCCTTGTCTTAAACCACATTGAAAAGAGAAACAAGATGAGGCAAAACCATTAATTAAAATATCAAATGAGACAAACATCACATAGCTCATAACCCAATTTATAAATGAGACTTCAAAACCCACATGTGTAAGGATAAGTCTAATAAAGAGCTAGTTTAATCGATTATATGCCTTTGAGATATCTACCTTTAAAACTTCCCTTTTTGCCTTCATAATTTTTAGACTACGAATGCACTCTTGGGCCACCCCAACGGCTTCATGAATTTGCCTCCCCTCTAAGAACCAAAATTGTTCTTGAGATATAGACTTAGAAGCAATAGGATTTATCCTCCGAGCTATAACCTTTGAGATTACCTTGTAGAAACAGTTACATAATGATATAGTCCTAAACTCCTCAAAATAAGTATGGTTATCAACCTTAGGTATTAAGCGATCAAGGTAGAATTGAAGGTTGGTAAAATCCTCCCTTCCTACATGGATTCATTTACAACTCATAACAAATATGATCCCAAGTTGTCATATAAGAAAAAAAAAAATCAAAAACCTAACCATCTGGACCAAGACTCTTATATTTTTGAAAACTTGAAGCACAACTTTTAGCTCATTTCAGACACTTCCTCCATCAAATCCTTATTATTTCCAGCCTCCACAAAGCTTGGAAAAAACTAAGCCACATGAATAGCTTTGACAATGGCAGTCCCATCTAGTTCCTTAAAGGTAAATTTAAAATGTGAAATACCCAAAGAGGTAAGGCCCTCAAAATATGAGACCTCTCGGCCATCAAGCCCCTCCATATGCCAAATAGTATTTGAAATTTTTCTCCCCTTTGCATAAGCTTGAAAAGACTTGGTATTTTCATCACCACAATCCAGCCAAATAGCACCGCTTTTAAGGCACCATGCAACTTACTTATTGGAAATAATCTCTTTCCTTCTTCATTCTCAATTCTAGACAACCTAAAATATCTCTAGATTCCTGAGTGCAAAAACCAACAACATTAGAGTCAAAGAAAGCACCAATTTGATGTTTGATTGCCACCAAAACCTCCTCCTCCTTCAATCAAATAGTTATAGTCAATTCCTTCATCAAATGTTTAATATGTTTCATACTAAACTCAAATTGAGTAGCTGAAAACAACACTAAGCCTCCCTAAAATGGTTTCCAGTTGGTCTGGATCAGATCAGAAAAAATTTCCTCTTCAATCCAAGATGAATTCATTTTAAATGGGTTAGCAGGCTTATGTGAATGACCCTTTATTTCGAACAATATTGGGGCTTGATCGAGTAAACCACTAGAACCCAACCATTGATGATGAAGTGGGAAGTTGTGAACCATGGCCTCAGGCACAAGAAACTGATCTAGTATTTTTGTAATATGATCCTTCCCCAAACACTGATTCCTCCATGTGGGCTTGATGCAACCCGAAACAAGATCAAATGATTTCATAGATTCGATGTGATGAGAAAATAAATCTATATGGGGATTATTTCTAGCATGAATACTCCATGATTTGGGCATGCCCATAGAGAAGTTCAAATCTCCACCGATAATCAAGTTTTCCACATTTAGGAAAGAATTTCCAAAAAAATCATTCTATAAATCCACTTGATCCTCATTTGGACCATAAATATTGATGAATGTGAATATGCTATCCAACCCAATAGAGAAACCAACCATACCTAAGCCATAGGAGATACTCCATACATTTTTAACCCGGATTTTCTGTGAATCCCACCCCAAGGCTATGGCACCCAAATGATGTCAAACATCCAAAGAAAAAATTTACAGGTGAGAAGGATGGATTTTAAGAAATTTGTAACGGTCTCTCTACCCCAAATAATTTCTTGAATAAAAAATACATCAGGATGTTCCACCTTAAACAACCTCTAATAGGAAAGGTTTTTAGGATTACTCTCCAAATTCCTGCAATTAAAGTACAAAAATTTCATTTTCACACCCCGTGAAGGGCTAACAATTCTCTAAGAGCCCTATTAATAAAATATTTCCAACCTACAACCATTTCTTCATGAGCCTTTTCTTTGGCCTAAGAGATATGGGACCTCTTCCCCCCACCCTTCGTAGTGAGCCCAAAGATAAGGACTTGTCCCATCCCACTTGAAAAACCCTCAAACATGGAGAGAATACGCTTCGACTGAAGATCATATAAAATGTAGCTCCCATCCAATATACCCAATAAACTTGAGGAAACCAATGCCCTTAGAGATGAGTAACACAAAAACCCAGGAGGAATGGGGAAAGAGGCCTTAACTAAGGATAAAGGTGTTAACAACTTCTGAGAAACCACAACATCCAAACCCATAGATTAAAAATCCCAATCCTTTCAAAGTTAAAAAAATGAACCAACAAGCAAAGAGGTAGGAGGAAAGGGGTAAAAAGTAATTGGATTTGAGGTGTGAGCCGCAAACTAAAAATCCACTAACATTGGAACAAAGGCATAGTCTTCTAGCTGGGAGACCACAAGAGAAATCAACATGGAGGTAGGCACCATTGAGATCGGTGATTCCTAAAATTTGAACACCACACCATCTTTCGATAGATAAAGGTTGTGCCCTCAATATTTTGGTTTTTTGTGGCTTGTTCCAAACATGATGGTTTTTTGAATGGAATTCTAGAATTTTGTACTAAGTGATTATACTTGTGGCACTAATAGCAACGAAAATACATCCCTTCATAATATAGAACTTGAAGTCTAAAGCACCCGTTTACAATGTTCATAGTTGCATGGAGTTTCTTTTGAATTTCAAAACAAACCAAAATCTTGGAAACTGACAAGTCCTTTAACTCTTTGAAAGAGTAGTCCGCCTCCAAAAAGGAACCCATACTATTCCCCAAATTTGTGAAGCTTTGAGGGTTCTATGTAGGGGTTAGCAGACCAGGGAAACACACCCACACAAGAACCACATCGAGCCTCTCCCTACTAGCATCGAACATAGGGGACCAGAATTTGAATATAATAGGAGGTGAGTTGATGGACCAAACTTCTTTCACCACCAAATCCATAGCTTCGTGTGATTTAAAAGTTAATTAGAACCAACGCTATGAAAATAGAATAATATCTAAAGACTTTGAAACCATCAAACATACCTATTGGTCCTGTCATTTGACTAGAGACTCCATATAGAACTTATGACCCCTCGCACAACTCACCAACAACTTCTCTGCTAAGTCTGCAGCTTGGTACATCTCCACGTCGTCCTCCAAGCATAGATTATATGAAGTTGGAATTTTATCACTCTTTAAAATCCTGCGTTTAATATCTTTATTTGGAGGGTTCCCCCATTCACTAGAATCAAGCACTAGGGATTTCCAAGTCCACCTCTAGAGTTTTCAATCAAGAACCATCATCGACTGGGTTTGGGCCCTCATGAAACTCTAGAAATTGGGGGAGAATGCCACCCATAGATGGAAGAGGCATGAATTTTATGGGTGCATTTGAATATTCCTCTAGTACCACTGGGAAACCACCACCGAAAGAAGAAACCAAAAAAGACGAAATCCCTCTGCTAACAAATGGAAAAGGAACACCCACATCTATATATCTCATCAAAAAGGACCCAGAAAAACTTAGCAACCCAATGCCAAAAGAGGGTGGTACTAGAGAAGGGAAAGCTTCATCACTAACGGAATAAGTTAAAACCACAAGTGTAGTAATATTATTTACCTGAGTAATGCCTAACAAGAGATCCTAACACCCGACAGAGGAGGGTTTTAAAACCCCAGAAGGCAGACGATCCTCTCACCAAGAGAAACGTTCATAGAAAGGAATTCCCATTTCAAGATTCCTAATGAAGGAGTTGGTAACCTCCCCATAGGGATTTTTACCACTCAAATTGTCAGGGGGCACAAAAGGGACTCCTAAAGGGACACCTACTAGATCAAAGGGAAACGATGGAGGCTTAGCCCATTGTCACCTTAGCTAAGACTCCCTAATCTTTACATACTTTCACTGATGGGAGGAGACCCGATATAGAAAGTCACTTGTGAAGGATGAATCAACCAGTGGATGTGAAGTGACCTTAATAATCCTTTTCCTACAAGGGGGTTAAGAATGGAGCTTACTTGCTTTTTAAGAAAGGTACAAATATTTCTAGGATAAGGAGGTGAGGATTTGAAGGTTAGGTTAGAGGAATATGCCTTGTGAAGGAGTTTCCCAATCCTAAAATACTTATTGGACTTGACCTCCTAAATGGTATTTGAGGATTTGACTTTTCAAGGTGTGGGACCACACGGGACCAAGTGGACCCAACCTAGGTTAAGGAGAGAGAATCTAGAAACCAAAGATGATATTAACCTAGACAAGGAAGGGGAAAGGATAAAAACAATAATTTCCACTTAAAGGTGTCAAATTGATCCTATGAGGCACTAGCCTAGGGAACACCAAGGCAAAATTTTATCTTGGAGCTAGGACTTGGGTTATCTCACAACTACACCTTCAAAATGGCTTCAAAGTTGGACAAGGCCTTGAGGACACACTAGCGTAGTAGAGGCTAGGAGATCGAACTTTTTCTTGTGTTATTTTTTTGGGAAAATGATGCTCTAGGTGACCCAACTTGGATTGACCTTTAAGAGAGAGGGAAAGGTGAAGAAAATTATTCTTTGAGTGATCACCTATTGGAGGACCAATGCCTTAATCCCTTGGGGATAATGGAGTCTCGGAGAATGAGGAGAAAGGAACTTGTATTACAGTCAAGGAGGCCTTAAGGGATACTTCCCTTGGCCTTTAGGGCAAGAAGAAGAGACCTCAAAGATTTTATAATTTGCTTGGAAAAAGAGATGGATTATCAAGATAAATTCACCAGTGGAATTATCCCTAGGATATTTAATTCACATACATGGCCCAAACATTGAGAGATGATATATAGAAACAATAATTCCCCAAATTTGCAATTACGTAATTTAGTAGTTATCCCTATTATAACAAAAATCCCATTCAATGCACATGACAAAAGTAAAATAATAATATCATTAAAAGTGTGTACTTATATGTAATAGAACATTTCCAATTATCAATAATTTGACAATAAGGAAGCTCCAAGATAAAATATGTTGGGTCCCTATAATACTAGTGATTACCCCATTACTATTGTAGTTGTATCCCTTATTAATATTGTTGTGCCCCTATTGTTCCCATATTGTTATTGCTGTGCCCCATAGAATCCCACTATTGTTATTTTTGTGGCTTTATATTATTATTGTTAGGTCGGCTAGGTTATATTGTGACTCCTTAGACTCCTATATATAAAAAGGAGGTTTTGTCATTTGAATCATCCAAGAATTGCTCATTTGTGTAATGTAAAGGAGGTTGCCCCCTCGAAGAGGCTGAATTCTAAGGCGTTGATCTCTCTTTTCTATCTTTTTGTGAGCTGGATTCATAACATTTGGTATTGGAGCTTTGGATTCTAGGGTTTCGCTGCTCCAAACAGGTCATCGTTGAATTTGCGCTATAACTTTTTTTCTACAATGTTTCAGAAGCTAAAAAAAATACTCATTTGAGAAGAAATCACTCTGAATCTCAGGTCCAAATTTCAGAGTTTTTCGTGCTATATTTACGGAGATATGATCTAAGGAAGTTGGTCTTTTTGCAGACTCCTGAATTACATTCTAAACAGGTGACCTGGGGAAAATCGTCATAACTTTCTCTCTGAGCATCAGATTGAAATTTCGTAAGAAGGTACAGAAAGAGAACAGACTGTAGTTTCTTGTATATATTTTTTAGAGCCAAAGGTCGAAATAGTGACTCGTGGCACGTCATACAAGTTCGCTCTACTGAACTAGTTTATAATCAGGTCATCTTGGGAGATTGTGCATAACTCTTCCTTGGAGAACCCATTTTGGATCAGACTGGTGGCATTGGAAAGACGACATAGAGGGCTACTATAGGTCGCAATTTCAGAACTAGATGATCCAAAATTACAGAGATACATCAGATTCAATATCAAGCTTCTACAAAGTGAAAAAATGTGTGTAGTTTTTTTAAATTTTTGCATAAGCTTGGTTTGAAAAATTAGTTTGAATCGGTAATTGATGACCCGAGGAAAGAAAATGCAAACAACTAGTAAGCAACCTAAAATCTCTAACATGACTCATGAAGAAGAGGAAATAATGCAACATGATATATCAAAATTACGAGACCAAGTGCAACAAGTGTCACTTGCACAAAAAGCAACGGAATCTAAGATAGATGGTTTAAGGAAAGATGTAGAAGCTAAGATGGATGGTTTAAAGAAAGGTGTAGAAGCTAAGATGGATTGTTTAAAGAAAGACATAGAAGCTAATATGGATGGCATGGAAGCTAAGATGAATGGCATGGATGCTAAAATTGATGGCATGGATGATAAGATGGAAGAATTGAAGATAAATATGAATAAGTTGCTACAAGAAATGGTCACTAATGGTGAAAGGGTAGTAAAGGAAACTCATGATGAGAACAAAAGAAATGTTAATCATGATTCCATAGACTCTAATGTTGGATTGAAGACCCACCATATTCCAAAAATCGATATGAGGAAGTTTGAGGGCAAGGATCCCGCAACATGGATATTACAGATGGAGCAATTTTTCAATCTCAATAATGTGAAAAACACACAAAAGGTACGTATTGCAACTTTATATTTGGAACCGAATCAGTTTGTATGGTATCAATGGATTTGCTCTCGTAAACAAATTATCACTTGGGCAATTTTTACGGAAGAATTGATAGCACATTATGAGGATACAAAAAGCAACACTTTTTTTAGCCAATTGATAAGTCTCAAACAAAAGGGTTCAGTAATGGAGCACATTGAGGAGTTCCAAAAATTGAACATAAGGGTAAAAAATATTCCAGAGGAGTATAATATTGATGTGTTCATAGGGACTTTAAAGGATAATATCCAACATGATGTTCGCCTTTGGGAACCTGATTCATTAGAGAAGGCATTCAGGTTAGCAAGAAAAATGGAAAGCAAAATTATGGCAACGAGGAAGCATACCACTCACAACTATAAAGATGGAAGTGTTGTTGCCCCTAGTCTTCCACAACCTATAAGGTTGACACCACAACAATTGGAAGAAAAAAGAGCAAAAGGGCTTTGTTACAGTTGTGATAGCAAATACACTAAAGGTCATAAGTGTGCTGAGAAGAAATTATTCTACATAGATTGTGAATAGGAAGAAGAAAATGAGCAAGAAAGGTCAAAAGAAGAGGATATACTCCAGGAACAAAGCCTAGATAAAGAAGAAATGAATCTGACCATATCTTGTAATGCATTGGCAGGAATTACCACTCCTCAAACCATCAAGATAGAAGGACAAATCAAGAAGAAAAAGGTAATAGTGTTGATTGATTTAGGAAGTACCCACAATTTTATTCATTGTAAGGTAGCAAAAGAATTGAATTGCTTCTTATATCCAGCACCAGAGTGTCAAGTGATGGTTGCAAATGGAGGAACAATAAATTGCTCTAGAAAATGCCATAATATCAAGCTATCCATGGGAGAATATGTATTGACTAGCCCAATGCTTTCCATTCCAATGGGAGGTGCTGATGTTGTACTAGGAGTCCAATGGCTATAATCCTTGGGTACAATAGCTTTTAATTTTCAAGAACTTTTCATGAAATTTTCTATGGAAGGAAAGGAAGTTGAATTAAGGGCTATTGCAGGGAAACCGGGAAAGATAATCAGCTCTAACGGTATGACAAAGCTTCTAAAAAAGGAACAAAGAGGTGTAATTGCAAAATTATGTTCGCGAGATGTTTCCACGTTGGAATCATATATTTCTCCAGATCTCCAAAAAGTCTTGGACAATCATTCCAAGGTATGAGACTCCCAAAGGTCTTCCACCTAATCATGATCATGATCATGCTATTCATCTGATTCCAGGAAGTGTTCCTCCAAACATCAGGCCGTACAGATATCCCTATGCCCAAAAGAGTGAAATTGAACGTATGGTTGCAGAAATGCTAGAGGCTGGTATAATTGAACCGAGTCAAAGTTCTTTCTCTGCTCCAGTAGTATTGGTGCACAAGAAGGATGGATCATGGCGCATGTGTCCAGATTATAGGGAGCTCAACAAGCTCACTATTAAAGATAAGTTTCCCATTCCTGTCATTGATGAATTACTGGATGAATTGCATGGATCAATTTACTTCACCAAGTTGGATCTTCGTTCAGGATATCATCAAATCAGAATGAAGACTGAAGACATTCCAAAAACAACATTTAGAACTCATGAGGGTCATTATGAATTTTTGGTCATGCCTTTTGGCCTTACCAATGCACCTTCAACATTTCAAGGTTTGGTGAATTCCATTTTCAAACCATTCCTTAGAAATGTTGTGTTATTATTTTTTGATGATATACTAATCTACAACAAGTCTTGGAAGGATCATGTTGAACATGTTGACAGGGTGCTACAACTATTGGAGGAGAAACAATTATATGCAAAAAGATCCAAATGTTTCTTTGGAGTACAAGAGGTGGAATATTTGGGTCATATTGTATCTCATGAAGGAGTTAGGGTAGACCCTAGCAAAATTAAAGCCATTAAGGAATGGAAAACCCCCACATCCATAAAGCATCTGCGAGGATTTCTCGGGTTGACAGGGTATTATCATAAGTTTGTTAAGAATTATGGGAGAATAGCAGCACCTCTAACAACATTATTGAAGAAAGATGCATTTTCATGGACTCCAGAAGCAACAAAGGCCTTCGAGCATCTTCAAGAGGCAATGTGCCAAGCACCGGTCTTAGCTACACCAGACTTCACAAAAACCTTTATTGTGGAATGTGATGCTTCAGGAAATGGAGTTGGTGTTGTTTTAATGCAAGATGAAAGACCCATTACTTTTGAAAGTCGTCCAATCAAGGGAAAGTTTTTACACAAAGCTATTTATGAGAAGGAAATGTTGGTAATACTCCATGCACTTAAGAAATGGCGACCCTACCTAATGGGAAGACACTTCAAGGTAAAAACAGATCATGATAGCCTTAAATACTTTTTAGAACAAAGATTATCCTCTGAAGAGAAAAAAAAGTGGGTCACAAAGATGTTGGGTTATGACTTTGAAATCATCTACAAAAAAGGGAAGCAAAATGTGGTGGCAAATGCACTCTCAAGAAAGGATGAGGATGTGGAAGCATTGTTGTACGCCATTTCTATTATCCAACCAGATTGGATAAACGAAGCAAGGGAGGAATGGAAGAATGACGAAGAAGTGTGGGCACTTATTCGAAAGTTACAACAAGACTCCAGTACGTCTGATACATTTAGCTGGCAAAATGATTCGTTATGGTACAAAGATCGCTTATACCTCTGTAAGAATTCCTAGCTAAAACAAAAGATTCTTATGGAATTGCACACTTCTCCCTTAGGAGGGCACTCAGGATTTTTAAAAACTTACCACAGGGTTAAGAAGGAATTTTTTTGGGAGGGCCTTAAATAAGATATTCAAAAGTTTATGGCAGAATGTTTGGTTTGCCAACAAAATAAAGTTGAAACAATTAAGACACTGGGTCTATTACAACCTTTATCCATTCCAAGCCAACGTTGGGAGGAGGTTTCAACGGATTTTATCACAGGTTTACCCAAGTCTGAGGGAAAGAGTGTCATCATGGTGGTAGTTGACAGACTTACCAAGTATGCACACTTTTGTGCATTATCACATCCATTTAAAGCCAGTACAGTTTCTACTGCATTTATGGAAAAAATTCAAAAGCTACATGGAAACCCAAAGATTATTGTAAGTGACAGAGATCCCATTTTCACTGGAAATTTTTGGACAAAATTATTTTCTTGTCTTGGTACTCAGTTAGCTCATAGCTCATCTTATCATCCTCAATCTGATGGGCAAACTGAGATAGTAAACAAATGTTTGGAAGGATATCTTCGTTGCTTTGTATCTGATAAACAGACACAATGGGTCAAATGGTTGCCTCTGGCTGAATGGTGGTATAACACTTCCTTCCATACAACAACAAAAATGACCCCATTTATGGCACTTTATGGATATTAGACACCATCCATCACATCATATTTAAGAGAAAATTCTAAGGTTCAAGTAGTGGAACATCACATCGAACATCAACAACAAGTCCTCCAACTCTTAAAGGATAACCTCGTGTTGGCACAGAATAGAATGAAACAACAGGTAGATCAACATTGCAGTGAAAGAAGTTTTGATGTCGGTGATTGGGTATTCCTACGGCTACAACCATATAAGAAAATGTCCCTCAAGCAAGCTAAGAAGGATAATAAATTATCACCAAATTATTATGGTCCATACAAGGTGTTGCAAAAGATTGGTACTATGGCATACAAAATGGAGCTTCCTGCAGCTTCTCGATTGCACCCAGTTTTCCATGTTTCATGTTTAAAGAAGGATATAGGCGACAAGCTCCCAGTTCAAACAATATTGCCAGAACTTGACGAGGAAGGAAAAATTATATTGGAACCAGAAGCAGTCACAGAAACAAGAACTCGACAGTTACGAAATCAATCAATTTCAGAGTATCTTATCAAGTGGAAGAACTTATCCACTGAAGATTCCACATGGGAGGATGAGAATTTTATACAGAAGCATCCAGAACTACTCAAGCATTGAGGACAACACTTTTTTGAAGGAGAGGGGCATGTTGGGTCCGTATAATACTAGTGATTACCCCATTACTATTGTAGTTGTATCCCTTATTAATATTGTTGTGCCCCTATTGTTCCCATATTGTTATTACTGTGCCCCATAGAATCCCACTATTGTTATTTTTGTGGCTTTATATTATTGTTGTTAGGTCGGCTGGGTTATATTGTGACTCCTTAGATTCCTATATATAGAAAGGAGGTTTTGTCATTTGAATCATCCAAGAATTTCTCATTTGTGTAATGTAAAGGAGGTTGCCCCCTCGAAGAGGCTGAATTCTAAGGCGTTGATCTCTCTTTTCTATCTTTTTGTGAGCTGGATTCATAACAAAATACTTCAATCCAAACATCAAAATTCATCCATGCTCTAATTCTTCATCCTAGAAAATGTGTGAAATTATCTAAAGAGAAGAGTGATCCAATCCAAAGTGATGATGATAAAATGAACTCATCTCACTTGTATTTACACACTAATTAGAAGTTATAATTAGTCTCTTATGCTTACATAAGCCCCAAGAATAAAATAATGTGCTAATAACCTAACTTTTGGTGACAAGCCCACCAAACTAGCTCATAAATGAAATAACAAGCCTCTTAACAGGTCAAAAGATAAAAAAATACATGTTGTAGGGCCATCCAAGAGGCTTAATGAGGTCCATAGGCACCATAATTAAGAATAAGACCCTCAAAAAGTGATGGACAAGGGCGTGGCCCCTTGTTCTCAAAACAATAAACCTGTGGTGCTCCGAGTGGGTGTGGGGGCACAATATAACCTCATGGGTCTCCAATTGAGTCAAACATGCATGTAAACCATTTGTAAGGGTTCAGATTATGGTGTAGGTGATTCCACATCATCCTACAAGTTTTGGGTCAGTTTCCAAGGGCATGGTACATCTGTGTGGTTGCTTGGGCAAAGGTGAACCAGTTGCATCTTCCTCATCCAATAGGTGGATCTCGAGCCAATCTATGAACATATCTAGGCACCCATGGAGTGTTGTCTACTGTTGTGGAGGTCCATGGCTCTCAAAACACACCCTACATGTGCCAATGTATCCCTCTAGAAGGTTAGGACCTCATATAGGGATACCAAACCCAAGACGGAGACCACCTGGAATCTTGCATATGATCCAATGCATCCCCTAGATTTCCAATACATCAATTCATCAAGGAAATTGAGTAAAAGAGCTTACAAACCATGGACCACAAGTGGGGACTTCATAATGGCCTACCCTTCCATAATGGGCTTTGGGAGGCGCTAATGTCTCCAAGCTCCAAATGGGGTTAACCAAGTATCCCATTAGGTGGTTTCTACTTCTAAAGGGGATAATATGTCCAAGGTACATCCTTTAAAAGTACGCAGTACACGATAAAGAGGTTAATAGAGTAGGGGATGAGAAGGGGTAGCCCTAGGCCACATGCTCGGGTGCAAGGGTAGCTAGTAGAAGAGAAGCCCACACTTGGGTATATAATGTATAGGAGAGAGAAATCATGGTACATGAGGTGCCCCAACCTTGATTTTTCCACCCTTCTTTATATGCCTTTTTCCTTTTTATAATTTTTATTTAATTATTTGCTCGGGGCTTGAGGGGTAAGAGAATGATGTGTGAGATATAGCAGTGGATACCCCCTTTAAGGTAGGGCGGTTCATTTCCCAGCAGGGTTTGGGACAATCATGGATTCATATATGATGAAGGAGGCTCATAGATTGTGTACGAACTAGGTTGAAGGCCATGATGATGGGGTAGAGCTCATGTATTGGATTTTTCCCACAATGCTAAATGTATTTGTCCCATCTTTTGCATTTTGTGTTACGTTTTCCTATTAAATGTAGCTAATTATGCTTTTATTTTTCTTTTTAGCTGCATCAACCTATGGGGCATCATTCTAGGCCTAACCCAAGGTGTGGGGAAGGGGGAGGGGAGAACTAGCCCTATGTGGACCTAGTGGAGTAATGTGGACCTAGGTGGGAGAAATGATGAATGGGGTAATAATGAGTGGAAAGGGGGTAATATATGCAGATGAGGGAGATGGACCACGTAACCAAAATCATGGTTTCCCATGAAATACCATCCCTAAATCCAAATGGTCAGCAAAAGAGATCACATGGGACTAGAATCCAAGATTAATTTCCAAAATGAGTCTAGGGGATAAGAGAATAGACCTATCCCATTGTTTCCTTTGAATCCCCCCATTAATCCATGCCCAAAGTGTCGATGATAGGAAAACTGCAATACTCAATTACCAAATGACAAGGCATACCTTTAGGTTTGGGAGGCCCACCTTCAAACATAAGATCATGACAGATGGGTGAAGGACCACATGGATGGACCAGTTGGCAGAGAAGTGGCACAACTAGCCATTTGGTGGCTGCAACGGGTTTTTGGTTGCCATCTGAGGACCATCTTGGAGAAAAAAATTCTCCTAGATATATCAACCACAAAATGGTGGGTAACATCTAGCTCCAACTGGGATGTGATCTCTCAAAGAAGTGGACGAATCTACTCGAAAGGTAGGTCACATGAACTATAACAATCTCTTGGTTATCGTAGACCTGTTACCTGCACATATAATAGATGAAGAATATGGGGAAGCATGCTTTTGCAACATCTCATGATCGCACATGCTTAATGTTCGGCCATAAAAATCAACAAAAAAATAAAAGATGCAAAGATGCATCTATTCTACGATGGTAAATATCATATGATGTTAGTTCTAATGCAAAATCAATATGCAATGCATCCTACTCTACCATGCATATGATATAATATCAAGTATCAAGGAAAGAGGTGATACAACTTAATTTGATCGGCTCGGGCCAAAGTTCGTCATTAAGTTTGGCAATGCAATAAAATCCTCCCCAACTTTTCTATGAATCTTGACAAGCATTGGATCTCTATCAACCAATACTAAGTCCCAAGCCTTATATTATTTTTTAGGATTCCACTTTTTTCTTGCTTTAGAGATTGGCCACTTGAGGATACAAATTTATTGAGCCGAGAGAATAGGAGAAGGCTGCTTGGTTTCATGTGTTTCATAGTATGGTCCAGGCTTGATCACATGAGATAGGTTCCCTATAAAGGATAAAAGGGGTTCCATCGGATTATGGAATGGTATCATATGATAAGTCCATTTGAACATGACCCCAAATGGTAGCCCCACATTTCCTAGATAATATCATCCCCCACACTTCAGGAATATCAATGACAACAACATCCATGCAGAGGGATATATCAAGATTCCTAGCCAAAGAAACCATAAGATCCTTGATGAGACCTTCCACTTCCACATGTTTGGAGTTAAAACCACACACCTTCTTGTATGATCGAGTGATGCTGAGACCCAATTGCTTCATAACTTTTAAAGGTATGATATTCACAGAAGGCTCTGAGTCTAACATACAATTGTGTAAGAAGAGGTCACTGATAGTCAAAGTGAGCATGAATGGTTCGTACCCAGGGTTTCGATCAAGAATATGAATGTTTTGTAATTCTTCGGGTAATCTTCTTCTTGAATTCCCAGGGACTTCTTGATTTGTTGTTTTTTCCTAGGAATATTAGTAATCTCTTTCAAAGGAACGGGTATGGTCATTCTTCCTACGACAACTCCTATGTCAATGTCAAGTTTAACCTCTTTCCCTTTTTCTTTGTTCTTGATTTTTTTCCTTTCTTGGAGGATCCTTTTTTGGATTGGATTTGGTTGGGGGTTCCTTCTTGGGAGTAATTTTAGGGAGAGATTCTTTGGGGGGGGCTTTCTTAGGTAATGAATCTTTTTTAGATGGTTCCTTAGAGGTTGCGAGGTCTTTGTTATTTTCATTTCATGAATATTGGATCCCTTTGAACCTTCCCTTGCTATTAGTGTTAATAATGGATTCTTCCTTTTCCTCTTTAATGGTGACCTCACTAATGGGAGGATGTGTATATGACCATCCAAGAAAAATGTTGAAGATGTCAGATTCCACAAGATTAGCCCGCTCGTCATTTTTTTCATCCTCACTCTCTTCCTCTTCACATTCCTCATCCTCAGATGATGGGTCTGGCTCAACAACATTAGTTGGAGCCAAAGTGTTTGGGAATTGAGAAGAGATTGTCCTATCTTCTTCACTTTTATTTTTGGGAAAGGGTTTTCCTTTTGGGATATAACTAGATTTTTGGGCCTTTTCCAAGGCGATTATTTTGTTGATGATAACCCTATCATATGCATTGACTTCTTCAATGAACTTGTTCATTCTCTTTAGTATGGAAAGGATATTTTCTTCATGTTGATCTTTGGACTTCTCCTTCTTTACCTCAGCTCTAGCCCTAGGGTGGTCAGTGATATCTACCTTTGATATTCATATGTTTTCTTCAACTTCCATTGCTATCTCTTTGGCTTCAGCAAAAGTGGAAGGTTTCTTGTCCCTTAACACATAGGTGAAGTGGCCACCCACCGCTTTTATGAACTTATCAAGAATATTGGCTTTGGATGGCTTCAAATGATGAGGTATATCTTTTATTACCCTATCAAATTTTTGAATCAATTCTCATACATCTTCCCTTCCAGTGGATATTTGGTAGAACTTTTCAATGTTAAAGGTCCCTTGAGCATTGCATGAACACATCTTAATTAATATGTCTTCAAAGTCATCAAAGTCTTCTATGCTTCCCGAGGGAAGGCTAAGGTACCAGTCTCTTGCTTTTCCATCAAGTGATAGAGAAAAAAACATCATGACCCTATCTTCATCAAAGATCATTCTAGGGGTCATTTTCCAATAGATTTCCTTAATAAACCATGGGCAATCCAAGTATCATCCCCTTTGAACTTGGGTAACCATCGGTTATATTTTTCAGGTAGTGGTTTGGGATCATCACTTAATTTCAAAGGGGAAAATACACTAACCAAGTGTATTTCACTCTTGGCCATCTTGGGTTGATCTCATTTTGGGTCAATGTTAGAACTAAATGGAATATTTGGAGATAGATCACTGGCCTTCAGATTGGTTCCAATAGGTGATAGAGTTCACTCTTCGCTTTTTGCATCAGCTCTAGTTAAAAGAGGAATGTTGTTTCCTTCAAGTAAACTAAGGATTTGGACAATGAGTGGAGTCAACCGAGGAATTCTTATATATTTCATCAATGAATCAATTCCTCAATGATTCACTAGGGAGGTAGATATTCTTCCTCCACGGCAACAATGCCAAAATGTTACCACTCAAACTAGTGGTGGACATAAAAGAGACTCCTAAAGGGACAACTGCTAGATAAAAGGGCAACAATGGAGGCTTATCCCACCATCACCTCAACTAAGACTCCCTACTCTTTACAGACTTTTACCGATGGGGGGAGACCCAGTATATTGAAAGTCACATGTCAAGGATGAATCAACCAATGGATGTGAAGTGACCTTAATAATAATTTTCCTACAAGGTACAAATATTTCTAGGATAAGGAGGTGAGGATTTGAGGGTTAGGTTACAGGAATATGCCTTGTGAAGGAGTTTCCCAACCCTAAAATCCTTATTGGACTTGACTTCCCAAATGGTTCTTGAAGATTTGAATTTTCAAGGTGTTGGACCACATGTGACCAAGTGGACCCAACCCAGGTTAAGGAGAGAGAATCTAGAAACAAATGATGATATTAACCTAGACAAGGAAGGGGAAAGGATCAAAACAAGAATTTCCACTTGAAGGTGTCAAATTGATCCTATGAGGCACTAACCTAGTGAACACCAAGGCAAAGTTTGATCTCAGAGCTAGCGCTTGGGTTATCTCATAACTCCACCATCGAAATGGCTTCAAAATTGGAGGAGGCCTTGAGGAGACACCGACGCAGTAGAGCCTAGGAGATCGAACTTTTTCTTGGGTTATTCGGTCGGGAAAATGATGCCCTAGGTGACCCAACTTGGCTTGACCTAGAAAAGAGAGGGAAAGGTGAAGAAATGTATTTTTGAGTGGTGACCTATTAGAGGAACAATGCCTTAATCCCTTGGGGATAATGGATTCTGGGAGAATGATGAGAAATTAACTTGTATTTCGGTCAAGGAGGCCTTAAGGGCTACTTCGCTTGGCAAAAAGGGAAAAAAGAAGAGACCTCAAATATTTTATACTTCTCTTGGAAAAAGAGATGGATTATCAAGATAAATTCACCGTTGGAATTATCCCTAGGATATTCCATTCACATACATGGCCCAAACATTTAGAGATGCTATAAAGAAACAATAATTCCACAAATTTGTAATTATGAAATGCAACAATCAGCCCTATTATAGCGAAAATCCCATTCAATGCGTATGAATAAAGTAAACTAAGAATAGTATTAAATGTGTGTACTTACATGTAATAGAACATATACAACCATCAACAGTTTGACAATAAAGAAGATCCAAGATAAAATACTCCAATCCAAACATCAAAAGTCATCCATGCTCCAATTCGTCATCGCAAAAAAAGTGTGAAATCATCTAAAGAGAAGAGTGATCCAATCCAAAGTGATGATGAGAAAATGAACTTATCTCACTTGTATTTATACACTAATTAGGATTTTTAATTAGTCTCTTAGGCCTACATAAGCCCCAAAAATAAAATAATGTGCTAATAACCTAATTTTTGATGACAAGCCCACCAAAATAGCTCATAAATGAAATAACAAACCTATCATGAGGTCAAATGATAAACAATACATGTCGTAGGGCCCTCCAAGAGGCCTGATGAGGTCCATAGGTGCCATAATGAAGAATGGGACCCTCAAAAGTGATGGACAAGGGGGGTGGCCCCTTGTTCTCCAAACAATAAACCCGCGTTGCTCCCAGTGGGTGTGGGGGCACAATAATGACCTCATGGGTCCCCAAATGAGTCGAAGATGCATGTAGATCATATGTAAGGGCTCAGATGATAATGTAGGTGATGCCACATCATCCTACAATTCCTGGGTGATCTGCGAAGGGCATGGTACATCTGTGGGGGTGGCTAGGCAAAGGTGAACTAGGTGTGTATTCCTTGTCCAATAGGTGGATCTTGAGCCAATGTATGAACATCTCTATGGATCCATGGAGTGTTGTCTACTGTTGTGGAGGCCCATGGCTCTCAATGCACACCCTACATGTGCCAATGTAGCCCTATGGAGGGTTAGGACCCCGTTTAGGGAGACCAAACCAAGATGGTGACCACCTGTAATCTTACATAAGATCCAATGTGTCCCCTAGATTTCCAGTACAACAAGTCATCAAGGATATAGAATAAAATAGCTTACAAACCATGGACCACAAGTGGGGACTTCATAATGGCCTGCCCTTCCATAATGAGCTTTGGAAGGTGCTAATGTCTCCAAGCTCAAAATGGGGTTAACCAAGTATCCCATTAGGTGGTTTATACTTATAAAGGGGATAATATGTCCAAGGTACATCCCTTAAAAGATTTTGGTATGTGATAAAGAGGTGAATGGAGTAGGGGATTAGAAGGGGCATCCCTGGGCCACATGTTGGGGTACAAGAGTAGCTAGTAGAAGGGAAGCCCACACTTGGGTATGTAATGTATAGGAGTGAGCAATCATGGTACATGAGGTGCCCTGACCTTGATTTTTCCATCCTTCTTTATATACCTTTTTCCTTTTTATGATTTTTCTTTAATTGACTACTCAAGGCTCGAGGGGTAAGAGCATGATGTGTGAGATATATCAGTGGATACCCCCTTTTGAGGTAGGGCAGTTCATTTCCCACTAGGGTTTGGAACAATGATGGATTTCTATATGATGAAGGAGGATCATAGAACCTATAGGAACTAAGGTGATGGCAATGATGATGGGGTAGAGCTCATGTATTGGATTTTTCCCATGTGTTAAATGTATTTTTCCCAGCCATCTTTTTCATTTTGTGGTACGTTTTCCTATTGAATATGGCCAATTGTGCTTTTAATTTTCTTTTTAGCTGCATCAACCTCCAAGGCATCATTCCAAGGCTAACCCAAGGTGTGGGCAAAGGGGAAGGGGAGAGATAGCCCTATGTGGACCCAGTGGAGGAACGTGGACCGAAGTGGGAGAAATGATAAATGGGGTAATAATGATTGGAAAGGGGGTAATATATGCAGATGAGGGAGCGAGACCATGCAACCAAAATCAGGGTTTCCCGTGAAATACCATCCCTAACCAAATGGTCATTAAAAGAGATCCCACGGGACTAAAATCCAAGGTTAATATCCAAAAGGGGTCTAGGGGACAAGAGCACAGACCTAGCCCATTATTTCGGTCGAATCCCCCATTAATCCATGACCAGAAGTGTCCATGATAGGAAAACTACAATACTCAATTACCAAATGACAAGGCACACCTTCAGGTTCGAGAGGCCCACCTTGAAACATATGATCATGATAGATGGGTGAGGGGCCACATGGGTGGCTTAGGTGGAAGAGAAGTGGCACAAGGAGCTAAGTTGTGGTTGCAAGGGGTTGTTGGCTATCAACTGAGGACCATATTGGAGAAAAAAAATCTCCTAGGGATATCACCCACAAAAAGGTGGGTAACAAGGACCATAACCACCAGAGCATACAAAAAACTAGGCCCTAGGAATGGGGTCACCGATTCATAATCCACGATATGTTGGTCAACCATGTTTCTCCATTCAAACCATGTCAGATCAACACACTTGCAGACCGCTGAGGGGCACATAGTGCAAAAGAAAACCAATAGTGTAGAGATAAAAGAATTGATAAAGATAACCCTTCACCCTCCTAATATTGTGCTAGCACGAGAGATAGTATGAATTATAAGATAAAAATATTCCCTGCCCCCCCTAAACCTCACAAATTCTAGGCATCCTCAAATTCATTTCCTTATTTGGATGTGAGCTTTAAATTTTGTTCCATTAGAGTGAACAAAGGATTGCATTTAGTCATGCTAAATTTATTCAACAAATCTCCAATGTACTTCTTTTGAGAGAGGAATATATATTCTTGATGTTGTGTTACTTCAGTAACCAAATAATAGTGAACATATCCCAAACCTATCATCTCAAATCCTTTCTTCAATTATTTCTTTATGGATGCAATATATTTTTCATTGTTCCCTATCACCAATAGATCATCTACATATACCAAAAGATAGACAAGTACCAACTTTCTTTACAAATAAAGTTGCATCATTGAGATCAAAGTGCTTGAAATTTAGTTTCCGAAGATGCTCAATCAATTTTTCATACTAGCCTTGTGGTGTTTGTTTTAGGTCATACAAGGATTTGAAAGGCTTACATACTTTATGCTCTTATCCCTTCACAAGAAAACATTATGGTTGAGACATAAAAACATTTTCTTTCAGATCTCCATTCAAGAAAAAACTTTTTTCATCCATTTGATGGACTTTCCATCTATTCTAAGATGTCAATGCAAAGATAGTTCGAATGGTAGCCCATTATTTTGTGGGGGCAAAGGTATCCTCATAATCGACCCCTTATTCTAGTGCAAATCCTTTTGCCACAAGCCTTGATTTTTTCTTGCCAACTGAGCCATCCAATTTATAGTTGTTTTTGAAGATCCACTTGCAGCCAAATTGTTTGGTTCCATATGGAGGGTCCACCACATTTTAGGTTCCATTCTTTATGAGAGCACCATACCCTTTATGCATTGCTACTTTCCATTCATCATGATAAGCAACTTCTTTGAAGAAATTTGGTGTGAAATTAGTAGACAAATTTAATTCACAATCATAAGAAAAATTCATATAAACAGTTGAATCAAAATCATCTATATCACCTCCATTTTGTCTAGTGGAAGTTTTCATCCCTGTTTTTCCAACCTCATCATGATGAGCACTTTCAAATGTCTTAGTGAGCCATTTTGGAGGACCTTTCTAAGATGGTCAAGGCTAATTTTTTTACTAAGATGTGGTTGCATCAAGATTTAGCATTCCAATCCTCTCAGTCACATCACTCAAAGTGTCTTCTTGATATGAAGAAATGGTTGGAGATTCATGAGGGGGAGTGAGCGATTCAGAAGGAGATTCTACAAATTGATCTAGGATAGGGGTCCCCCCTTCAAGATGTGGAATCTCATTATAAAATTCCTTATTTTTTTTTGTATAATTGAATGTGTCCAAATGATCAAGTTGTCGCTCAACAACATTGTCAATCTTGGAAGAATAAAGAAAAAACACATCTCTAGACAGTATAAAATTCTTATTTACCTCATCATAGAGACGATATGGTTTGGAGGCATTCGAGTACCCCAATAAGATGAACTTTCGACTCCTTGCACCAAGTTTTTTTATCTATTCCTTAGGAATCAAGGCATAGAAGGTGGAACCAAAGATCCTAAGATGCCTTACTGAAAGAATATGGCCATAGCACATTTCTTAAGGAGTCTTGTTTATGAAAGCATCATATGGACATATGTTTCTAATATATATTGCACATAGAGTTGCATCATCCCAGAACATCAACTTTATATTTTTGAAAAATATTATTGAGCAAACCATATTTAGTATAGTCCTATTCATTTTTTCAGCTACACCATTATGTTGAGGATTATAAAGCATAGTCGTTGTTCGATGTTGAATCCCATGTTGGAAAATATAGTTTTCAAACTCATTTGAAGTATATTATTTTCCATTATTAGTATGTAATACAAACAGAGCCAATATGATATTGCACATCATTTTCAATCCGCGTACAATTTTTTTTAAAGTTTCAAAATATTTAGATTTATTATTCAACAAATATACCCATCACATACTAATGTAGCCATTAATAAATGTCATCATATATTTATTTCCATTTGCAGAAGGAACAAGAATAGGGCCACAAAAATCATAATGAATCATTTCAAGCTTTATACATGCTCTAGAAAAATAATCATCAAATGGTTGTTTGCTGTTTTTTCCTAGGATACAAGCATCACATTGTTTTAGTTTCCTAGGAATGGTTGGAAAACCGGTAACACCATTTCTCTTTAATAAACAAAGACTGCCATAATTCAGATTTCCAAATATTGCATGCCATAAGAGACTATATGGAAATGGTTCTTCGTTATGCTGAGAATTGTATGCATAGTTTTTTGCATGAGAAAATGTTCCTTGCAGCTTTAAGAGACTTTCTTCTTGTATTCCCATAATGACAACTGTGTTGTCTGATGCTTTTCCCATAATGAGCTACCTTTCTACTTCATGCATGAGGAAAATTTACAGAAAAAGATGAAATCATTGATGATATCTACTGTAAGAATTAATATGGAATAAATTATAGCTAAATACTACACTTTCAAATTGATCAAATGCTGGCTTAAGCACAGTAAACTCTAAATTCTATGAGAAAGTAGAATTTTATCTTTTTTGGGGCTGCATAGGGGTCCTTTCCTTAAATCATGATCCCTGAAGGACGAAGTGAGGCCAAAACACCTATTGAAATCTTTTTGATGTTCCTTTCATCCCTTCTAATTACTGCTGAAGTAAATCACAAATGGATGCAAACTAATAAACAAACTAATCAAATCTATACTACTTGCAATGAAATACTTCTAAGGAAAATTTAACCATGAACTATGAAATTAATCTAAGCATACAGATACAAGAAGAGGAGACTTTGCTGCTAGGGTTGGGCCCTAACCCAAGAGCTTTAGCCCTCTGAGTTAGCTTAGTGCTAGATCAAGAATAAACTCATTCTCATTATCAAAACATAAAATTACATAATAATGTCTTCCACAAGTCTAGAGCTCGAAAATAACTAGTGTTTTTACCACAAAAATTTGAATCCTAGTGAGGCTCTAGGATTCTTTATTTATACAACTGAAATCCCCAATGACTTCCTTAAATATAGGGAGGCTCAGCTCCCAAACGCAAGATAAACTAACTCTTTAACTGTCACTTTCTTGGCTGCCTTTTGATCTTCATGACTTGGCTACTTGTACTCCGAGCTAGTGTGATTGATGGAGGAATATTCGACTGAGGGAGGAGTAAATGAGGAGGATTTACCTCATACAATCTCTCTTCCTTGTCCCATTCGAGTTTCAACCTTTAATCTTGCCAAAATTCCCCGATTTTCTCTCACAAACCTGCATTCAATGCACATTAGTCCACTAGGCAATATATCTCACTTTGACCCATCTCATTAAACAAAATATAATCAAAACATGTAATAAATTGTGAGAAGAGTTGATTTGAATAAGATCGGAGGTGAATTAAGGTCCATATAGTTACCCAATGATGAGGCTCGTCATCACCCCCCTACTAAAAGTGTTGCTCATCCTCTGAGAAACTCAATCAATATCCATATCTTTCATAGCCCTGGTGGCCTCCTTGACATCCCATGATTCTGTTGTGGTCTCTTCTTCTTGTGCATAAATCTGCCTTCTTTTCTATCTCCTCCCTTTGCTTTCTTTCTTCCTCTACCTTCCTTCCTTCTAGCATCCCCAAGAGCAGTGGTGGACTGAGTCTCAAGCCAATCCAAGTGACTTTGAGCCTTTGGATGGTTTGTTTGTACATGGGTGTCATGTTCAGTGCTTCTCTCATTCTTTGAGGAGAATGGTACTCTCTGATTTTCAAATTGTATGGCAGAGTATTCCATCTCCTTTGGCAAGATTGCATGCTGTCATCCCCTAACAGCCTGAACATATCCTCAAAATGTGTAATTTCTTTCTCTTGGGCAGCAAGATGCCTGGGTGCAAGTTGAGGATCGTTTGCAATTAAATTATATGTGTTAATGATAGCCATTAGATTTGATTGCTCAGCTCTTATCATGAGAGGCTCTGTTTGTTCCATTTCAAATATATTCTTCATTTCTGCAACCCTTGCTTCCTCATGGTTCATCCATGATGCCAAAGCCATCAACTATAAATCCCCTAGTTTTGAATTAGGGTCCCATACATTCAGATCTGTCAGGGCCATGTTATGCAAGTAGAACTCAAAGATCTTAGCCCTATCCTCCAATGTGCTTTGATCACAAAGATCAATGAACTATCTATATTTCTAGAATGGCATAGTGCCTCTCTCTGCTAGGGTCTTGATTTGGAACTGCAACCATTGTTCCTTAAGGTATAATGCATAGGACTTAGCTGGCATCCTGCACTAAGTTGCTAATTGATTCTCTTTTTCTTGTAGTTGTCATTTCAACCATGCATTTTCTACCTCCAACTGAGTTTTCATTATGGCCTCTCTATTCCTCAGGTTGTTTAGTTCTTTGCCCATCTCTTTGAGCTTTTCCTCCATGTGACCTATGTCCTCCACTTCCTTGGACTTGATAATCTTCATCCATCTATGTGTTCTTGCTCTTTCTTTCTCAAGCTCAAAGAATAATGGGATGGCAAAATTTTATGGAATGACCCTACCCCCTTCAATAAATCTATAGTAGGAGTCAAGGTTAGGTTGAGGACTAGGTTCCCTTAGGTCTGGGTCCTCCTTCTTTGGTTATTGCTGCATACTCCCTTCCTTATCCAATTTTTGAGTTTCATGTAGGTTTAGCAGATTTTCCTGTAGGATTTCCTCTGCTTCCTGTAGGTCCTGCTGTGTATCCTATAGGATGTCTTTTCCCTTGGATGAGGCAGATCTAGTCATAGACCTTCTCACATAAGTGATAGGAGACTTAGGGGAGGCTTGTCCCGATGATCCTTCTCCTTGAGTTTTTATAAGAGGATCCATCTTCTGCTACTGTTTAGGTGAGTCTTCAATAACAATAGGGACCTTGGTGGGAGTTTGAGGTTTTCCCTGCCTCATCCTTGTACTTTTTCTTATTTTGAAGTATAATGGAGTTTGTCTCTGCCTTTTGCCTTTTTGTTTGATAGGGGTGCTAAGGGCAGTGAGAGCAGTTGTTTCCTCTCTCTCAGTGAGTTCTGGAGACACCCTGGGTGACTCCTTCTTGTCTTCTGCCTCCTCTTTTCCCTTCCCCTTTTCATTTTTTCCTTTCTCCTCTTCTTTTCCCTTTAGATCCTCACCTTGTTCATCATTTTCCTCCTTGGAATCTTCCTCTGTTTCTTCACCATGTTCCTTCTCTTTCTCTTCCTCTTCTATTTCCTCTTCATCCCTCTCTACTTCTTCTTCATCTGTTTTAGTTTCCTCTTCATCCCTTTCACTGGCAGTAGGGCTTTTGTCATATGTGAGGGATTTTATATCCTCCTATGTCTGTATGTCTCTGAAAGTTTCCCATGTGATAGGAATTCTAAGGTTGTGGAGGGCATATTCTATGATGAGTCTAATTAACCCATGATGGGCCAACTGTTGGTAGTTTCCTTCCTTCACCTTCATGCTCATATCTATCAGCGATTGAATAAGGAATTAGGGTATGTTGAGTCTATGGTGAGGAGGTGTATCTGCTCCAAACCTCAATTCTTCAAGAAGCCTAAAGTGGTATCCATATACCACACTATACCTACCTTCACATGATATGTATTTTATAAGGTGATAGCTTATTTCATTCCAGGGGTATGGTAGGCTTGCTCTTCTCACTCCATTATTGTCTTCCATGGCCTCCTCTCCCTCTAGAAATAATTTCTTCTTTTCACTTTGGCTATTTCCCTTGTCTTCCTTTCTCCAAGGCACTCCTAAGGGAAGTGTGGTAATTCTTCTTATGAGTTCAGGGGTGAGCTCTAGGGAGAGGCCTCTCACCACAACAATATCATGGGTCCTCATTAATGGAATGAGGGAGAGAGCAAAATATTTGGCTACTTCATCATCATACCCTCTCAATTTCTCAAAATACCCCATCTAATTATGCCTTTTGAATATTTATAACACAGGAGGGTGTTGGTGAATCCTCACGGTGTTGATGGGCTCCCTCCTATTAGACCACCCTGACATTTTGTCTGATGAATAAAGGAGCAGATATGTCTAATACAAAATTTTAGTGAAGGAGGAAATGGAATTGAAATTTCTGTGGATATAATTCCCTTATACTGCAATCAATTTCAATAAACTAGAATATTTTTGTTCCTTTCACTTGGAAAAATAAGAGGAAATGTAGAGCCTACCTCCTTACAATGCTTGATGTAGCCAACCCCTGTGTTTCCTCCTCTGAAATTTCTCATTGCCAATCCTGTAGACTGCCTAACTGTATCCTGTAGGATTCCTGTGGGATCCTATAGGATTTCCTGTAGGAGGTCCTGCACAAGAAAAACAAATGAAGTTTTCCTCTCCTATAGGCTGCTGAAGGGCTAAGAGTGACTTTTCTAGTGTGATCCTCGAGAATGTGAATGCGTTAATTCATGGGGATCAACGTTTATTTCCTCTTATGATCAATTTAAGTGAGGTGGTGTGTTGGTAGCCGAGGTACGAATATCTATTTTTGGACCGTTGGTATCACTACCACATCATCATTCCCCTCACCTCGTAATCAACTCCCGCTTCGGGCATCCATAGTCTTAACTGCTTTCGACGTCATCCTCCTTTTCTTTGACTTGATTGTTGCCACGTGTGTGAGGACTAATGGTTTTGTCCTCGTTCACTGAACAAAGGTGGCCAGGTTAACTGGCCACCTTTCGCTTATAAACCAACTCGTTCACAATTTTTACATCTTTTGATTACATTATACAAATGAGAAATTGGAAGTGAGATACTTACTTGTGGTAACAATACCTTGCTGCAGTTTGTTGAAGTAATGAGGTTTTTGCTGTGTGTTGGATGCATGTGATTTCTCCTCTCTTTTTTATTGTACTTTGATGATTTTTTTGTTGTGCAAGTACATGGTGTTGATGATGATGATGATGATGTTGTTGCTGCTAGGCTCTAGAGGAGCCTCTTCTACCTTTGGATCTTCATGCTTGACTTGCTGCAACCTATGATTTTTGTTTTATGGGATAGGCTACTACAGGATTTCCTACAAGATGTCCTGTAGTTGCTTCTCCCTCAAAAATTTTAATCATATTCTACTGTTGGGTCCTAAGGATGATGAGTATGGATAGAGAGGAGGTATAGGGGTGTGTGCATGATGAAAAATAACCTTCAGGTGTTGTCCCCTTTCTCTCTACCTCATCTTTTTTCTCTATGTTTTCTTCTTGGAAACTGTAAATTTTTTTAAAACTGACTTTTTTAATGATAAATGTAGGGGAGATCAAGGTGGATAATGAGATGGTGATGTAGGAATTTTTTTTTTGACATGGGTAGGTCATTTCCTTACCCTAGGGTTACTTCCTTTAGGATTCCCAAGCCATTGTAATTCCTATAGGATCATCCTGTAGGTTTTCAGGGGATCCTGTAGGTTTACAGGGAATCCTGTAGAAAACATAGAACCCTTGTAAACTGAGGCAAATGAGTGAAAAAAATGAAAGGAATGGTCGAATGATGAAGGATAATGAATGGAGAAATAAAAATATGAGCTTAATATGTCCCTTTTGATTCTCCATTGCTGCTCTAATCATCCTCTTGCTGACCTGCAAACAATATTTTCATGATTTTTCTTTTCTCTTTTTTCTTTTTAAACAACTAGTCTACCTCCAAGAGGTTTTCATCCTAGTTGCTTGCCCTAGGCACCTCAAGAGAGGTTTTCACTCAAAGATATTTTTATTTCTCTCTTTTTTTTTACACCATCGGGCTGCCTCAAGAGGTTTTCAACCCAATAGTGGGACTCAGGCGCCTCATGGAGGTTTTCACCCGAGTCTCCTTATTTTATTTTATTTTATGTTGTTTCTTTTTCTCAGTGACTTGATGAGGTAAGATCTGAGATTTTCTCCACCACCATCATTGTTTTGCTGATACCATCAATGAAATCTTGCTTTGACAATGGCCTTTTGTAAGCTTTCAATCGGTGCCCATTAACAAGTAAAGGAATGGCTTCTACATCTATGGTTCTGATTTGCACTGAACCATTATCATGACATTTATCTATGACATAAGGCCCTAACCATCTAGTCCTTAACTTTCCCTTAAAGTATTTATATCTGGAATCATATAACAAAGCCTAATCACCTTCTTGAAAATGCTTATCCTTGATGTTCTTATCATGCCAGATCTTCCTTTGAATTTGAGTTACCTTTTTGTGTAGGAGGGCCTGCATTCTGAACTCATCTAACCCATTCAACTAGAGCAGTCTCTCTTTTTGTGCATTGTTGAGATCTAGATCTAGTTGAGCTGCCATCCTCAATGTATTGTACTCAAATTCAATGGATAGCAGGTCCTTTTTCCCATAGACCAACTCATAGGGTGTGAATCCAGTGGTGGTCTTCCAGTTGGTATTATAGGCCCAACTGGCCTCAACTAGTCTATCTGCCCAATCTTTTCTGCTACTACTAACCACTTTGGTCAGGATTCCCTCTAGCACTCTGTTGGTCACCTCCACTTTCCCATTAGCTTGTGGGTTATAGGGAGTGGAGGTTCTACGCTTAATATTGTGTTGGATTAACAAGTCTTCAATCATGTTGGAGGTAAACTGGCTGCCTTGATCAGTGACCAGTTCTCTAGGGTACCCAAACTTGTAGAATACATTCTCCCTTAAGAACTCAGCCACCTTCTCCTCTGTTGCTGCCTTGATTTCCTTGGTTTCAACCCACTTAGTCAGATAGTCAATGCACATGATGATATACTACTTTTGCTTAGAAGAAGGGTCAATAGGTCCAACGAAATGCATGCCCCACTTGTCAAATGGCTCGAAAGTCACTTGAGGTTGCAGAGAAATTTCATCCCTTGGAGTAGGCTTTCCCATCCTTTGGCACCAATCACACTAACTAGTATATCTTTTCACATCCTGATGAAGAGTGGGCCAATAATAACTAGCTTGTAACACCTTGAATGTTGTCCTCTTTGTTGCGAAGTGACCTCCACAAGGCCCATCATGACAAGTCAGAAGGATGTCAGAGACTTCCTCCTCCATGACACATCTTCTCAAAATTTGATCTAGGCCTAGTTTGAAGAGGTTGCCCCTAATCCAAGTGAATGGGGCACTCTTCCTCAAAATATTTCTTTTCTCTTTGGAGGAAAAATTCAGTGGGAACTATGCAGATACCAAATAGTTTGCTATGTCAAAAAACCATGGAGAGAGAACTAAAATGGTGAATAAGTGTTCATCTAGTAACTGATCATCAACCATTCCTTCCTCACCTGCAGGCAAAGTTAATCTGGACAAAAATCTGCAACAACATTTTCCTTGCCAAGCTTATCAACAATGGTTAGATCAAACTGCTGTAATAAAAGTAACCATCTAATAATCCGAGCATTCACATCAAGTTTATTCATTAAATATTTGATTGCAGCATGGTCAGTGTGTACAAATGTTTGATAACCTATAATGTAATGCCTAAATTTGTTCAATGAACGCACAATAGCCAGGAGCCCCTTTTCGGTCACTGTGTAGTTTAGTTCGGCCTTTGACAGATTCTTATTGATAAAGTAAATGGCATAACGCAATTTTTCATCCATCTGGCCCAGAGCTGCTCCTATGGCTTTATGTGAGGCATCAGCATATATATGAAAAGGAAGGGCACAATTTGGGCCTCGTAGAATCGGTGTAGTGGTTAACTTGTCCTTCAGGGTGTCTAGGGCCTCTTAATAGCTTTTTGACCATACAAACTCAGAGTCTTTGGCCAAAAATCCAAATAAAGGAGAAGTTAACTTGTTGAAGTCTTTTATAAACCTTCGATAGTATCTAGCTAACCCTAGGAAACTGTTGACATTCCTTTGATTTTGCGAAGGTGGGACCCTTTGGGGTCGACCTGCAGTCATTGTTGGGATATTGAATGACATAGCATAGTCGCTTCAATCATCAAGAACTCACATTTTTAAAGACTAAGGGATAGGTTCATTTCAATGCATTTGTTCATCACCTTACCTAAGTTGGATAGAGCCTCCTGGAAATCACATCCATAAGGTGTAAAATCATCCATATAAATCTCTACTGCATCATGGACTAACTCGGCAAATATACTCAGGACTGCTCTCTAGAAAGTGGCAAGAGAATTGCATAGGCCAAAAGGAAGGACCCTATAGGCAAAAGTACCCCAAGGAAAAGTGAAGGTGGTTTTATCCAAGTCTTCCAGGCTGATCTGGATTTGATTGTACCCGTTGAATCCATCTAGGAAAGAGAAAAACTTTTTCTCTACCAGGCCATCTAACACTTGGTCGATGAAAGGTAGAGGGAAATGGTCCTTTGTTTTGGCTTTGTTTAACTCTCTGTAATCGACACAAATCCTACACTTACCATTTTTCTTTGGAGCCAACACCAAAGGAGAGACCCACTCACTATCGGAGATAGGGTAAATGAATCCTGCATCTAGCAGCTATTGTAGTTCTTCTTTGTCTATATCTTTGAGAGTTGGATTCATCCTCCTTTGGGGTTGCTGGACTGGTTTGCAACCTTCTTTGATATAAATGTGGTGAGTACACACTGAGGGGTGCACTCCCTTTATTCCTTTGCAATGCCAAGCAAAGGAATCTAGGTGTTCCTTTAGCATGTTTCACAACTTTTCTTCTTGGTGAATAGAAAGAGATGGTTTGATTTTCAAAGGTCTCTCCGGGCGGAATTCTAGGGTTTTGACACGGATGGTTGTTCTGGGTTTCCTTTACTACTTCTTCTAAGGACAATGTATTGGGAGTTGGACTTTGAAGTATGTGTTCAATCAAATCATCTTCATCTGGTTGTCTCCCTCCCATGGTTGTTTCCAAGGTATAGAGTTAGGCAGAATAAACTTCATCTTCTTCTTCCTCCTCTTCTAGCCATAAAGGTAAGGTATGTTCTAGAGATGGTTGGGCAGGAGGATATAGGGATAATTTCTTGGACATATGCCCATTCTTGATAGTCATATTTCCAGCCCTGTAGATGATGTAGGCATCAGCAGTGGCTAGCCAAGGCCTCCCAAGGATGAGAGGGTAACCAGTAAGCTTAGCCTTAGGCTGGAGAACTAGGAAATCTGTAGGGTATTCCCAAAAGTCAATGGAGACCATCACATCCTCCATAATCCCCACAAGGGTCACTGTGGAGCGGTCTACAAGTTACAGGACCATTGTAGTCTTTCTCAATGAACCCTGGAGGTTGAGCTTGAGCATGGTGTCCTTGGTCATCACATTAATGGCAGCCCCAAGATCGATCAAAGTGTGTGGGACAATGGTGCCATTGATGTGCATATCTACTATAGGGCTTCGAGGGTCCAAATACTTTGGATAGATTACCTGCCCCAACATTAAGTCAGACAGTTGTCCAATGACATTAATGATAGGGGCATACCTTCTTTGCATCGTTGGATGCTTGAAGCACTTATCCTTGATAAACTTGTTGTAAATAGGCACATCCTTTATAGCTTGGAGAAGTGGAATTTTGACACATAGGTTTTTCAATTCACCCAGAAGTTCAGTCTCTTCTAGGGTAGGATGGAGTGGTTGGGTTAGTCTCTCAGGAAAGGGTGGTGGATTTAATTTAGGCATGATTTCCTTTCTTTCTTCCTCAACCTCCCTAGGTGGAGGTAGAGGTTGGTTGTCTGGGAGTACTCTCCCAGATCTCAGGTTGATTTCCTGGATTTCCATACCATAAGATGGATAGGATGTCTCTCCACTGTATACCTATTGTGCCTATCTATTGTTCGGGTTCGGATTTGACTGGGCAGGCATATGGGGTTGTTTAGGTGGGACAGAGTGTAAAAGATTTGGTTGAGCAAGTGGTGAAGGCAATATGGCTGGAGCATTTTTATATGGGGGCCTCCACCCCTGGGGCGGTGCATTCCATTGAGGTTGTGGCGAAGAATATGGTTGAAATGACTGGTTCGTTGGCTGGGAATGATACTGAGGTGCAAAGGACCAAGGAGGAGGTGTAGACCAGGAAGCATGATCAAGGGGGCCCCAAGAGGGAATGGATGTGGTCTGGTTGGGGTTGTACTATGCATGGGATGACCCTTGCATTCCCTACTGGTATGGTCTAGGCTGATGGGGTCTCCTTTGGTTTATGTAGCAAAGTTGTTCTGTTACCCCTTCAGCTCCCTAATATACAACTTTTAGTCCAGGTAGAAAAGGGAACTTGTCTTTGGAGTTGTTTTCTTCACAGAATGAGTAGATTTCAATCGAATTTAATGGACATTCATTCCTAGGGTGCCTCCTGGTGCATCTGGGGAAAAAAGTGGCTAAGGCTCTCTCTTCTTCCTCCTATTTTCTCTTAATGTTCAAAGTGTCCATTTGTAGGGTGAGGGTTTGCAGCATCTCACTCTTGAAATCCTCCAACATGTTTCCAATTTCACCCTTGATGGATGAAGTGGAAGAGGATGGATTGACCATAGGTTGACTACCCCTACCCTTTTTCCTAGCTGCTCTCGAATGGTATCTAAAGACAGTCTTGATATCCTCATAGGGTAACTCGTAGATGTACCATCATGCTAACAAGTTTAGGGTATCTAGACGATCTTCCCTTACTCATCTAAGCAGGACTAGCTTTAGTGACTTGGGGTAAAGTGTGCAGCTGGTACTTTTGTAGCTAAGATGGAATCTTTCTTCATAACCTTCTAGGGATTCATCATGCCCTAAGTTCATCCTTTAAAATTCCTCTTTACTGTCTTTGGACCTACAATAGTCCTGATACTTGTTGTTGAAGGCTTGCTGCATCTGAGCCAAAGTTGTGATGTTATTCCTAGGTAAACCCATGAACCAACGCAAAGTTGCATCCTTAAGAGTGGATGGGAATAGTTTCAACTTCTGCTCATCATTGGTGTAGTCAATGGTTCGACATATGATAGAAAATTCAAATAAGAAAGTGTCTAGATCTTCTGAGGTCAAGCCATGGAAATGTGGAAGGGCGGAGGGGCTTATATTCTTCATCTTAGTATCCCCATTGGTTTCCCTAATGGGGAAGGTACCCTCAACTCTTTCTCTATTTTCTTTGTCATTTCTATTTTCTGCCATTGGATCAGTAGGAATGGGTTCTTCTTCTTGTTCTTCCCTTGTAAGTTCTTCAAATATTTCAGGTTTCTCACCTAAGGGTTCCTCCAATTCAAAGCCACCGAAGAAGAGGGAAGGTTGGTTGTTTGAAGCAGTGGGGCTATTTGGCAAAAATTTCCCTAAGCTATCCCTATTCCTACGAGACATGAAAAAAATGTTTTTGTTTTGTTTTGAGTTTTTTTTAAACTTTGAAAGTCATTGCAGAATTGAAATTGCAAACTAAATGAAAACTAACTACTTGAATGAAATCTTACTTGTAGAATGCAAAGGAAAGCAAAGAATGCAGAATGGAAAAGAAAGCAACTAAATTACTCTTGTAGAAATGAAACTACTAGTAGAATATCATAAATAAGAAATGGAAGAAAGAAAGTCGTAATCACATATTACTCAGACACCTCCCCGGTAACGATGCGAAAAAGTGATGAGCACCAGTATTGCAGCAAGAATGTTGCAACTCTTGGGGCTAACAACTTTACTTTATCAACTCAAGCTTCGTACAAACTTGGAGGTGACAGTGTTGTATACATAAGTAAAAGTGATGTTTCTGCCTTTTGTCACTGTTTAGCTAGCGAGAGACCACTAGGGTTTTTCAAGCCAGAATTCTATGGATTCAGAAGAAGCTTGGTTACTGATGAGGGAAAGAGAAATCTACTCTAAGAGAAAGCTTGTCTACTACAATAAGGAAAAAGACTGAAATCCAATGCTAAAACACACCATTTCCTACCTAACTGCTAAGAGACTATGTTTCAGAGAGGATGCCAGATTAACATGTATGAAATTCAACTGCCTTAAGCATGTAAATTCAAATCATCAACATTCTACTATTGTTCATGTAAATGGCTACAACAAATATGTTTTTTTCTTTTTGTCTCTTTCCCTTTTTATGGAGAAGTGTGAAAGCTAATATCTCTTGGTGATGTGGCAGGTGGCTTAGGGATGTTGGAGGATGGTTGGAAGGTTTGGGGGACCCTTAGATGACCTTGCTTGGCTTCCTAGAGGTTTTCTCTCAATTCGGCCTCAAAACAGGCAACTACAGGAAAACCTACAAGATGTCCTAAAAACCTAAAGGCTTCTTGTATTTCTACAAGATACAGCCAAGAGAAAACAATGGGTGTTGAAGGTGATGGAGGGCTTAGGGAATGTGGTTGGTGGATGGAATGAAGTAAGAAAATGCCTAGGATCACTCAAAACTCAAAACCAAGGTTGGGAGATGGTTGGATTTTTCCAACATGATTGGAGAAGTTTCCTTGTATAAGGATGAAATTAGTGAGGGTCTTAGTGAAAACAAGGAATGATCATGGATGGATGGAGCTTGAAGAAGGTTTTTAGGTATGAGATCTCTCTTTACTTTTGAAACACCTACACTACATCAAACATTGGTATTTTCCCAAAAATCATGTAAACAAGAAGAATTTCAATAAGCTAGAAAAACAAAGTTTAATGAGCTAGCTGCCTACTTCATGCATGAGGAAAATTTTCAAAATAAGATGAAATCATTGATGAGATCTACTATAACACTGAAGATGGAACAAATGATAGCTAAATCCTACACTTGCAAACTGATGAAGTGCTAGCTTAAGCACAGTAAACTCTAAATTCTATGAGAAAGTAGAATTCTCTCTTTTCTAGGTCTGCATAGGGGTCCTTTCCTCAAATCAAGATCCCCGAAGGAAGAAGTGAGGCCAAAATACCTATTGACAGATTTTTTATGTTCCTTTTATCCCTTGTAACTACTACTGAAGTAAAGCACAAATGGAAGCAAACTAATAAACAAACTAATCAAATCTATATTACTTGCAATGAAATACTTCTAAGGACAATTTAACCATGAATCTATGAAATTAATCTAAGCATACAGATACAAGAAGAGGAGCCTTTGCTACTAGGGTTGGGCCCTAACCCAAGAGCTTCAGCCTTCGAGTTAACTCAGTGCTGGATCAAGAAAAAGCTCATTCTCATTATCAAAATAGAAAACTACATAGCAATGCCTTCCACAAGTCTAGAGCTTGAAAATAACTAGTGTTTTTACCGCAAAAATTCGAATCCTAGTGAGGCTCTAGGCCTCTTTATTTATACAACCGAAGTCCCCAATGAAAATCTAGGGAGGCTCGGCTCCAAACTCGAGGCTACCTTTTGATCTTCATGACTTCGCTGCTTGTACTCCAAGCTAGTGTGATTGATGGAGGAATATTCGACTGAGGGAGGAGTAAATGAGGAGGATTTACCTCCTACAATCTCTCTTCCTTGTCCCATTCGAGTTTCAACCTTTAATCTTGCCAAAATTCCCTAATTTTCTCTCAGAAACCTGCATTCAATGCACATTAGTCCATTAGGCATAATATCTCACTTTGACTCATCTCATTAAACAAAATATAATCAAAACATGTAATAAATTGTGAGAAGAGTTGATTTGACTAAGCTAGGAGGTGAATTAAGGTCCATATAGTTACCCAATGATGAGGCTCATCACTATCTCAATCCAACATCGACATAATTAGTCAAAGAACATTAAAATCAATCTTGTGCAAAATCATTGTAACCCAAACTGTCTCCCTAAGGCATACTGTGGCAAGCAACTGGTTGAAAATGATCAAATATAATTGTAAATTATCTCGTACCTTTTCAACTTTATCACGACATCAATTTTCTCTATATGACTATAATGTGTGTACACATGGAATGAATCATCTCAAGAACTATATAAGTGATCTCTTGTACTTTTTTATCGCAGGAACAATTTATCTCACTAATTGTATAAGCATTATCTCGTATTTTTTTATCAAACTTCAGTGGGAAGGTGAAAACTCAGATTCTCCAGGCATTAAATTCCTAAAAGTAATAATATCTTTCATGTTTTGTAACAATTCAACCGCAGGAAAAGGCATAACTATAAAATTTCTCACAAATTTTAGCAAATGGACCTTGATTTAATGTTGTGCAATGGCAATGCCTTTCATTTTAACATTTGGAAGCAACAAAATCCCGTTTTACGTAGGCAAACACATAGGCTAGCCAAATTATTCTTCATGATGGACGTTGGTGTGGCATGGAGTTTCATAGGGAATTGGTGTGCATTGTTTCTCTGTGGGGATATGGAGTGTCGTGTCTCATGCCTACTGGAGTTCGTTGGATGATTGAACATTGATTAACCTTGTGCCATCTAATTTTCTAGTAACACTAGTAATGCTTCACCTACCATTACAGGCATGTAATGTTTTTCCAAGTGGAGAAGATAGACAAGGAAGTTTGCATTCTTGACTGGTATGTAAGAGAAATGGCAGAGAATGTTTCAGGTAACGCAGGCAACGCAAAGATGTCAGCAATAAATAGAATGTTTGGTTTGTATAAAAATGACCGCATTGAAGTCGTGACCGAGTCTAGAGTAGACTAGCTAGGCAAATGGAAGAGAAGTTATTGACCGAGATAGAAATGGGGGATCTATGCTCTAATATCATGTCAGGCCGAGATGGAAGGGAACTCCCTAATAATTGAATTTCTATTAAGATAAACTTCAATATATACACTAAGGATAGTGAACTTTATGATTCCCGTTTAATGATTTTTTCATATTCTTATTTTCTATTTACATATTTACAAATACTTGTTAGGTGTCAAACACTCACAAAACACTAGATCTAGATTATCTAGCAAGAGTGTTTTGATGCTAGGAGCCATGGAAAGAGAATTTAGCATCAACTCTCAAAGTAGGAAATGATAGATTTGTTCATAAATGGGTAGATATAGTGCTTAAATTTCTAGATCCACTGAGATAAAGTATATATCTCATGAATATATCAAATTTGTATGTGGATATGCTACCCACTTGTTAATCTAGAGGCTCAAAATTTAAGGTGATGGTGAATAACACCTTCAAGGCTTGGAAATAAGTTGAGTAGCGCAATCTCTTAAGAATGATCATCAATCAATTTGTGCAAGTGTAGAACTAAGATTCTTAAGACCATACATCTATTGGAGATTGCTTCAATGTTAAAAGAAAATATGCAATATGGTGGAGGTTGTTGTAATGTGGATGAAATTTCACTATAGAGAAAGCACCCAGAAGGTTGAGTAACAAAACATGATCTTGGGCATAGAATAGAGAATAGACTCTAGCCTTTTGTCCTAGTTGTATTGAGCAAAAATGCACATTTCTTGGGTTTTCAAAGATGCATTTAGAATTAATGCTAGAAACATATGGTCAGGAAAAGAACGAGATAATGCCATCCATTTGGATAGGCTTATGAAAATAGTATTATAAATCAAAATACTTGTGAGGATTATTATGATAAGTAGAGTATTGTTGGGTTTTGGCATGAATTATTGCCATGGAAAGATGTGTTAATTTTAGATAACAACAGTATGTTCTATGCTTAGCACAATTACTCCAATGTTCCTTTAGCAACCCAATGACAATTTCAATTTAGTTTTCCAATAGAAATCACATTAACCATTAATCACATTGATAGTAAAGGTAGATAGAACATAAAACAAAATATAGAAGACAAGAGGACACTAGATTTAGTGGATTCCAGGGAAAAAACCCCAATGTGGGGAAAACCCTTTGATCAAATCTTCTTATTATTATATCAAATGTTCAGTAGGGAGAGAGTACAAAATTTCAATATAGACTTGCCAAATCAAAGTCAAAACAACCCTCTCAAATTTGTAGTCAAATACAGTCAAATTCAACCCTAACAAAAAAGTCAAGGATGGTCAATGCGACTGTCAAACTTACCTCCTTGATCTCGACCAACCTCAATCAAGTGTGGCCTTCCTTGTTGATAGAAATCGACACAAAATATTCTAGTCAAATTCAATCAAAGGAGAGAGAAAATATGCTATAATTTTATGTGGTCAAAGTTGTAGTCAACCATAAAGTTAGCACTGGTCAAACTGCATACATCTTATCGATTTTTGTGCCCAGAAATGCGGCCTAAAGAAACAGAAATAACCCTCCAAAAATCAAATTCAAAACAAGTCAAAGAGTACCTAGTCAATGTTGGTCAAACTTGGTCTACTCTTGAAATTTTCGGCCTCGCAATTCAGTCCAGAAACTCATCCTTCTTTCCACACGTGTGAGAGTTAGAGAGGTTGTCCAATAGTTGTACGAACCAATTAGAGGAGGAGAGAGAAGAATATGTGAGTGATGATGATCCCAAATTAGGTGTCAAGGCACTTGTATTTGTACAAGTCGTTGAGGGTGAAGAGTCATGTCCATTAGGCTTCATGAGCCTACATGATGATGTGTCTGACCTGAAGAATTTGCACATGTGTGTGCATAAAGTCAAAAACACACTTCTTCTTGTCCAAATTGGATGATCTTTATATCAATTTTGGTCCTCTTGAAAAGAGGAATTTAATGCAGTCATCACCTCCATCAAATGAGTTGTGCCAAGGTGGAATTTGGCCCTAGTTGAAAATTTTAACACTCCCTCTCAACTAGGGATAATTCCACCTGCCAATCCATCCATCATTATCAATCATCATGCCATCCTGTCATCATGAACCATCTCTATATCGCATCTCATCTCTTCTCTGTTGAACAATGATATGAATAATGAAGAAGAATCGATCAAGAGTGAGTCATAAGACCTTACCACTCTCCACTGACAAAAGTCAGTCTTGATCCCATATCAAGTAGTTGTGGGAAACCATGCATCCTAGACATAGGGAGTATGACATTACACGAAGCATCTATCGGTAGTTCTATGGTCCCAATCTGATTTTCCCAACTCATTGGCCAGATGAGAGGTACTTCCCATGAGTCCCAGACTACATGGGTAGGATGTATGTTGGGGCATCAATAAGAGAAGGTGAACCACTCATCCTGCACATATGCCACAGGAGAAGGTGAACCACTCATCCCATGCATATTTCAATCATAGAGGAAGGTGAAGAACTCACCCCACATACATGTGTCATCAATCGTAGGGGAAGGTCAACCACTCTACCTACACACATGTCAACTATCATGGGGTATCCCAAGCCCTGAGGATCTCTAAGAGCTCAATGTCCAAATCAAACAGGACACTCATGGGGGGGGTCTTTCCACAACTCCAAGTCTCTCTCAGAAGGCTAAAAATTTGACCTTCCCTAAGGGATTCATGAGGATGTTTGCAACCTGCTCATAGGTCCTAATGTGTTGGAGCCTTATTTCTCCTCAATGTACCATATCTCGAATAAAGTAGTACATGATATCAATGAACTTGGAGCAGTCGTGGAACACGAGATTCTCCAAAAGGTGAATACCACTTTGGTTGTCATAGTATATCACAGTGGTATCTAGCAAATGCTCAAATAACTCAATAAATAGCTTCCTCAACCAAACAACTTCACAACATGCCATATTAGTAGCAATGCATTCAACCTCGACAATGCTTAGAGCAATCGATTTCTGCTTCCTGCTCATCCAAGAAATTGAAGCAGATCCCAATGAAAAGCAACATACAGATGTGCTCTTATGATCTACCACACTACCAACCCAGTTAGCATCTTTATATCCATGTAGCCTCAAATTCTTGACAATGTATCTCAATCCATAGTTAATTGTGCCATGAAGATATCTCAAGAGATTCTTAGCAACAATCCAATGTATGTGGTGAGGCTTGACCATAAATTGACTCAGCGTATTCACAACGAATCATATATCTAGTCGAGAGTTTACTAGAAACATCAGGCCCCCCACAAGTTTTCGATACTCATAAGGGTTTGCCAATTCGGGCCCAACAACACTTCCACATAGTTTCTTGAAGTTGATTTCCATCGGAGTAGACACATACTTGCAATCCACCATCCCACATCTCTTGGGAAACTTCACAATGTATTTTCCTTGAGAAAGGAAAATCTCACCTAGATTTTTCCAAACCTTCGGGCCTAGGAAGTAGCGCATCAGACCTAGGTCCTTCATCTCGAACTTGGAAAACAACTCCCTCTTGCATTGATAAATGAGAGGGTCGGCACCTATTAGAAAGATATCATCTCCATAAAGGACAAAAATGAGAGGCATGTCCTTTTCAACCATGAAGTATAGGTTAGGATCAACATCGTTCCTTGTAAATCCCAACTTAATAAGATAGTTATCAATCCTTTCATACCAAGCCCTAGGGGCTTGCTTCAACCCATAGATGGATTTATTCAACCTACATACGTGTGTCCTTCGATCTTGTAATTCGAACCCCTGAGGTTATTCCAATTAGACTTCCTCCTTAAGCGAGCCATGCAAGAAAGAAGTCTTAATGTCCATTTGATGTAAGCTCCATCCTTGAGAGGCTGCAAGAGCAATAATAGATTGGATAGTGGTATATCGGGCAACCGGTGCAAATATTTTATCATAGTTCACTTCTTCCTTTTGAGAGAAGCCTCAGGAAATGCACCTGGCCTTATAGTTTTCAGCACTCCCATCAGCTCCAT
Source organism: Pinus tabuliformis (assembly GCA_031772625.1). Classification (NCBI taxonomy): domain Eukaryota; kingdom Viridiplantae; phylum Streptophyta; class Pinopsida; order Pinales; family Pinaceae; genus Pinus; species Pinus tabuliformis. Next base: position 1,222,732,230 of record CM062818.1, read on the forward strand.
GTTTAATTTTGTATAGCCATTTTGAGGTGACTACGCACTTGTCCTTCGGTCTAGGAACCACATCCCAAACATCATTTTTCATGATAGATTCATATTCCTTATTCATCGCATCCTTCCAAACTTTTTTCTTTACAACTTATTCAAACATACATGTCTCAGATTGAAAAATATTACTCATAGCAACTAATTACCCTTAATACCTATTCGGATTCTTCCTTTCACAGAATGTCCCACTTGGAGAAAAATGTTTTTCAACGTCTTCAAGAGTATTTTTGAGCCATAAAGGTATGTTTCTTGAGGAAGAGGGTGTTGGAATATAATCCTAACATCTAAATTTAATTTTTAGCCTAAGTATCCTTGACTTAGCCACATGCATTAAAAATCATGTTCACACTTGGTTTTTGGTAAACTAGCTCGATGGACCAACTTTCCCTTGTTTTTTGCCTTTAAAGGCTTAATATTATGGAAATATTGGTCCAACCACTTTCCTAAACCATTTATACATCTAAGTGAATGTTCACACCTAACCACACCTCATCCACTTGAGTTATTTGAGGATTGGCACCCCACATGAAGATTCCCCCTTAAATCAAGGGATTTGGTCCCCCAGACCATTTTAGCATGTTTTAAAGTTGCCTTCCTTGGGAAATGCGCCCCTCCTCATGCTTTCCTCATGGCTGATAGTTGGCATAGGTTGACTTGAGTCATTCTTTCTATTTTAGGCCTCCCCTTAGCTTTTCTGAGCCTTTTCTAGTTTTTTATTAGTTTTTTCCTAGTTTTCTAGATTCAGCAATTTCTATATAACCACCTCCCTTTGGGATTATAGGTTTGGTTGCACATGTATTAATATTGTTCATTAATTTAATACATTGATTTTATGGAGCAAATTATTTCTCTCCTCTCTTAAATATCAACAAATTACTTGTGTTTAATTTAACTAGAATTCTAGATCTACCAGAGTTTCTACAAGAATTCTACATGGTATCAGAGCTAGTTCGAATCTAGTGAATTGTACACGGTTTTATTTGTAGGTATAGATCATCAGGAGGCGCAGCAAGCAGAAATGGATCATCTCTCTCAGCCCACAAAACTCGTTCTAAATCCTTTCAATTACTTTGAATGGAAGATAGAGATCACTCTGCTCCTCCGAAGCAAAGGGCTTTACAGGGTAACAATGGGAACGAAGACTGAACCAAATTCTGTAGCGGAGAAGATCAAGTATTTCAATAAATTAGATGAAGAAATTGGGCTGATATGCCTATCAATTTCCAGAGAACTCCTCTTTCATGTCAGCGGAGCCACTACTCCCGATGCGGTCTGGACCACATTGGAAGGACTATTCGGCAAGCAGGATGAAATGAGAGTGCATCAACTGGAGAATGAACTCATATCCCTCAGTCCAACTCATTTCAGAAACCTGCAAGAATACTTCACCAAGTTTAAATCCCTCCTCATTGAACTTGATGCATGTGGAGTCAAGAAAGAGGAATATCAACTCATCCTTTCGATTCTCTCGAAATTAGGCCCTGAATATTCCGTATTTGTATCGTCTTTTCAAGCATCTAAATTGACTCAATAAAAATGGAAAATTCCTCCATCAAATGACTTCATTTTAGCATTGACTCAAGAACAAGCTAAGTTAGTTCAAATGGGTGTCATAAAGCATTCAAAGAACCAAGCACTTGCAGCTACTGATGCTCCAAAAAACAGTGGAAGAGACAAGCAAAAAGGGAAGGGTAAATTTAATGAATCGAAGAAGGAGAGACCCGTACAATCTTCAGAGAGTTCTTCTTTGCCTAAGGGTAAGAAGAAGAAGGAAATAAAACTTTTCAACTACTGTTCCAAAGGTTTTCATCCTGAAGAAAATTGCAGGAGGAAAACAATCGATGAGATGGCTAAGCAATTGCAGCAGCACAATCTCACCTGGCTCGAGAATGCAAAGAAGAAGGATGATAATAGAACAAGAGATGGGAGAGGAAGAGCACAAGATGGTCATGATTTAATGGTTGTCACATCCACTCAATCAGCTTGGATCCTTGATGCAAGTGCATCAAACCATATGGCCACATCAAAAGATGAATTTTCCTCCATCAAAGAAAGCACTAGATCCCCAATTTACTTGGGAGATGCCACACCCGCAAAGGTGTGCGAAGAAGGAATTGTAGACATTGAAGGGGGCTTCTTCAAAAATGTGCTTCATGTTCCCTTGTTGTCCGCAAATCTTCTCTCGATAAATCAAATCACTCATTCCGGCTCTGGAAGGAAGGTGGAGTTAAATCTGGACTACTGATTACCGACATTTCCACGGGCTCACAACCTGCACATGGAATTGCAGATCACGGTTCTCGTTTGTATTTCTTCTCCCACTTTGCTCCTAAATCTATTATCACTGTATTTTTGTCACAATATAATGATATCATTAGGTTATGGCATATAATATTTGACCATCTAAACTATAAGTACTTGCATCAACTTAGCAAGGAAAACATGGTAAAAGGATTGCCCACTATTAAATTCACAAGTGGTGTATGTCAAGGATGCATTCTTGGCAAGCATCCAGAGAAAAACTTTGACAAAGGGAAGGCACAAATAGCTTCTTCACCTCTTGGGATGATTCACAGTGACATCACAGGCCCATTCCTGTAGCCTACAATCAGTAAGGCTCGATATGTACTCACCTTCATAGATGATTTCTCTCGCTTTACTTGGGTATTTTTTCTGAAATTAAAATTAGAAGTATTTGAATGCCTTATAGAATTCAAAGCACTTTCTGAGAATGAGTCTAGGTGTAAGATTAAGATACTCCGTACTGATAATGGGGGGGAGTATGTCAACAAATATGTGCAAAAACTTTTTATTGATGCAGGTATACAGCTACAACACACACTGCCATATACACCACAGCAGAATGGTGTCGCGGAGAGGAAAAACCGGTCATTAAAAGAGATGGCCAATTGTATGCTACAGTCCAAATTATTAGCTCCTACGATTTGGTTTGAAGATATTAATTGTGCAGCATACATTTAGAACCACATTCCTCACAAATCACTCAAAGGCATCACTCCATTTGAATGTTGGACCGGTAAGAAACCGAAAGTGTCGCACTTTCGCATTTTTGGTTCACGAGCATGGGCTCACATTCTGACAGATAAGAGGAAGGCTTTGGAGCCTCAAAGTGTTGAATGTATCTTTGTTGGATATCCTGACAGTGTCAAAGGATATAGATTGTTGGACTCTCACACTGAAAATTTCCTTGTAGCTCGAAGTGTGAAGTTTGAAGAAGAATCACTGCATGATTTTTCAGCAGACCCTGCCGAGGAACCGCTTGTTGCCACTGATGAGGAGGAGTCTGAAACTTATTCGAGCACTTTAGAGAAGCCATTAGAGAAGCCTCTTGGGTCTAATTTAGAGGATTAGGAGCAAGTCATGGCTGCTCCAACTCAGTTGCCAACTTGGGCAGAGAAAACCCTGCAAGATGCGGGTGAACTAGTCGGTGATCCTGCGGATGCAAGAAGGACTAGATCACAGTTTTTTGGGGCTCCTCAAGCCCTGGCTGCCACCGAACCATTGCTTCCCATACATTGCTATATGAAACTTGGTTCAGATCCATAGTCACACTCTGAGGCTACTGGAAACCCGCTTTGGGAGGCTGCCATGGATGAAGAGTACTTTGCTCTCATGGAAAACAACACATGGGACTTGGTTCCACTTCCAAAAGGAAGAAAGCTTGTTCGATGCCGATGGATCTATCAAACAAATATTTCTATAGATGGTGAGATCAAAAAGTACAAAGCTTCACTTTTTGCAAAAGGATAATCACATGTACATGGCACAGACTACACAGAGACATTTGCACCTGTTGCAAAAATGGACTCCATTCGACTGGTTTTAGCCATCGCTGCTTCTCGTAGATGGGAAGTTCACCACATGGATGTGAAGAGTGAATTTATTCATGGATATCTCAAGGAGGAGATATATATGGAGCAGCCATAGGGATACATTCAGAACTCTTCCCTCGTTTGCAGATTAAAGAAATCTTTGTATGGCATAAAATAGGCTCCCAGAGCCTGGTATGCAAAGATGGATTCTTTCCCGCTTTCCATTGGATTCATTCGATGAAAATCTGATCCAAATGTTTATTTTCTGCAACATGATGATTCCCTTTTATTGATAGTACTTTATGTAGATGATTTACTGATGACAGGGAACCTTACCTTAACTATTGATTCAGCAAAATCAGCATTGCACGATCGATTTTCCATGACATATTTGGGATTGTTGCACTACTTTCTTGGTCATGAAGTTTCTCAGTCTACTTCAGGGATCAAGATGGCATAGCCTAAGTATGCATTAGATCTAATTGTCCACTTTCAGATGATAGAATGCAAGCCAGCAGCATCTCCCTTTCTTTCGGGGATTAGATTTGAGGATGCAGGTACTACACCTTTGGTGGATAGTACACTGTATCGACAGTTGGTTGGGAGTTTGTCGTATCTTACTCACATCTGAACTGATATATATTTTTCAGTAGGAGTTTGCTCCAGATATATGCAGGAGCCCCATGAGCTTCACTAGAAATCTACAAAGGGAATCCTTAGATATGTGAAAGGTACTTCCAGTTTTGGTATCTTTTATGCTGCAAATTGCCCACTTTCACTGATTGGGTACACAAATTCTGATTGGGCTGGCGATGGTACAGATCACAAGTACACCTATGGTTATGTTTTCAACTTTGGTTCAGGGCCTTTTTGCTGGTATAGCAAGAAGCAATCCACGATTGCTTTATCTACAGCCGAGGCAGAGTACAGAGGTGCAGTGAATGCAGCTACACAGGATGTTTGGTTGCAGGGGCTTCTCTCCGAGTTTGGTATTCGGTATCCACTTCTGACTGTCATATTTTGTGACAATCAGGGGTCCATTCAGATATCGATTGAACCAGTTCAGAGGCAGAGGACCAAGCACATTGAGATTCACATACATTACTTTTGCGAGTTGATCCGTGACCGAGTCATATCACTACAGTACTGCCCCACTGAGAAGCAGGTTGCAGACATCTTCACTAAGTCTTTCACTGAAAATAAATTTTCAGAACTAAGAGCTATGCTTGGAGTGGTGGAGATACCTGAGTAGGCCCTTCTAACCATGTAGCCCTTTTCTCCTCTTTTGGGGGGGGGGGGGGGGTGTGTTCCCACGAGGTTTTCCCTCTTTCTTCATTTTATGAGGATCTTTTATTTATTGTACCTAATTACCTAACATGGCATCTTGGCCAGGACTCAGTTTAGATAAGTGAGTTAGGATGAAGGGGGGGTGTTGGAATATAATCCTAACATCTACATTTATTTTTTAGCCTAAGTATCCTTGACTTAGCCACATGCACTAAAAATCATGTTCACACTTAGTTTTTGGTAAACTAGCTCGGTGGACCAACTTTTCCTTGTTTTTTGCCTTTAAAGGCTTAATATTATGGAAATATTGGTCCAACCACTTTCCTAAACCATTTAGACATCTAAGTGCATGTTCACACTTAACCACACCTCAACCACTTGAGTTATTTGAGGATTGGTGCCCCACATGAAGATTCCCCCTTAAATCAAGGGATTTGGTCCCCCGAACCATTTTAGCATGTTTTAAAGTTGCCTTCCTTGGGAAATGTGCCCCTCCTCATGCTTTCCTCGTGACTGATAGTTGGCATAGGTTGTATTGAGTCATTGTTGCTATTTTAGGCCTCCCTTTAGCTTTTCTTAGCCTTTTCTAGTTTTTTACTAGTTTTTTCCTAGTTTTCTATATTCGGCAATTTCTATATAACCACATCCCTTTGGTATTAGAGGTTTGGTTGCTAATGTATTACTATTGTTCATTAATTTAATACATTTATTTTATGGAGCAAATTCTTTCTCTTCTCTCTTGAATATCAGCAAATTAATTGTGTTTAATTTAACTAGAATTCTAGATCTATCGGAGTTTCTGCAGGAATTCTACAGAGGGATCACCAGGATATGGATCAATGGGATCCATCATGCCTTCAACATTGGGCATAGGTTCATCTATCAAAGGTTCATCCTAATTTTATGTAGCGTCATCATTATCCTTCCTTAGAATGGGGAGTTCTATGGCCTTCCCAAGGGAAGTGTCTTCATCGAAGGGGATACCCTGGATTATTTCCACATCTTTTTGTCTGGAAACATAGATTCTATATGCTTTTGAATTTTCACTATAGCCCACAAACATACCTTTCTTCCCAATGGTTCTAACTTGTTTATTTTCTCTTTAGGCATGCGAAAATACACAAGACAACCAAATATTCTAAAATGAGAAACATCAAATTTCTTACCCATGAAAACTTCTTCGGGTGTCTTGAAATCCAGTGCTTGATGCGGGCTCCTATTTTGAACATGCACGGAAGTGTTGCCAGCTTCTCCCCATAAGAAATTTGGTATACCTTGATCATGGAGCATGGCATAGGTGGATTCCATGATTGTTCGATTCTTTCTTTCAGCAACTCCATTTTTCTCAGGAGTGTATGGAATGGTTGTCTCCCTCTTAATTCCAGCCTCTCTACAAAAGTCATTGAATTCATTTGCTTCAAATTTGGTTCCATTGTCGGTCCTTAATATTTTGATCTTCCCTATTTGATTTTCCACCAAGGCTTTGAAAGAACATAACCATTTTAACACTTTATCCTTCTTCTTCAAGAAATAGATCCATCTTTTGCGAGAAAGTTGTCCACAAAAATTGCATAGTATAAGTATCCCCCCAATAATGTTACGAGAAACATACCAGATAGGTCAGAGTGGACCAATTGAACAATATCAGTAGTTTGGCATTTTGTTTAAGGGAATGGTTCCCTTGTAAGTTTCCCAATTTCACAACCCTAACAACCTCCTTCATGATTCATGTTGAACTCGGGCATACTTGTGACCATCTTCCTTACCCCATGTAAGGCTTTGTAATGAAGGTGAGCAAATATCTGGTGCCATAATTCAGATTTAAGATAAGTATTGCAAGTTAAGGCTCCCAAAGGACTTCCTCCAACTTGATAGAGACCTTCAACCCTAAATCCAATTCTAAATGCATCTTTCGGGTTTCTTTGCCAAATAAGTACCTTTCCATCAATGAATGCTACATTGAAGCCTTTATCTTCCAGTGCAGAAATAGACACCAGGTTCTTCTTCAAATTGGGAATATACAATACTTCTTATAGATGAATGGTTTGACATTGATTTAAGCGAAGAGTGACAATGCATATCCCTTTCATGGAGTAGGTGGCATTATCTCCAAGTATGATCTCTAAATTAGTATTCTTTTCAACCAGATTTTAGAGGGCCTCCTTGTACCCAGTGAAGTGCCTTAAGGCTACACTATCAATCAACTAATGATCCAAAGTATACAAAGGAGAGGAAATAGATAGAGCGGAAATAAGATAAAATTCCTTTTGTTTTTCTACAACATTGCTTTCTTCATACCTGGAATTTCTCATCCTTTTGGGAGGTCAACCATTTCCATATCGAGCAGTGAGAGAATTCCTCTTTCCTTTATTATTAGACTTGTTGTCCCTTTGATTTCCATTTCCTTTGAAATTTTTGTGTTTTTTGTTGTCATCATCCCTTGGAGTATCCTTCTTGTGAAAACACTGTCTAGAATAGTGGCCAAACCTATTGCAATTGTAGCACCTTACTTTTCTTCCTTCTTTGAATCCCTGCTTGAATTCTTGACCTTGTCTTCTTGGACCAACAATATTCTTCCTCTTAGCATGAGTGGAGAAGGAAGTAGGTTCATTTCCATTTGAGGGTTTATCTCTCTCCATCATCCTTGTCTCTTCTTGAGTGAATCTATCCAATAATTCATCGAAACTAGGAATCCTGTCATTGTTGAGAATGTTTGTGTTAAACACATCCCATGGTCTTGGAAGACCTACAAGTGCAATGAGAGTGATCTCCCTATCAACAATAACTTCTCCAATATATAGAAGGTCATTCTTGATTTCTATGATCCTCATGAAGTAGGATTGGATAAACTCCCCTTTATCCATCTTGATGTCCTTCAACTTTTTCTTGAGAAAGAGGATTTGATTTGCATTTCTTACTTTGAACATCCCAACCAGCTTATCATACATCTGCTAGATGTTTCCAAATCATAAATATAGGCAACCAAATGTTTTTTAATAGAGTCTATGATCATTTTTTAAGCTTTGACCTCACCTTTCTTGTATTTAGTCTTTGCAACAATAGGTGCATTTGAAGGAGGCTACACCACTCTTCCGTTCACATAGTCCATTGCATCATGATCTTCCAAATTCAAGTCCAAATTCATATTCCATGCATGATAGTCAGATTTTTCCTTGAGCTTATCCTCAGATTTGAAGTAAGATGTAGTAGCCATTAGTCTAATAGTCTTGTCCAATAAATCTCTCTTAGTGATTTCTTTTCTCTATCTTTCTTGGGATTTGTCTTCACCTGTGCTCTAATACCATGTTAATTTTAGATAACAATGATATGTTCTATGCTTAGCACAATTACTTCAATGTTCCTTTAGTAGCCCAATGAAAATTTCAATTTAGTTTTTCCAATGGAAATCACATTGACAATAAATGTAGATAAAACACAAAACAAAATGCATAAGACAAGCCAAGACAAGAGGATGCAAGGGAAAAAACCCAATGTGGGGAAAACTCTTTGATCGAATCTTCTTATTATTATATCAAATGTTCAGCAAAGAGAGAGAGTACAAAAAGTCAAAATTGACTTGCCAAATCACAGTGAAAACAACCCTATCAAATTTGCAGTCAACTACAATCAAATTTAGCCCTAACCAAAAAGTCAAAGATGTTCAGTGCGGTCGTCAAACTTGCCTCCCTAAGTTCATTCAACCTCAGCCAAATTTGAATTTCCTTGTTGATCAAAATCAGGCCAAAACAGTCCAGTCAAATTTGGTCAAAGGAGAGAGAAAATATGCTATAATTTTATGCGGTCAAACTTGCAGTCAACCTTGAAGTAAGCATTGGTCAAACTGCCCAGATCTTCTCAATTGTTTTTCCAAGAAATGTGTCCTAAAGAAATAGAAATAAACATCCAAAAAATCACAGTCCGAACAGGTCAAAGAGTCCCTAGTCAATGCTGGTAAAACTTGGTCTGCTCCAGAAATTTTCGACCCTACAATTTATTCTAGAAACTCATCCTTCTTACCACACGTGAGAGAGAGAGAGGTTTTCCAATAACTGTACAAACCAATGAGAGGAGGAGAGAGAAGAATGTGTGAGTGATGATGATGCCTAATGAGGTGAGAAGGCACTTGTCTTTATACAAGTCGTTGAGGGTGAAAAGTCATGTCTATTGGGCTTCATGAGCCTACATGATGATGTGGCCAGCCTAAAACAATTTATGTGTGGGCATTAATTCAAAAACACACTTCTTCTTGTCCAAATTGGATGATATTTATATCAATTTTGGTCCTTTCAAAAAGAGGAATTTAATGAAGTAATCATCTCCATCAAATGAGTTGTTCCAAGGTGGAATTTGGCTCTAGTTTCTAATTTTAACAAGATGCCATCAGGTATGTAAGAAATTATTTGAAAAATATTGTGAATAAGTTGATATTGAAACCAAGTGATTGGGAGAGACTACAAATATATAGATTCAAACTTGGAGTGTTTTATGTTGCATTGATCCATTGGAAGAATTCACTGGTGTGTGGTGCATGTGAAATTTGATGAATGTGAAAGAATATTGGTTTCACAAGTAGAAAAAATGGTGAGAGTCTTGAGGTTGACCTTGGATTAATGTATAAATTAGATGGGATAATGAGCTTTACAAAGTTGAAGGTGAAGGAGTCATGCAAAGAAGGAGCGAAAAAATGGTTTTAATCAACATTTTCATGTTTATACAATGCTCATGTCCATAGAGTTGAGGAATGTGTTGTGATCCAATGACAAGGCTTACCTTTTCTAGTGTTTTGAATTCAGAGCAGGTTGTTCTATGTGCTAATAAACGCTTAGGTTAGAGATCTATTTGAAATCTTGGGAATGTTGTGACAATTAATGAGAAGTTATTGCTAAAAATGTATCACAAGAATTGACATGGAACACATGGACATAGAGTAGAAGATGGATAAATACTTACTTAAGGAGAGTTTGATTTAATTCACTGTACAATTTGAAATTGGGGGGATGTTAGTAATGAAATAGGTTGATGTTTCATAGCATCGCGTGCTCAAGCATACAATTGTAATTATTTTATGGAATTGTATTTATCACATGAAAATAGGAATATGGTTATAAAATCTATTTATGCATGCATACCCTTGTTTTGATAGTTATCGGTATAAAGTCTAGATGTAGTCCTAGGTGATGGGGGCATGTTGTATTCCTAGAAACTTAGTTAATGAAATTTGAGAGTAGCAGGTGTTTATTCCAAGTTAATTTTAAAGGGTGGAAAGTTGAGTTAATATTGACTTGGCCATAGAGTAGTTAAGATAAACCTTGAGTCAATCATTCATGGGTTACAATCAACAATTTACAAGCTCATGGTATTAGGTAGACCATGGTATTTTCCAATAGTAATACATATGATGAACCTATTTAATGGCTTTGAATGCTACATTATAAGATGTCCCAAGTGGTTGATGTTGGGCTAACTTGGCTATATTTACAAAGGTTAATAAAGATATATATCTTCAATGCTTGTTTTCCCAGTATAAGATTTCTAGCGTAAATATTGGCTCTATGCACCTCTTTGTGTTTGTATTGCATATGTTGTTATGTTATTCTCTCTATTAATTTCAATATAAGATCAAGGAAGAGAAATATAACAACATGCATTTTTCTAGCATAGTTATAAAATTAGAACATTACTTTATATCATAAATGATAAAAAATTAATTGTTGAAAAATCATAAAAGGTTTTGAATGTCTTTACATTTATACTAATAAAGATAAAGGTTATAAAACATATATAAATATCTAACATAGTTTCCTAATACAAGACTATATTGACCTACATAAATAATTTAGTACAAGAATTTGTTCAATATAAGTTGCTTTACATTAATCTAAAACCCAAGGGACATAAAATGTAACAACTTTAAAGTTTCTATTACAATTTTAAACCTAAGCCTAACAAATCTCAACCTTTTCAACTAAAACTCATGAACATTGGATGCAAAAAACTTCATTTTGAAATGCCAAATGACAATGAGGAAATAATCCATGTTCTACACATAATCAAAAGATGCCTTTACATTCAATATTATTTCTTACACATATATTATTAAAATATGGAATATCACCCTACAATAATAATACATCATTGATCTTTGTTTGTGCAAGTGTTTATGGTTTCACGGTTTCGTCCAAAAGTGTTCATGCTTTAGTTAGTTGTGCACATTTCAATGCAACTACATGGTAATAACTAGTGTTCATGAATGGTTGCAACCCATACATAGGAAAGATAAGTTCTAGTAAGTAAGTGGATTAGTAATGATAAGGGAATGATTGTTAGCTCAAGAAACCCATTACCCTTCTTAAAGGTTGATTACTTAGTGATAAGTTTGTTTTGTATATGTAGAGGAGGAATATGGTGATACATACAATCAAATGTTTATGATCACTCAATTTTGAACCATGCCATAATGTATTATGGTGGAAGAACCATGAATCAATTTCAATGTATGTATTAAATTGGAATGATGAAAAATATTTGGTACTAGCTAAAGGAGGTTTTGCTTTATGATTGATACACTTACTTACCAAAATAATTTGGATCTTTGCCAACGACTTTCATTTGTGGGTGTTACATTCATAATAATGTTATTGAAGTTTTGGAACAAATGGAATGGGCTCAAACCTCTAGCTTGGATGCTTTATTTATCAATATAGTATTGAAGAGGTATATGATAGATTAAAGTGGCCCTTTATCTTGGCCATGCTCAAGGTCTTAGGTTTTGGGCCTTCTTTTATAAACTATGTGGAAACTCTCTTTGTGGTTGTTTCAAGGCATGTCTCTATAGTTCAATGTGAATAAGATGCAATTGGGTTGTTTAGGTCCATTTCACAGGCTACCCCTTGCCTCCAACACTTTATGTCATAGCAACCAATAAACTTTCCTATTTCCACAAGTCAAGAGTTATTTTGGGGTAAATTTAAGGGATTCTTCTACTTGAGCCAAAGGTTGTGTAGTTTGCCAATGGGCACTTTTCATATGACTCTTTCTTGACTATCTTAAAAAATCAAAGATCCTGAAGCCATACCACAAATTATCCAAACATTTTATTTATTGTGCCAAGGTCAAGTATTCAATGGTTCAAGACTTAACATTGTAATCAAAACCAACGACCAATGCAAAAGTTGTTGTCCTCCCAAAGTTGGTCTTGGACTCAACCTAGCCAAATATTCAAGTTCCTTGTTATTCCCTTTATCTTCTAGGGTTCTCCTTGGGATAAATGGATCACTAATCCCTATCACTAGCAAGGAATTCAATAGTTACATCAATGTGTTGGCCACTACTCATGTATACTACTCTTATTGTTGGGTCTCATCAAATGCAACTTACAAATAGCTTGAAAATCACTTCGACAACATTTTATGGGCTAAGTTTGATAAGTAGCCAATTTTCACCAAGCTAGTTGGGAGCTTGGTTGTAACCCTTGGGAATATAGGGCATTAGGTATCATCAAAACTAGGGTTCAATCTTAAAGATTGTTTGCTAAATGGGTAATTTGGTTTCTAGAGGGAAATGAAGCTTAGAAAGTCCTTAGGTGTCACATTTGATAATGGTTTCCATTAGAAAAAGAGTTTGGCAAGGCATTTCTCTTCAAGCTATTCTAGCTAATATCTTCAAGGTTAAAGTTATAGGAACCTTTGTTATTCAAAGTGTTTGGAATACCTAGGAAGCACTCAAACCCATAATGACCTAGAGAGAGTTGTCACTTGGGACTAGGTTGTCTTGTGATGAGAAATTCCTCTAGTGGTTTTCATTGACTCTGTTTAAAGAAATAATATTGGTCAAGTCCTCCTAGTTCTTTTCCCTAAATATTTTTCAATAAATTCACTTTGTTAACAATTTATTTCATGACCTATCCAAGAATGAGATCCCTTGAGTCAATCTTAAGAGGAACAATTTTTCTAACTTATACTCATAAGGTTATTCTAAATTGCATCCAAAGGCTCATCTAATGACATACTAATAAGGGTTAGATTTCTAGTGCCTCACGCTTGGTAGTACCCATAATTTTATTCATTGTAAGATAGCCAAGGAATTGAATTGCTTATATCCAGCACCAGAGTGTCAAGTGATAGTTGCAAATGGAGGAACTATAAATTTCTCTGGAAAGTGCCATAATATCAAGCTAACCATGGGGGAATGTGTATTGAATATTCCAATGCTTTGCATTCCAATGGGTGGTGTTGATGTTGTACTAGGAGTCCAATGGTTACAATCTTTGGGGACAATAGCTTTTAATTTTCAAGAACTTTTCTTGAATTTTTTTTGGGAAGGAAAGGAAATTGTATTAAGGGGCATCATAGGGAAACCAGGGAAGCTAATAGCCTCTAATGGCATGAAAAATATTTTGAAGAAAGAATAACGAGGCATAATTTCACAATTATGGTCATTAGAGGTTCAAACATCGAAATCATTTATTTCTCCAGATCTCCAAAAAGTATTGGACAATCATTCTAGGTTATTTGAGACTCCCAAAGGCCTCCCACCCATTCGTGATTATGATCATGCTATTCACTTGACTCTAGGAAGTGTTCCTCCAAACATAAGGCCTTAGAGATATCCCTATGCCCAAAAGAGTGAAATTGAATGTATGGTTGCCAAAATGCTAGAGGTTGGTATAATTCAACCTAGACAAAGTTCTTTCTCTGCTCCAGTAGTATTGGTGCACAATAAGGATGGATCATGGCATATGTGTCTGGATTATAGGGAGCTCAATAAGCTCAGTATTAAAGATAAATTTCTTATTCCTGTCATTGATTATTTATTGGATGAATTATATGGAGCAATTTACTTCACCAAGTTGGATCTTCATTCAATATATCATCAAACTAGAATGGAGACTGAAGACATTCCAAAAACAACATTCAGAACTCATGAAGGTCATTATGAATTTTTGATCATGCCTTTTGGACTTACTAATGCACCTTCGACATTTCAAGGTTTGATGAATTCCATTTTCAAACCCTTAGAAAATTTGTGTTAGTATTTTTTATGATATATTAATCTACAACAAGTCTTGGAAGGATCATGTTTAACACATTGATAGGGTGCTCAAACTATTGGAGGAGAAACAATTTTATGTAAAAGCTTCCAAATGTTTCTTTGGATTAGAGGAGGTGGAATATTTGGGTCATATTGTATCTCATGAGGGTGTTAAGGCAAACCCTAATAAAATTAAATCCATTAAGGAATGGAAAATCCCCACAACCCTAAAGCATCTTCGAGGATTTCTCGGGTTGACAAGGTATTATCACAAGTTTGTTAAGAATTATGGGAGAATATCCATGTCTCTAAAGCCATTACTGAAGAAAGATGCATTTTCTTGGACTCGGGAAGCAAGTAAGGCCTTCGAACATCTTAAAGAGGCAATGTTCCAAGCATCAGTCTTAGCTACACCAAACTTCACAAAAACCTTTATCGTGGAATGTGATGCCTTAGGAAATGGAATTGGTGTTGTTTTAATGCAAGAAGGAAGACCCATTGCTTTTGAAAGTCGTCCAATCAAGGGAAAGTATTTACTCAAACCTATTTCTGAGGAGTAAATGTTGGCAATACTACATGGACTAAAGAAATGGTGACCTTACCTAATGGGGAGAAACTTCAAGGTAAAAACAGATCACAATAGTCTTAAATACTTTTTGGAACAAAGATTATATTCAGAAGAGAAGAAAAAATGGGTCACAAATATGTTGGGTTATGACTTTGAAATCATCTACAAAAAAAGGGAAGAAAAATGTTGTTGCAGATGCACTCTCAAGAAAGGATGAGGATGTAGAAGCATTTATATGTGCCATTTCTGTTATCCAACTTGATTGGATAACTGAAGCAAGGGATGAATGGAATAATGTTGAAGAGGTGTGGACACTCATTCAAAAGTTGTAGCAAGATTCCAGTACATCATATAAATTTATCTGGAAAAATGATTCATTATGGTACAAAGATCATTTATATCTCTGTAAGAATTCCCAACTCAAATAAAAGATTCTTTTGGAATTGCACACCTCCCCCTTAGGAGGGTATTCAGTATTTTTAAAAACTTACCATAATGTCAAGAGGGAATTTTTTTGGGATGGTCTCAAATCTAATATTTTGAATTTTAGGGCAAAATGTTTGGTTTTCCAACAAATTAAAGTTGAGACAGTTAATACCTCGGGTCTATTACAACCTTTAGCCATTCCTTGTCAGCGTTGAGAGGAGGTATTAATGGATTTTATCACAGGTTTACCCAAGTATGAAGGAAAGAGTGTCATCATCGTGGTAGTTGATACACTTTCTAAATATGCACAATTTTGTGCATTATCTCATCATTTTAAAGATAGTACAGTTGCTACTGCATTTATGGAAATAATTCAAAATCTACATGGAAACCCAAAGATTATTGTAAGTGACAGAGATCCCATTTTTACTAGAAATTTTTGGATGTAATTATTTTCTTGTCTTGATACTCAATTAGCTCATAGGTCATCTTATCATCCTCAATATTATAGGAAAATTGAGATAGTGAACAAATGTTTGAAAGGATATCTTTGTTTCTTTGTATCTGATAAACAAACACAATTGTGCAATTGGTTACCTCTGGCTAAATGGTGGTATAACACTTCCTTCCATACGACAGGAAAAATGACCCCATTTATGGCACTTGATGGATATCATCCACCATCCATCACAACATATTTAAGAGAAAATTCTAAGGTTAAAGCAATGGAAGATCACATCAAGCATCAACAAAAAGTTCTCCAACTCTTAAAGGATAACCTCACTTTGGCACGAAATCAAATGAAAGAATAGGCAAATCAGCATCACAGTGAATTTTTTTTTGATGTAGGTGACTAGATATTGTTACGACTACCACCATACAAATTATTGGCGCAAAAATATTAACAGGGTTGAGACCCCGAGTTCAGGAAAAGGGGTTAAAAAATCTCCATTGTAGTCTAGCACAACACCGACATTTTCACCTTATCCGGGGTGGATAAGGAGTCTCACCCAAGGTGCGTTGTGACCTTAGTAAGATAGAAGGTGGGACTCTGATATCGAGGTGGAGTCACATGGAGGTGGAGTCACATGAGGGATGAAGGATCCAAAGCGTCCCCAACTATATCAATTAGACATCTAATTTCAACGAATCATGAACATACAGAGGAGAAATAAAATACTTATATGATCGTATTAAATTTTTTAAGAAACCTTGTAACCATCCATACACTATACAAATATCCCAACAAAATCCATTTTCTATTAATCCATGTAGTAGTAAAGTATGACATCTAGCTCGAGAGCCTCATCTCAACATAACAAAACTACCATGAGAGATCAATATATAACCACATTAACCAAGACAATAGACACAATGCAGCTTGAACAACTCTGCAACAACATTTCAGTACTCTCTGATGCAGGAGCATTCAGCCCAAGGGAAATCATTGTAAATAGTAGACATAGGGGGTCATGCATTTTTGGAATTAGTTTCCTTAGTTCCAAGTCATTTTAATATTTAGGCTTTTAAAGTGTGATTTAATTAAATGTTCTCAAAATGAATAAATGAGAACATAGGAAATAAGAATAGCTTTTAGGCATAAAAGGAATGGATGTGGACCATTAAGTGATAAGGAGGCTTTTCTGCTTTAAAACAGAGAAAAGATGGAATAAAGCCTCAAGAGGCTTTTTGTCATATGTATGCATTGCATGTAGAGCTTTAGAGCTTTTATTTGAGTGATTAAAGGGATATGAACCAGAATTGGTTCAATTCAAATTGTATAAATTTATGAGCCTCAAAGGAAAATTAGGTAGATGGGATAGAATAGAGAGGAGGAAGTGAAGCTTGGACAACCAAAGCTTGAAAGCCTTTGGGCAAATTGTAAGGGCCTAAATGTTGAATATCTGGCCAAGAAGAACAGTTTGTAAGTATTTTCATTATTAATATGATAAGTGTGTTTTAGAGTTTATTGATGGTTTTAGAAATTGGGTGTTAATTTTTGAAATTGAGAATTGAGTGATGCGCACTTGTATTGGGTGTGTTTATGAATTCAAGGATAATTGAATGAATTGAACTTTTTAAGGACTGGCAGATCGATTTGAATAATCGATGTCGATATTGTCAAAACTATAATGCAAATTTGTTTGAGTGTAAGAAGGCGTTGAATCAAGCCTGAATCAAAGTCGTGGAATGGCAATTAATTGGAAGCTGTTGTGTATTTAGTTTCTGAAATTGGGTTCAATATCAATCAAATTGTGAATGGCGCTTATAATACCTTGAATGCGTGATAAATTTTAGCTGTGGAAAGATCGATGTATGTCGAGATCAACTGAGCATTTGCTGTAGTATTAAATTGGTGTCTGCTGTGATATATAGCGCTGAGTTTGTGAACGATGTTCAATGCGTACTGCATAAAACTTCAATTGAATTTAATTTAAGATCACACACTATTTGGTTGCGTTGTGAGAATTGGATAACACATTGGAAGTGCAGCTATGTGACGAAATGTTGAGAGAAGCAGCTGCGTTGAAATCGAATCTGGTAAGTTTGCATTAAACCTTTGGTGTTTAATTTGGTAGCGCTAAGATCGTGCCGTAGTGTTACAGCAGAGAAGGCGGTGATTGAAGTTCAGTCCGGTTTGCATCTTTTTCGAAGGGCCTTGAAGTTTATGTTTGGGGTCGATTATTTACAAATTATGTGACATTATAGTCGACTGAAGTAGAACAATGTTTGTTGACATATTGAACATTGTTGAACGCCTTGGCACATTGACTTGGAGAGTCGATTTTATAGAAGGCACAATTGTTTAATGAGCATTGAGTTGAACTGTTATGAAAAATATTTGAAATCGTGTTGAGTTATTTAAGCTGCAGATTCAGAGATTGAAGAAAGACAGAATTGGAAAAACGAAGGAATGGAAGTTATACAAATCGATGTGTTAATATCGACCTGTGGTTGAATGAAAGCGCAGTGGAATTGAATGGTTCGGTTGCTGGTGAAGTCCAGAATTTGAAGGCGGTCCAGAGATTGATATATCGCCGAAATTCGAATAGGTAAGATATGTTGTGTTTACATAAAGATGATATATGGTCGTATTAAATTGCCAGACTCAGTCTTCACACATGGGCGCATTTGTTTATGGAGATTTGTTTGCAGGTTGGGAATAAATGAAATGAAAACTAAGTAATGTGTTTAAAATTATATAAGTTGCCAGGTTGAATATAAAAGTAAGGGCGCAATCTTTAATTGAATCCGACCATATATAATGAGAGTTATTGGAATGTTTGATAAGCTTCCGAATGATTGATCATAGAGAAATGGATATAGTTTTCATAAACCATAAAGTGATGAACCAAAGGTTATTGGCATTTGGTCTGAATGTGTGAGGTGAGTTTCAATACTATTCGACATGTGGGACTGATGTTATATTGAAGCTTGAAAATTAAAGTTGGATTCTGGTTTTGAATCATATGTTTTAGATGCTTCCGCATACAAATGTTAAAGTGTGAATTTTCCAGCGAATGAGGTTTTTGATTTGGCATTTGCTGAGCATGCATTCTTATATGCACAGAGAGGAAAGATTCTGGGTATTGCAGGTCTAGGCTTGCGTCATCAAGTGGTATCAGAGCAGGGAAAGTTTCCTGTGGAGAGAAGGATTCCAGAGCAGCAGAAGTTGGTATCAGAGCTGGAATAGCTATGTTTGAAGATTCAAGTTTTTAAGTTAAGTTAATTGCATGTGATGAATGAATGTTAGATTTTGGAATTAATGAATATTGCAGCACAGAGATGCAGTGCAGTTGAGAAGTGAAACAAGATCAACAGGATCTTGAAAGGTGAGCTGACAGGTATTATTTATCTCTAGTTTAAAGGTTATGCTTGGATAATTTGATTTACAGGCATAGTGAAGAAATCTCAGCGGGAAGAAGTAGATCACAGCTAGAGTGCAGTGATGAAGGAGTCCAGCAAGGGATTCTAGGTGAATGTGGCAGAACCTAAAGATTCAACAGAGGTTGAATGAAAAGGACAAGTGTGTTCTTGGAAGTTGCAGATGAGAGAAGCCTGAAGGAGCAGTGGAGAATGCTCAAAAGGTTCCAGCAGAGGACCGGTGATTACCAAAAGACCAGATCCGGAGGGAAGGATTGGTGAGGTAAGTGGCAGCAAGAGAGTTTGCTGTTGTAGAGGCTTGATGCAACTCATGGGTGAGAAACTCATGGCCAAGGATATGACTACTGAAAGTCATAAGGGAGAAAGCAGAGTTTTAGAAAGAGGCCACAGTAGAAAAGAGAAGAAATATGCCAAGGCGAATGGCATAAGACAACAGTTGACTCAGGAAGAGAATGAGAAAGAGAAAGTTGAGATAGCAGTTCATCCTGAGCTATTGATGGAGTTGTTACGGGAAAATGTGAAAGACCAGAGACATGGTTTACTGATGAGGAAGAGAGTGAAGTGGCAGAGGCGACAATAGAAAAGAGATCGACAGATAAACATGCAGTTAACAGAAGAACTGAAGAAGCTGGAGCAGATGATGAGTATACAGTTGAGTCATTAAGAACTCAGAGCAGCTGAGTTGAAAGTGGAGGTTTCCATTGGTGAAACAGAAGAGAAGATCATTGATGATTTCTTGAGTTATTGGGTAAATCCAGATCAGCTGGATAATGTAAAACCGTGTATTTTTGTAGCTAACAATTGTGATGTGATTACAGGTTTTACTGAGGAGGATGTGCAATCTTGTGAAACTGTTACAGCACAAGAGAAAGTTCTTATGGATGCAGAAGAAGTGGATCAGTCTGTAGCATGGATAAGTGAAGCAACAGTTGAGACTGTTGAACTTTGTGATTTTCAAACTGAAAGTTTGTGTGTGAATGCAGGGACTATAAGTGATGATGGTATGCTTCAGCAATGCTATAGAGAAATTGCATTGTTGGAATACTTGTTGGAGAATCCAGAGTATGACAGGGAGATTGTAGAAGAAAGAGTTCACTACAGTTAACAAGAGGAGAAAGACATCATGGAAACAGATGGTATGAGAGGAAGACTAGTTGATAGTCTTGAGAGTTCTTTAGAGAATTATTTGGGAAGGGAGAATCAGCATATTGATGTGCTGATTGAGAGGGAGAATTCAGAACAGCATATTGAGGTGCTGACAGAGGGAAGTAAGGCACTGATGCCTTATGATTTTTGTTTTAACAAGTGTTTTGTGAATGCAGGTATTATCGCAAGTGTTGAAGGACATTTGACTCAGCTGAGCAGTCAAATGAAGGAGAAAGACGAGAATTCTGTGGAAATTTCTAATCCATGGGATGAGGATGTTATGTTGCTGGAAAGGATGTTGAATGATCAGAATTTAGTGCAGAAAGAATCTCAATTTCAGAATTGGGAGTTGCAGATGCATAGAGATGAAGATAGCAGAAAGGAGTACACAATGTACCAGTCTAGTAAGTCGTTGATAGGAGAAGGCAAGGAAGAAGTTTTCCGTTGTAGAAGACAAGAGGACATGGATGATTGGGTGGCAGTAAGAAATGAGAAGGTAAGAATGGAAACAAGTATATAAGTAAGAACAGGAACAAGTATAGAAGCAAGAAGTCAGCAAGTGATGGTAAAAATTGAACGAGTAAGAACTGAGCAAGCCGTCTTAGCTCAGTAGGCAGCAAGAAATCAGCAGCTTGACAATTTATTGGACAAGGAAATTGAATTAATCAGAAGAATCATGTTGAAAGTGTCTCAGAGGAGGACATCAGCAAGGAAGAGAATTAGTAGAAGCATCAACAAAATAAAGACAAAGACAGATTGTGAAAGTGCAGCAAGTGGAGCAAGACAACATAAAGTGTGGAGACCTGGAGAAGAACAACAAACAGAAGCAACAACAAATGGAAAGTTGCAGCACAAGATATGGGATCCAGGAAGACCAAGACCAGAAGACACATGATCAGGAGATCATGAATATTTTCTACCTTGGGAGTCCGATGCAGGAGAATTCAGCCCAAGGGAAATCATTGTAAATAGTAGACATAGGGGGTCTTGCATTTTTGGAATTAGTTTCCTTAGTTCCAAGTCAGTTTAATATTTAGGCTTTTAAAGTGTGATTTAATTAAATGTTCTCAAAATGAATAAATGAGAACATAGGAAATAAGAAGAGCTTTTAGGCATAAAAGGAATGGATGTGGACCATTAAGTGATAAGGAGGCTTTTCTGCTTTAAAACAGAGAAAAGATGGAATAAAGCCTCAAGAGGCTTTTTGTCATATGTATGCATTGCATGTAGAGCTTTTATTTGAGTGATTAAAGGGATATGAACCAGAATTGGTTCAATTAAAATTGTATAAATTTATGAGCCTCAAAGGAAAATTAGGTAGATAGGATAGAATAGAGAGGAGAAAGTGAATCTTGGACAGCCAAAGCTTGAAAGCCTCTGGGCAAATAGTAAGGGCCTAAATGTTGAATATCTGGCCAGGAGGAACAGTTTGTAAGTATTTTCATTATTAATATGATAAGTGTGTTTTAGAGTTTATTGATGGTTTTAGAAATTGGGTGTTAATTTCTGAAGTTGAGAATTGAGTGATGCGCACTTGTATTGGGTGTGTTTATGAATTCGAGGATAATTGAATGAATTGAAATTTTTAAGGATTGGCAGATCGATTTGAATAATCGATGACGATATTGTCAAAACTATAATGCAAATTTGTTTGAGTGTAAGAAGGCGTTGAATCAAGCCTGAATCAAAGTCGTGGAATGGAAATTAATTGGAAGTTGTTGTGTATTTAGTTTCTGAAATTGGGTTCAATATCAATCAAATTGTGAATGGCGCTTATAATACCTTGAATGCGTGATAAATTTTAGCTGTGGAAAGATCGATGTATGTCGCGATCGACTGAGCATTTGTTGTAGTATTAAATTGGTGTCTGCTGTGATATATAGCGCCGAGTTTGTGAACGATGTTCAATGCGTACTGCATAAAACTTCAATTGAATTTAATTTAAGATCACACACTGTTTGGTTGCGTTGTGAGAATTGGATAACACATTGGAAGTGCAGCTATGTGACGAAATGCTGAGAGAAGCAGCTGCGTTGAAATCAAATCTGGTAAGTTTGCATTAAACCTTTGGTGTTTAAATTGGTAACGCTAAGATCGTGCCGTAGTGTTACAGCAGAGAAGGCGGTGATTAAAGTTCAGTCCGGTTTGCATCTTTTTCGAAGGGCCTTGAAGTTTCTGTTTGGGGTCGATTATTTACAGATTATGTGACATTATAGTCGACTGAAGTAGAACACTATTTGTTGACATATTGAACATTGTTGAATGCCTTGGCACATTGACTTGGAGATTCGATTTTATAGAAGGCACAATTGTTTAATGAGCATTGAGTTGAACTGTTATGAAAAATATTTGAAATCGGGTTGAGTTATTTAAGCTGCAGATTCAGAGATTGAAGAAAGACGGAATTGGAAAAATGAAGGAATGGAAGTTATACAAATCGATGTGTTAATATCGACCTGTGGTTGAATGAAAGCGCAGTGGAATTGAATGGTTCGGTTGCTGGTGAAGTCCAGAATTTGAAGGCGGTCCAGAGATTGATATATCGCCGAAATTCGAATAGGTAAGATATGTTGGTGTTTACATAAAGATGATATATGGCCGTATTAAATTGCCAGACTCAGTCTTCACACCTGGGCGCATTTGTTTATGGAGATTTGTTTGCAAGTTGGGAATAAATGAAATGAAAACTGAGTAATGTGTTTAAAATTATATAAGTTGCCAGGTTGAATATAAAAGTAAGGGCGCAATCTTTAATTGAATCTGACCATATATAATGAGATATAATGAGAGTTATTGGAATGTTTCATAAGCTTCCGAATGATTGATCATAGAGAAATGGATATGGTTTTCATAAACCATAAAGTGATGAACCAAAGGTTATTGGCATTTGGTCTGAATGTGTGAGGTGAGTTTCAATAATATTCGACATGTGGGACTGATGTTATATTGAAGCTTGAAAATTAAAGTTGGATTCTGGTTTTGAATCATATGTTTTAGATGCTTCCACATGCAAATGTTAAAGTGTGAATTTGCCAGCGAATGAGGTTTTTGATTTGGCATTTGCTGAGCATGCATTCTTATATGCACAGAGAGGAAAGATTCTGGGTATTGCAAGTCTAGGCTTGTGTCATCAAGTGGTATCAGAGCAGGGAAAGTTTCCTGTGGAGAGAAGGATTCCAGAGCAGCAGAAGTTGGTATCAGAGCTGGAATAGCTTCGTTTGAAGATTCAAGTTTTTTTAAGTTAAGTTAATTGCATGTGATGAATGAATGTTAGATTTTAGAATTAATGAATATTGCAGCACAGAGATGCAGTGCAGTTGAGAAGTGAAACAAGATCAATAGGATCTTGAAAGGTGAGCTGACAGGTATTATTTATCTATAGTTTAAAGGTTATGCTTGGATAATTTGATTTACAGGCATAGTGAAGAAATCTCAGCGGGAAGAAGTAGATCACAGCTAGAGTGCAGTGATGAAGGAGTCCAGCAAGGGATTCTAGGTGAATGTGGCAGAACCTAAAGATTCAACAGAGGTTGAATGAAAAGGACAAGTGTGTTCTTGGAAGTTGCAGATGAGAGAAGCCTGAAGGAGTAGTGGAGAATGCTCAAAAGGTTCCAGCAGAGGACCGGTGATTATCAAAAGACCAGATCCGGAGGGAAGGATTGGTGAGGTAAGTGGCAGCAAGAGATTTTGTTGTTGTAGAGGCTTGATGCAACTCATGGGTGAGAAACTCATGGCCAAGGATATGACTACTGAAAGTCATAAGGGAGAAAGCAGAGGTTCAGAAAGAGGCCACAGTAGAAAATAGAAGAAATATGCCAAGGCGAATGGCATAAGACAACAGTTGACTCAGGAAGAGTATGAGAAAGAGAAAGCTGAGATAGCAGTTCATCTTGAGCTATTGATGGAGTTGTTACGGGAAAATGTGAAAGACCAGAGACATGGTTTTCTGATGAGGAAGAGAGTGAAGTGGCAGAGGCGACAATAGAAAAGAGATCGACAGATAAACATGCAGTTAACAGAAGAACTGAAGAAGCTCGAGCAGATGATGAGTATACAGTTGAGTCGTGAAGAACTCAGAGCAGCAAAGTTGAAAGTGGAGGTTTCCATTGGTGAAACAGAAGAGAAAATCATTGATGTTTTCTTGAGTTATTGGGTAAATCCAGATCAGCTGGATAATGTAAAACCGTGTATTTTTTTAGCTAACAATTGTGATGTGATTACAGGTTTTACTGAGGAGGATGTGCAATCTTGTGAAACTGTTACTGCACAAGAGAAATTTCTTATGGATGCAGAAGAAGTGGATCAGTCTGTAGCACGGATAAGTGAAGCAACAGTTGAGACTATTGAACTTTGTGATTTTCAAACTGAAAGTTTGTGTGTGAATGCAGGGACTATAAGTGATGATGGTATGCTTCAACAATGCTATAGAGAAATTGCATTGTTGGAATACTTGTTGGAGAATCCAGAGTATGATAGGGAGATTGCAAATGAAAGAGTTCACTACAGTGAACAAGATGAGAAAGACATCATGTAAACAGATGGTATGAGTGGAAGACTGGTTGATAGTCTTGAGAGTTCTTTAGAGAATTATTTTGGAAGAGAGAATCAACATACTAATGTGCTGATTGAGAGGGAGAATTCAGAACAGCATATTGAGGTGCTGACAGAGGGAAGTAAGGCACTGATGCCTTATTATTTTTGTTTTAACAAGTGTTTTGTGAATGCAGGTATTATCGCAGGTGTTGAAGGACATTTGACTCAGTTGAGCAGTCAAATGAAGGAGAAAGACGAGAATTCTGTGGAAATTTCCAATCCATGGGATGAGGATGTTATGTTGCTGGAAAGGATGCTGAATGATCAGAATTTAGTGCAGAAAGAATATCAATTTCAAAATTGGGAGTTGCATATGCATAGAGATGAAGATAGCAGAAAGGAGTACACAATGTACCAGTCCAGTAAGTCGCTGATAGGAGAAGGCAAGGAAGAAGTTTTCCGTTGTAGAAGACAAGAGGACATGGATGATTGGGTGGCAGTAAGAAATGAGAAGGTAAGAATGGAAACAAGTATAGAAGTAAGAACAAGAACAAGTATAGAAGCAAGAATTCAGCAAGTGACGGTAAAAATTGAACGAGTAAGAACTGAGCAAGCCGTCTTAGCTCAGCAGGCAGCCAGAAATCAGCAGCTTGACGATTTATTGGGCAAGGAAATTGAATTAATCAGAAGAATCATGTTGAAAGTGTCTCAGAGGAGGACATCAGCAAGGAAGAGAAGTAGTAGAAGCAGCAACAAAATAAAGACAGAGATAGATAGTGAAAGTGCAGCAAGTGGAGCAAGACAACATAAAGTGTGGAGACCTGGAGAGGAACAACAGACATAAGCAGTGACAAATGGAAATTTGCAGCACAAGATATGGGATCCAGGAAGACCAAGACCAGAAGACACATGATCAGGAGATCATGAATATTTTCTACCTTGGGAGTCTGATGCAAGAGCATTCAGCCCAAGGGAAATCATTGTAAATAGTAGACATAGGGGTTCATGCATTTTTGGAATTAGTTTCCTTAGTTCCAAGTCAGTTTAATATTTAGGCTTTTAAAGTGTGATTTAATTGAATGTTCTCAAAATGAATAAATGAGAACATAGGAAATAAGAAGAGCTTTTAGGCATAAAAGGAATGGATGTGGACCATTAAGTGATAAGGAGGCTTTTCTGCTTTAAAACAGAGAAAAGATGGAATAAAGCCTCAAGAGGCTTTTTGTCATATGTATGCATTGCATGTAGAGCTTTAGAGCTTTTATTTGAGTGATTAAAGGGATATGAACCAGAATTGGTTCAATTAAAATTGTATAAATTTATGAGCCTCAAAGGAAAATTAGGTAGATAGGATAGAATAGAGAGGAGAAAGTGAAGCTTGGACAACCAAAGCTTGAAAGCCTCTGGGAAAATGGTAAGGGCCTAAATGTTGAATATCTGGCCAGGAAGAACAGTTTGTAAGTATTTTCATTATTAATATGATAAGTGTGTTTTAGAGTTTATTGATGGTTTTAGAAATTGGGTGTTAATTTCTGAAATTGAGAATTGAGTGATGCACGCTTGTATTGGGTGTGTTTATGAATTCAAGGATAATTGAATGAATTGAACTTTGTAAGGACTGGCAGATCGATTTGAATAATCGATGCCGATATTGTCAAAACTATAATGCAAATTTGTTTGAGTGAAAGAAGGCGTTGAATCAAGCCTGAATCAAAGTCGTGGAATGGCAATTAATTGGAAGCTGTTGTGTATTTAGTTTCTTAAATTGGGTTCAATATCAATCAAATTGTGAATGGCGCTTATAATACCTTGAATGCGTGATCAATTTTAGCTGTGGAAAGATCGATGTATGTCGAGATCGACTGAGAATTTGCTGTAGTATTAAATTGGTGTCTGTTGTGATATATAGCGTTGAGTTTGTGAATGATGTTCAATGCGTACTACATAAAACTTCAATTGAATTTAATTTAAGATCACACACTATTTGGTTGCGTTGTGAGAATTGGATAACACATTGTAAGTGCAGCTATGTGACGGAATGTTGAGAGAAGCAGCTGCGTTGAAATCGAATCTGGTACGTTTGCATTAAACGTTTGGTGTTTAAATTGGTAGCGCTAAGATCATGTCGTAGTGTTACAGCAGAGAAGGCGGTGATTAAAGTTCAGTTTGGTTTGCATCTTTTTCGAAGGGCCTTGAAGTTTCTGTTTGGGGTCAATTATTTACAGATTATGTGACATTATAGTCGACTAAAGTAGAACACTATTTGTTGACATATTGAACACTGTTGAATGCCTTGGCACATCGACTTGGAGAGTCGATTTTATAGAAGGCACAATTGTTTAATGAGCATTGAGTTGAATTGTTATGAAAAATATTTGAAATCATGTTGAGTTATTTAAGCTGCAGATTCAGAGATTGAAGAAAGACGGAATTGGAAAAATGAAGGAATGGAAGTTATACAAATCGATGTGTTAATATCTACCTATGGTTGAATGAAAGGGCAGTGGAATTGAATGGTTCGGTTGCTGGTGAAGTCCAGAATTTGAAGGCGATCCAGAGATTGATATATCGCTGAAATTCGAATAGGTAAGATATGTTGGTGTTTGCATAAAGATGATATATGGTCGTATTAAATTGCCAGACTCAGTCTTCACACATGGGCGCATTTGTTTATGGAGATTTGTTTGCAGGTTGGGAATAAATGAAATGAAAACTGAGTAATGTGTTTAAAATTATATAAGTTGTCAAGTTGAATATAAAAGTAAGGGCGCAATCTTTAATTGAATCCGACCATATATAATGAGAGTTATTGAATGTTTGATAAGCTTTTGAATGATTGATCATAGAGAAATGGATATGGTTTTCATAAACCATAAAGTGATGAACCAAAGGTTATTGGCATTTGGTCTGAATGTGTGAGGTGAGTTTCAATACTATTCGACATGTGGGACTAATGTTATATTGAAGCTTGAAAACTAAAGTTGGATTCTGGTTTTGAATCATATGTTTTAGATGCTTCCGCATGCAAATGTTAAAGTGTGAATTTGTCAGCGAATGAGGTTTTTGATTTGGCATTTGCTGAGCATGCATTCCTATATGTACAGAGAGGAAAGATTCTGGGTATTGCAGGTCTAGGCTTGCGTCATCACTCTCCTTCCTCTCTGTCTATTCCACTCTTCCTTCTTTATATTACTACGCCTGCTTGGACTGCTAGTTCTCTCTTGGAGGCTTTCCCTTCTTACTCGTTCGGATTCTTCTATTGCTCAGCTGTTAGTATTATTCTCCACTCAAATGTGGCTGCCTTCTTCCATCGTTCCTCTGCAACTGTTAGTTCTCAACAAGTTCCTTCCCCCCTTCTGAATATCTCCCTCATAGCTTCCCAACGAATCTCTTCGCAAAATGTCGTTAGCCTTCCAGCTTTTCATCTAAGTTCCCTAGTTCCCCCAAAAAAAGGACCCAACAAGCCCTGACCACAGTTCATTGACTCATCCCCCAGTCAATCTCTTGCTGGCATTGTTAATTTTACTTTTACTTTTGGTGTTATTTATGCTTCTAGTGCTCCTTCTTGCATTTCTTCCCCTTGGATGGTCCCTTCAAACGAAAGAACAAACTCAAGAATGGATTCGACGACCACCTTTTTGAACTGAGTGTAGGCGTTGAGTGCTTCCTGCCATGTGCCTGTGAGAGTATTTATTTGGGAAAGGAACTAAGTTGCAATGTCAATAGTAGGTTGAGTTGGGTGTATCAGTAGAGAATTCCACTGCTCCTTTGTTTCTTCGCTAAGTTGTTGCAGTGTTTCCAAATGAGTATGTGTCGGTGGCGAGAGGTCTAGGAGTATTTGCTAGGTCTTGGATTATTCATCTTCGATCCCCTATATTTGGGTCTCGAGATCTTTCACCTGTGCTAGAATATCATTTCGTTGGCTCTTTCCCCTAGTACCCCTGGCTTCATTAAGCAAGTGATTTACACGGTTGTGCAGAGGGTAGACTGGCTAGTTCGTCTTTGCTAGACAACCAAATCATTCATGAACTTGTTGTAGAAGGGTGTGAGCTTCTTCTGCGACATTGATGAGTAAATCTATTAGGTCCACTGCATCTACTAGTTTCTACTTGATTGCGACTGTGTACTAGGTGGTAGTGTCTAGCAGTGCACTTGGGTGTCAGCAATGTTTCACTTGAGCTCACGATTGGTAGAGACCAGAACATCACATGTTGCTTGGATGTGATCGCAACATTCAAGAAGGGTACAAGCAAAAAAATATTTCGGGACATTAAGCACTACTTATGAGATTGAGGTCATCTTGTCACTATTGATGCAACAATATATCTCAGAGATCTATGTTGAAGAGTGATTTTAGAGGGACAACAGTATACATATTTTGGAGCAATATGTTGAACAAATAAGTTGGAGAGAAGGAGGTTGGACAAGTTGGAGATTTGTTCTAGTGTTGAATCGCAGATCTACTAGTGTCCTAGATGAGGGAAGCATCCCGTATATGTTGTATAGATTAGATATGCTCTATACCTGTGTATGAAAAGGAGTGCCAAGATCCTTGATGGAGGGTTGTATCCACAACCAAGGTCGCAATGACTTGCAAATGTGTTTGTGGAGCAGCAGATCTCAATGGATGCTAGAAGTTAAGCAAAAGTTGAGTAGAAGAAAGGTATGAACAAAATCTGAGTTTGGAGCCCTATACAAGATCTAAATTTGGAGCCCTAGTTAGAGGGAATGCTTAGAAGGCCCAGGTTTGTGAAATTAAGGAGTTGATTGCAGAACAAAGGGTAGTTTACTCAGAGCCCTAGATCAATCCATATGGGATTGTAAGTGGGCAGATCTGAAGGGTCCAAGTGGACAGATGTATTAGGTGCCTTAAGGTTGTTGGAGAGCAGCAAGTAGGTGACCCAAAGTAGTCCTATATCATCTTGTCAAGAATTAATTTGATAGCTTTAATATAGTTGGAGATTTGAGCTCTAAGTGCATTACATTGAAGGACTAATGGACTGCTAGTAGTGGCAGAATTGGTGATCTCAGGAATAGTTCTTGAAGGA
This sequence comes from Pinus tabuliformis, assembly GCA_031772625.1. NCBI lineage: Eukaryota > Viridiplantae > Streptophyta > Pinopsida > Pinales > Pinaceae > Pinus > Pinus tabuliformis. Next base: position 1,222,762,031 of record CM062818.1, read on the forward strand.
CAAAGAGAGGAGGTCAAGGGGTCATATCACATCAACCCATGTTCATTGTTGGAGAAGAGACTTGCATCAATGATAGGTGGAAGCCCTCCTCCCTTATGTTAGCCTTCATATAAGAAACAATGTAAAGCTATAGTGGGAAGAAGACCTCGTGTAGCTGAGGAGTAGCAGTGGGAAGACGAAGTTGTTCACAAATGGAGTTGTGAACAACTCAAATGGAGTCTCAATGTGTTGATTTGTAGATGGACTTACAATCAACATGAGAGTCGTTAGAGTTGTGTTCAATGGGCAAATGGACTTGGTTCATTGATAGAGGCAGATGTTACAAATGGGGAGATGAAGGACCAGGCAGATGTGTTGAAGATACGATAATGGAAGTTGTGATTGAGCTCTACATCAGTTAAACGATCAATGTATCTTGTTCTTTTTTGTATCTTGTACTTGTGGATTTATGAGGGCCATTATCCTTGGTATGGGAGCCATAGATAGTTGTATTATATGTTATAATATAACAAAGATGGGTTGATGTTTTTTTAAAATATTATGATTCATTGATGTGTTATTTTTCATTGTGCAAAGTAGGATAAGTTGAGGCATTTGAGTTGGTTATGTCAGATATTTTAAGACACCAACCTATAATCCTATATGCCATGGAAAATAAACATGGTATCAGAACATGTCTGAGCTACTTTGAGGGACAATGGATCAGAGTATGCACGTGGAATCTTGTAGGCCAGTGAAGATTGTGTAGACTCAGAGGGAGTCTACCTTCATAGGGAGCATCCCTAAGGAAGTTAAATATCTTTAGGTCTTGATGAGGCAGAGACACTACACGGTGACAATGATCCATTCTACAAGGTATGATGCAGAGATGGATGCCAGGTGGTCTAGTGTCATAGGTGATGTTGGATACCTCAGTGGACATACCTCCCTCACTAAGAGGGAGTGTTGAAAAGTGTAGCTTGGGAGGCATTCCACAGTCCATATGGGGTTTGTGAGAATTTTCAACACAAAAAGGGGCTTGCAAGCAAAAGATCCAAATGAAGGGGTTTTTAGACCTAGGTGGGGTTTAAAATTCAAAAATAAAAATTAAAGGGAAATTAAAATTAAATTCCTATGTCTAAAAGAAGATCGAACCCCTATAGTCTAGAGGGTTCCTAAGAAGGCTTGGGAAGTTTATATAAAGAATTTCTTAGCATAAGGCTAGACATTAAGCAAGAAGGAGTCTCATTTGATCGTGTGGGCTACTAGAGATGTAGCTCTAAGAATAACCAGTCTAGTAGGCCAAGTAGGGATTCTAGAGAGGCCAGAGTTCTCCATTCAAGTATATTTTTTCCAAGTTTAAGAGAAGGCAGGAAATACGTAGCCTCAAGAAGCCCTAGTCGCACTGATGTAGAAGGAAATGTAAGCTCCTTCTCTAGTGTGTAGGTCTAGATGGGTTTAGGAGGACATGGCCGAGTATTATAGGGAAAATTTTGGGCACGAGTTAGTAATGAAATTCCTATGATCCGAACACATTATCCCAAGTTCCATGGGAGCGTCGAAACCCTATGTTTACTGATTGAAATAGGCCAGATCTAGAGGGCTGCAAAGCCTAGAAAGTATTTGGTTTAGGCTGCAAGGGTTTCAAGGAACACCGCACGGGATTAGAGACCAGAAGAAGGGACTTCCATGGTGATTTCACGTAGGGTGAGCCGCAAAGATTAGGGTACTGCTATTGGAACCTTAAGGAAGGTCTATAGAATTTCCCACTGTAGATCAACAGATTATGCAATATACTAAAGCAAAACACAAGATCTACTTCTACAACAAACTTTGTGGAAGCTTAATCGAATATGAGCAAGATCAATAAGAACACATATAATTGAGAATGAGAAAGCAATCACACATGAACACAGAAGAATACTCTGGGGAAAGCCTCAACCTAAAACCCAGATCTCTGTAATATCATACAAGTGGAAATATATTTAGATTACACAAATCTTTAGCTCACAAGCCATCCATCTCTCATCCCAATCGAACAATACAGCTCACAGACTGAATAGACACAACATATGTCTTCCTCCAGCCCTCCAAGCCTACGATTCCTTGCATAGTTTCTCTTGGGGTCCAATGCTGCCACCTATGTGAATTGGCCTCATCACACAACCATCAACCTCAATAGTAACTGCGCAATCTCCAAGGAATGAATTCCTTCTGCATGTAAGATATATCCTCCAAGGAATATTCCTGCAACTAATAGTACACTGTCCCATCAACTGATCTCAACTGGGTCTCTAACTGAACTGAAATGCATGAGTTATTTATGAGAGAATATTCAATTATCTGAAGTGCAGCAGTTACATGCATGCATGCATTAACTAACTAAACTCACAATTAGTTCAACAAACTATTTGAACTAATCTAACTAGACTTAACTCAGATAACTGAGCTAACTAATTACAACTCAAAGTACAACTCATCCTCATCTCCTTAATCAAGGGATAACTTCCTCAATCAATGGAGAGATTGTTGCATGTCTTCACATAGACTTCATGTTTGATTTCCTACAACTAATTAACTCAATATGAATTAATTAATCATTTTACAAATAGCTGCTAAGATCAAATTCGAATTTTACTTGTCAATTTTAGTTCAGGGACTAACTAAAATTGGAAGGTATCCTGAAATGCTATTTATAGTAGTGCTATTTTTAACATTTATATTTTTAGCAATTCTTGTTGCTATTTTCAACACTCCCTCTCAACAAGAAAGGGATTATCAGTAACCCCAATCTTGTCTATGTGGAACTCGAACTTGCATTTTGACAATGCCTTCGTCAAAATATTTGCATCTTGTTCCTCGATCGAAACATACAGCAACAACATGATCCTCTTGACCACATAGTCTCGAAGAAGGTGATACCGGATATGTATGTGCTTGGACCTGTCATGAAAAACTAGATTCTCAGAGAGTTTGATACAACTTTGATTGTCGTAGTAGATCATGGTTGGATCCATCCTCTAACCAAACAATCCCACTAGAATCTTCCGCATCCAAATGGCCTCACATGCAGCCTGACTAGTAGCCATGTATTCAGCCTCTGCTGAGCTAAGTGCAACTGACCTCTGTTTCCTGCTGTACCAGGAAACTGCAGTTGATCCAAGGTTGAATATTCCTCCAGAAGTTCTCTTTTGGTCTGATGGACTCCCTGCCCAATCCGCATCTGAGAAGCCCTAAAGATTCACTCCCTCTATCCGTCTATACCACAATCCAAACTGAGATGTGCCTCTGAGGTATCTCAGCACATGCTTCGCTGCCTTCCAAAACTACCTCACCTGAAGTAGCATCCTCCTTCCTCTAGTTCCCAACTAGAGGAGTCTGCATGGGTTTGCACTTCTCCATATGGAACCACCTGAGGATCTCATTGCCATACTTACCTTGAGACACAAAAACTTCCCCATCTCTCTGCCACACATCCATGCCTAGAAAGTAGTGCATAAGACCCATGTCTTTCATTTCGAACTCTCTTGCAAAGTCTTCCTCGCAAGACTAGATCAGTTGATCATCACCTATCAAAATAAGATCATCGACATAAATAACAATGATCAATGGCTTATCTTCTACCATGATGTGGTAAAGGTTCGCATCTGCTTCACTCTTGGTGAAGCCCAACCCGGTGAAATAGTTGTCGATCCTGGTGTACCAAGCACAGGGTGCTTGCTTCAGCCCATACAGAGCCCTCTTGAGTCGGCACACATGCGACTCACGATCGAAGGTCTCGAAACCTTCTAGCTGCTCAATGTACACCTCCTCCTCAATCTTCCCATTGAGGAATGTTGTCTTCACATCCGTCTGATGGATCCTCCAACCCATCTGAGCTGATAGTTCCAACATCAATATGATAGATGAGTACATTGCTACAGGAGCAAAGGTATCATCATAGTCGATCCTCTTGACCTGTGAGAAACCACAGGCAACAAACCTTTCCTTATGTTTCTCAACACTGCCATCAGCTGCCTGCTTTACCTTGTAAATCCATTTGGAACTTACCACTGACTTGTCCTGAGTTCTTGGGACAACATCCCAAACACAGTTTCGAAAAAAGGATTCGTACTCCTCCACCATTGCATCAACCCAGATTGGTTGCTGCACTGCCTCCTTGAATTAAGAAGGCTCGGACTCTACACACTCCCCAACCAAGGCCATGTAACCAATGTACCACTCGAGCGACCTCCTTTATCTGCATTGAGAAGATGGTTGTCCCACATTCTCCCATGCATCCAGCATCAACCTGTCAGCTTCCCTTAAGCGTTTCCTCCCATCTCTGGAAGACTCAGCATGAGTGGATGTCTCCACTCCCGGATCCTTTGCATGCGGCTGCTCCGCATCAATCGGAGGCTCCTCCTACTTAGGAACTGAAAGTTCCTCATCTGCATGCAACTTGAGCTCCCTCTCAAATGATACTCGCATGGCTTTCTGCTCGTCAAACTTCAGATCTCTGTGTACCATTGTCCTCTGATTGGTAGGCAGGAACACCCAATAGTTGTGGGGTGTATCCGTGTACCCCACAAGTATTCCCAACTCAGCTGTTGGATCTAGCTTCTTCCAATCATCTTTAGTCACATGGAAATAAACCAATGATCCAAAGATTCGGAAGTGACTCACATTTCGTCGCTTCCCGAAAAAGGCATCCATAGGTGTCTTCATTCCCAGTGTACAGTGTGGGCTTCTATTCTACAAGTATATTTTTGTATTACATGCCTCAGCCCACAAATGTAGTGGTAGGCTTTGGTCATGCAACATCGCTCGAGCTACTCCCACAATCGATCTACTCTTCCTTTGCGGCCACCCCATTTTGTTGTGAGTTATGGGCTGCCATCAACTCCGGTTTAATTCCTTCTGCAATGCAGAAGTCCTTAAACTACTGGGAGACATACTCTCCACCATTGTTTCTACGCAAGGCTTCGATTTTCTTTCTAGATTCTTTCTCTACCAAGGCTTTAAACTCACAAAACCTCAAGAAGGTCTGATCCTTCTTTTGCATAAAGCAGTGTAGGTTTTAACCCTGTACAGAAATTACCTGCATACGAATTCTTAAACAAAGAAAATAAACAATGCGAGAGCATAACCCATAAAACACATATGCACAGAGATTTTTCCCTGGATCCCAAAACCAAGACTACCAGCTTGATTTTTCATTATGTTCCTTTCAATGTTACAATACATATTTATACATGCTTAAGCATCCAATACCATGGACCGAAAACCATCGCGTCCAATACCATGGACCGAAAACCATCACGTCCAAAAAACATGTGCAAAAATCATGCACAAAACCATAGGTGGGTCCTCCCAACCTAACATATGGTCCAAAACCAAAATTTTCCGGGGCGCTGCCCCAGACCCAATAAAGTGGGGTTACGGGTGCCCTTCAAACCCCCTATTAACTACGTGGAAAGAATATAACACAACCCAACAATCTCCCACTTGTTGTTTTCTTTCCACAGGGGAGCTTAGTCATTTTTTCAGCCTTGAGATTCCCATTGCTTCTCTACACCAAGAGAACTTCTCAGAGCTCATAGATTTTGTCAATGCATCTGCAGTATTCTTCAAAGTGTCCACCTTTACCAGCAACACCTTTCTGTCTTCTATCATATCCCTCACAAAGTGATACTGAACATCAATGTGCTTTGTCTTTGAATGATAAGAAGGGTTCTTTGCCAAGAAAATTGCACTTTGGCTATCACAGTCTATTCTTATAGCTCCCTGTACTAACCCATACTTGAACACAATCTCTGCAACCAAACTGCTTCCTTGCTTGCATGAGTGGCTGTCATGTATTCTGCCTCTGTAGTTGATAGTGCCACTACAGATTGTTTCTTATTCATCCAACTGACTGCACCTCCAAATAGGTTAAACACATACCCACTTGTAGATCTTCTCTGATCCAAATCTCCAGCCCAGTCTGCATCAACAAAGCCATGAATATCCAACACTCTGTCCAATCCTGGTCTTCCTTGGTAGCACAAACCATAATCACTAGTGCCACGCAAATACCTGAAAACCCGCTTCACTGTTGTCCAGTGCTCATTCCCAGGTTTTGACATAAACCTGCTCAATACTCCCACTGCATGTGCAATGTCTGGTCTAGTATAGACCATTGCATACATCAGGCTACCCACTACACTTGCATATGGAACACAGGACATGTCCTCTTCCTCTTCTTGTGTCTTGGGACATTATTCAGCAGATAACCTCACACCTACAGGAATAGGAACCTTCACTGGTTTACTATCCTGCATATTAAACCTCTGGAGTATTGTCTCGATATAATTCCTCTGGTTTAACCAGAGCTTCCTCTTTGACCGATCTCTTTTAATTTCCATGCCCAAAATATAGTTTGCAGCACCAAGATCTTTCATGTCGAATTTGGAGGACAATTGGGTCTTCAATTCCTAGATAATTTCTTTGTCATTTCCAACCAGCAACATATCATCCACATACAAGACCAGATAAATAATACGGTCACCAATTAATTTAAAATACACACAATGATCTGCTTTGCTTCTGGTGAAGCCAAGTCCCCATATAAATGTATCAAATTTCTGATACCACATCCTTGGTGACTTTTTTAACCCATACAGAGACTTCTTTAACTTGCATACCAGTTCTTTCTTACCCTTCACCGCAAAGCCTTCAGGTTGCTTCATGTAGATTTCCTCTTCCAAATCCCTGTGTAGAAATGTTGTCTTCACATCTATCTGTTCTACCTCAAAATCAAAAGCAGCAGCAACAGATAAAAGTAATCTAATAGAAGTTACCTTGGCAACGGGAGAAAAAATATCACCAAAATCAATTCCTGGCACCTGGGAATAACCTTTTGCTACCAACCGAGCTTTGTATTTCTCCACCTTTCCTTCTGCATTTGTCTTCTTCTTGAACACCGATTTGCTGTCAATGGGTTTCCTTCCAGCCGACAACTCCACCAGATCCCAAGCCTCATTTTTGTGCAAAGATGCCATTTCATCAACCATGGCCTCTTTCCAGAGTTTTCCATCCTCTGAATCCACTGCTTCCTTCACAGTTCTGGGATCATTATCAGTAATAGACAAAGCAAAATTTGAACTGAAAGTAGATGGACTATACCTTTCTCGTTGCCTTCTTTCTCGAACTGATCTTCTCACAACCGGAGTTTGTGGCTCTTCACCTTCTGATTCCTCCTCTGCTGCAGAGTCTGATTCTTCCTCCTTTGGCTCAAACTCTATCTTCTTAGGTTCCTTTGGTTGGACTTCATGTTGAATAACATCTTTTACCTCTCTGAACAACACATCTCGGCTGTACACAACCTTCCATGTGACTGGGTTCCAAAGCTTATAACCCTTTAAACCATCCTTATACCCAATAAAGATGCACTTTTCAGATTTACTATCCAACTTGGTTCGTTTCTCCTTTGGAACATGTACATATGCATCACATCCAAATACCCTTAGATGTGAAAGAGAGGGTTTCTTACCAGTCCATACTTCTTGTGGAGTCTTATCCTCCAACGCTGATGAAGGTGATCTGTTGATCAGGTAACATGTAGTATCCATCGCCTCTGCCCAGAATTCCTGTCCTAACCCGGCACCACTGAGCATGCTTCTTGCCCTTTCCATCAACGTCTTGTTCATTCTTTCTGCGATTCCATTTTGCTGAGGTGTATATGGAGTAGTCTTCTGTCGTGCTATACCACACTTCTTACAAAATTCTTCAAATTCCTTGCTACAAAATTCTCCACCATTATCTGTCCTCAGCACCTTTATCGTATTCTATGTCTGATTTTCCACCAGAGCCTTAAATTCTTTAAACCTGTCAAAGACTTCAGATTTCTTCTTAAGAAAATATATCCATGTATTCCTTGAGAAGTCATCTATGAATGATACATAATACACAGACTTACCCAGTGATGGAACCTTCACAGGTCCAAACACATCACTGTGCACAAGCTCTAATATATGTTTCATCCTCTTACCACTAGAGGGGAAACTCACCCGATTCTGCTTCCCATATACACAATTTTCACAGAAATCAAAATCCAGAGAGCTATTATTCATACCTTCTACCATACCTTTACCATGAAGTATTCGAAGGCCCTTCTCTCCAATATGTCCAAGCCTTTGATGCCACAACATGGTCTTCTCTCCAGAGACCACTAGATTCTCTACTCCATTTTCAGGAACCATAGAACTATTGCACCCATCAACAACAGTGCTACCTTGCAGCTTGTACAGAGTTCCTATCCGAACTCCCCGCATTAATATCAGTGCTCCTCGAACCATCTTGCAGGTATCTTTCTCGAACACCGTCTTTACACCTGCATCATCCAACTTGCTTACAGAAATCAGATTTCTGGCCAATGCAGGAATATGTAGAACACCCGGAAGTGTTTTAACCCTTCCACCTTGCAACTTCAACTTTACTTTTCCCCGACCAATGATTCTAGCCTTCCTATCATCTCCTAAGAAGACATCACCACCATCGTATTTCTCATACTCGCAGAACCACTCTCTATGGGGAGTGAATTGAAAGGATGCACCTGAGTCAATCAACCATGCCTCATGATCTACATGTGTACTTGAAGAATCCAAGTACACATCCCCACCTTCATCTGAGGTGGTTTTCGCCTCTGGAGAAGGAGCATCATCAGATCACTTTCCTTTATGAGGAGCTTTAGATTTACAATCCCTTCTGAAGTGCCCTTCCTTTCCGCATTTCCAGCACACCACCTTTGTAGGTTTTCCTGGAGATTTAGATCTCCCTCTAGATTTAGATCTCCCACTCAATGACTTATTTTTGTTTCTGTTCTGGGACCGTCCTCGTACAGACAAGGCATCACCATTCTGGTTGTCCATATTTTTCCGTCTCATCTCCTCTGTCAGCAAGGCTGAGACTATTTCATCAAACTACAAAGCAGTTGCATTGCTACCTATTGCAATAACCAGACTATCCCACGAATCTGGTAGAGAACACAACAGACTGATGCACTTATCTTCATCTGAAATTTTAATATCAACAGATAATAACTGACTTACCACAGTATTAAACGCATTCAGATGCTCTGTCACCGAGTCTCCATCTTTCATCCTCAGGTTATACAGCTTTTTCCGCAGGAACAGTTTATTCACCAGAGACTTAGATTGGTACAAAGTCCCTAACTTGACCCACAAATCCTTTGTCGTAGCTTCCCCTGATACATTCAGCAATACTGAATCTGAGACACACAATCGTATTGTGCTCTTTGCCTTCCGATCCAACTTCTTCCATTCTTCATCGGTCACTCCCGATGGTTTAGTACCCGGATCCTACCGCGATCCACTGATCTTTATCCACCAACAGATCCTCCATCTTGAGTTTCAACAACTCAAAATTCTGACCATTGAACTTATCAATCTCTATCTTTCCACTGCTCACCATCTTCTTTCACCACCAGAATCGATCTCGCAGATCTCCCACTAAACAGGGTCTACCACAGGCCCGAGTGAAACCCCTCAGCAACAAAGGCGTCCCCTTGAAGCCAAAACAGCTCCGATACCAAATGTAGGTTTTAACCCTGTACAGAAATTACCTGCATACGAATTCTTAAACAAAGAAAATAAACAATGCGAGAGCATAACCCATAAAACACATATGCACAGAGATTTTTCCCTGGATCCCAAAACCGGGACTACCAACTTGATTTTTCATTATGTTCCTTTCAATGTTACAACACATATTTATACATGCCGAAGCATCCAATACCATGGACCGAAAACCATCGCGTCCAATACCATGGACCAAAAACCATCGCGTCCAAAAAACATGTGCGAAAATCATGCACAAAACCATAGGTGGGTCTGCCCAACCTAACATATGGTCCAAAACCAAAATTTTCCACCCCATAAAGTGGGGTTACGGGTGCCCTTCAAACACCCTATTAACTACGTGGAAAGAATATAACACAACCCAGCAAGTAGATCCAACATCTACGAGAAAAATCATCAATAAAAATAACATAATACCTTTGTTTAGCGATGGAGGCTATAGAGAATGGTCCACAAACATCTGAGTGAACTCACTCCAAGATTGCTCCAGCTCTACTATCTTGATCCGAAAAGGAATATTTTGCATACTTACCCAAGGTAAAAATTTGCATGTATTCGTTTGCTCCAGTTTTCCCTTGGGTAATCTAGTAGAAATTTGCTACGTGATCTTAAAGGCTCCATGGTGAAAGTGGCCCAATCTTCTATGCCATAGCTTGCCAACATCTTGGCTCTACACCATCTCAGCTTTGGAACTCAATGCAGCATAGTCGTCTACCTCCAGCTTGTAGAGATTCTTAACTCAAATCCCTATCCTCTTGGTCTGTTCAGTGACGATATGCCTCAGGAATACCTTTCCTTTACTAAAGACTACATCATAGCCTTTATCTTTTAGCATAGAAATGGACACAAGATTCTTCTTCAGACTTGGTACATACTTTACATTAGTCAGGGTGAGGGGAGCTCCATGCTCCCTCTAAAACACAACCGTACCTTCACCTAAAACATGGTACTTTCCATCATCGCCCATCTCGATCCGCATCTAGAGATCCTTCTCCTTCAAGGTACTGAAAAGATTCTTGTCACCTGACATGTGGAATGAAGCTCCACTGTCCACGTACAAAGCACATCCCACCATGGATGAAACCATGCATGTGATAAGAGAGAAATCCAACTCAAACTGTGAGGCCAGTACCTCACCATCAGATCCCTTCGAGGATTCCTTCGTGGATTTCTTTTGTGGACAATTTGTAGCATAATGGCCCACTTCATGATAATGAAATCATCACACTTTCAATTTGTCAAACTTCTTCCCACCATGGGAAGAATTGGATTTGGATTGGGATGCCTTCCCTTTCCCCTTCCTCACCTTACTCGCTAAGGCTAGATTTTCCTCATCATCTTGCTTTGATGAGGATCCATCTCTGGTGCTTCTTCTTACCTCCTCCTGCATCAGATCCAACCAAAGTGGTTCCCAATCTGGCATTTTTTCTCTTCCATTTACTGAGTCTTGGTAGCTATGCCAGCTCTTAGGAAGAGCAAGGAGAGCAAGACTCGCCATGTCATCATCGGTTGTCATGATCCCTATGCTTCCAAGTCCATCCCTGCAGGTGGTGAGCTTGTTCAGATACGTAGAGATCATGTCACCCTTTTCACACTTGATTTTTCCGAAGCTTGTCTTTTAGTGCCAACTTCCTCTGATCACTGTTGTTCTGATATAGATCTTTAAATGTTCTCCACATCGAAAACGGTGTCTCCTTCCCATGGAGACTCAAGACTATGTGGTCTCGAACTCCCTCTAGAAGGATTCTCCTTTCTCTAGCCACACATTTCTTCCATTCCGCCAATTCTGTAGCATTAGCCGCTGCGGGCTTGGGGACTTCTTCATCAATGAATTCCTTTAGACCGTTATCCTATAATACTGCTTCCATGTGATCCTTCTAGGCTATATAATTTGAGCTGCCATCAAGGGCATACTCAAGTCTTAAACCGTTGAACGCCATTGGTGAAATTGAGATGTGATAAGAACTTGATTTCTATATTTAGGAACCTCAAACTTCGAACTTATCCCTTCTTGTATATTGTTCTCTCCTTTGATCACCTTTGCTCTGAAAACCATGTAGAATTTCCCACTATAGATCAACAAATTATGCAATATACTAAAGCAAAATACAAGATCTACTTCTACAACAAACTTTGCGGAAGCTTAATCGAATATGAGAAAGATCACTAAGAACACATATAACTGAGAATGAGAAAGAAATCACACATGAATACAGAAGACTACTTTGGGAAAAGCCTCAGCCTAAAACCCCGATCTCTGTAATATCATACAAGTGGAAATATGTTCAGATTACACAAAGCTTCAGCTAACAAGCCATCCAGCTCTCAGCCTAATCGAACAATACAACTCACGGACTAAATAGACACAACATATGTCTTCCTCATCCCTCCAATCCTCCTATTTCCTTACACAGTTTCTCTTGGGGTCCAATGTTGCCACCTGTGTGAATTGGCCTCATCACACAACCATCAACCTCAATAGTAACTGCACAATCTCCAAGGAATGAATTCCTTCTGCGTGCAAGAGATATCCTCCAAGGAATATTCCTGCAACTGATAGTACATTGTCCCATCAACTGATCTCAGCTGGGTCTCTAATTGAACTGACATGCATGAGTTATTTATGAGAGAATATTCAGTTATCTGAAGTGCAGCAGTTACATGCATGCATGCATTAAGTAACTGAACTCACAATTATTTCAACAAACTATTTGAACTAATCTAACTAGACTTAACTCAGATAACTGAGCTAACTAATTACAACTCAAAGTACAACTCATCCTGATCTCCTTAATCAAGGGATAACTTCCTCAATCAATGGAGAGACTGTTGCATGTCTTCACATAGACTTCATGTTTGATTTCCTATAACTAATTAACTCAAGATGAATCAATTAATTATTTTACAAATAGTTGCTAAGATCAAATTAGATTTTTACTTCTCAATTTTAGTTCAGGGACGAACTAAAATTGGAAGGTATCCCAAAATTCTATTTATAGCAGTGATATTTTTAGCACTTCTATTTTTAGCATTTCTTGTTGCTATTTTCAATAGGGTCGAGGCCCTAGATTTAAGTATGCTTAGAAGCCTAGATTGAAGGCATAAAATGAAGTCTTCCAAGGTGACACATACTAGGTAATCGAAGGTTGTTTTAGGGCTTGAGACAAAAGTTTTGATTTGTGTCTAAGAGCAGTGATAAATTGGAAGATTTACCACTGTTAGAAGACAAAGTTAGAAGTCCTAGTTTAGGGATTTTTCTTCACCAAGTTTTGTTCAAAAGGAACTGTCCAAGGAGTTGTAGTGGTCCACTAAATTGTGAAGCAAGTTTGGGATAGGTCAAGACCTTAATGGATGTGACAAAGGAGGTCATCTCCTGGAGAAATATGTTGAACAAATAAGTTGGAGAGAAGGAGGTTGGACAAGTTAGAGACTTGTTCTAGTGTTGAATAGCAGATCTACTAGTTTCCTAGATGAGGGAAGCATCCTGTATATGTTGTATACCTATGAAAATGAGTGCCAAGATCATTCATGGAGGGTTGTCTCCACAATCAAGGTCGCAGTTACTTGCAGATGTGTTTGTGGAGTAGTAGATCTCAATGGATGCCAGAGGTTGAGCAAAAGAAAGTTATGAACATGATCTGAGTTTGGAGCCCTAGCTAGAGGGAAGACTTAGAAGGCCTAGGTTTGCGCAATTAAGGAGTTGATTGTAGAACAAACGGAAGTTTACTCATGGCCCTAGAACGATCTAGATGCAATTGTAAGTGGGTAGATCTAAAGGGTCTAGGTGGACAAATACATTGGGTGCCTTAAGGTTGTTGGAGGGAAGCGAGTAGGTGACCCAAAGTAGCCCTATACCATCTTGTCAAGAAGGACTTTGACAACTGTAATATGGGTGAAGATTGGAGCCCTAATTGTAGTACATTGAAGGAATAATGGACTGCTAGTAGTGGAAGAATTGGTGAGCTCAATACTAGTTCTTGAAGGGCAAAGAAAGGAGATCAAGGGAGAAGATCACATAAGCCCATGTTCATTGTTGGAGAAGAGACTTGCAGTAGTGATAGGTGGAAACTATCCTGCCCTATGTTAGCCTTCATATAAGAAACAATGGAAAGCTATAGCAGGAAGAAGATCATGTGTAGCCAAAGAGAAATAGTGGATAGAAGGAGTAGTTCACAAACGGAGTTGTGAAAAAATCAAACAGAGTCTCGATGTGTTGATGTGTACATGAACTTACAATCAATGTGAGAGTAGGTGGAGTCATGTTCAGTGGGAAAATGGACTTGGTTCATTGATAAAGGCAGATGTTGCAGATGGAGCGTTGAAGGACCGGGCAGATGTGTTCAAAATACGATTATGGAAGTTTTGATTGAGCTCTACATCAGTGAGATGATCAATGTATCTTGTTCTTGTTTGTATCTTGTACTTGTGGATGTATGAGGGCCATTATCCCTGGTATGGGAGCCCTAGATAGTTGTATTATATGTTGAAAATATGACAAATATGGGTTGAAAAAGTTTTAAAATGTCATGATTCATTGATGTGTTATTTTCCACTATGCAAAGTAGGATAAGTTGAGGCATTTGAGTAGGTTATGTCATAGATTTTAAGGCACTAACCCAGAATCTCATATGCCGTGGAAAATAAACACAACTAGTTGAATAAAATTAAATAGTTGTGTTGAGGACTAGCCCTAGAGATCATCATGGCCCATCATCGACAGTTCGGGAAATCGACTCTGCAATGGATGTCCACTGACGACAAACTTCTAAGAATTCCCCTAGAATGATGTGGCCTGCTGCGAGGGTTTGATTGTCAGCAGATTGGTATGGATGGGAGTGGGGTGGAATGGTACTAAAGAAGGGGGATGAAAGGGAAAAAATATTGTATGGACTGCATGGTAAGGGGAGGGTTAATTATCTATCCTGTGACCGTGAGTGGACCTGACTCAAGAAAAAAAGATAACATGGACATTAGAGCGACTTCTATGCCAGTAGCTACAATAATGGACTCAACAACGAAGTCGACCTCCATTTCCGCTTATGTTCCTAGCAGTGTTCCGGAGGGTAAGGTGTCTGATATGGTGGCGGATGTGGAGGCTATACCGGGTGATGGATGTGCGATCGCGGTGATGCAAAAAAATGGAAGGTGGAGGTTCTTCGAGAATAGGTGACTCAATATATGACCGGGATTCCTCATTTGTAAGACCAAGAATTTGGGTGGAGGTGGCTGTGTTCTTTCTCTTCGACCCGATCGGAGGTTTTTCACGTTTCAGCCGTCGAGGTTTTGGTTTACAAGTTCTAAGTGGGAATGCGGGCCCAATATAGGGATCCAAGCAACGAGGGGAGTACCAATCACATAATCATACAAAATTGAACTTTGAAATTCAGAGAAAGTGGGGAACGAACCTACCGCGACTCTAATGTTCACCATGGTTTTCTGAAAAGAGTGCATTTTCATTTTGAGCCTCTTAATGACTGGTTCTAACGTTTCCTTAGCCAGCCGCTTCCTTGATGCTGCAGATGTCTCTCCTGGTAGTGGTTGTGGCACCATCCATCCAAAAAAATATAGATGATTCCCCTATCGAACTTATCCAATGATCCCTAGGTAGGAATTGACCTTCGTGTGGAAATATTTTTCAATCAATATGAACTTTTGGGCCCTCGTTTGAAACGTGTCAGGATGGACGTGGGATGGACACATTTTAGTGGTATTTAGGTATTTCCATGATTGATGTCGAACCATATTTCCAATGAGTAATCATCTAATAACATCTTTGGGACCCTTTCCATGGCCTTAACGAGCTCCATCATGTTCTTTTACCATCCAGTAAAGGAGGCCTCATTGATTTCTTTGCTGCTTAGGTCCCTCGAGGTTTATCAAGGTGTATACCAGAGAGCTAGTGGTTGATCTTACACAATTAGAGACAATTCCCGACCCTTTATTGGGTACCATTTCCACATGGCCAGTGTAACAACAATATATCCATAAATGAAGTGAGTGGCTCTCTTATATACATCCTCGCAAGCCTCAAACAACTCTTTTAGTAGAAAACTACACCAGTTCAATTGTGCACCCTATACACAATTCTTCACGATTGAAAAAATATCCAATGTGCATACACGGTCCTCAAGAAATGTCGCATGAGAATCTCGACAATAATATAACAGGGGAATTTAACATTGGGTGTGCTGATTGGTTCTATTAGAGCACACTTTCCCCCTCTCTGGGTATTGTACCCGATATAGTAGTTATTATTCCCCATCTTCCTTGGCGCTTGGAAGTTGTTTGAAATGAAGTGGATATAGCAACCCCAATAGCAGATAGGCCTGTGAGCCTCTAAAGGTCAACCAAGTGTATTAGATACTCCTTCTTGTGCCATAATGATCCTCCATGCATATGACTAATAAGAAGCTTTGTACACTGCATGGTGGGTCCCGTCATCCCAAACACGGGAAGACTCCTAAGGTTCAACAGCGTCGACCTTTGAATTCCCCTGAAGTCCTCTGCAACCTTGATGGTTTGACTTCCATTAGCCTTGACTACTAGTTTGGTGCAGACCTCTCACTTAAGTGCTCGAAATCGAAAGGATTCTAAGAGTTCTTTGTCAATAAGCACTTCCTTTCCATATTTATCATAGAGAGGCTCCCTCTTCGTGATTCCTTCATCGAATTCAACCTTTGGGACAAAGATCACAATTTTCGTCATTGTTTCAAAATGACGCTGATATACACAACACAGGAGGCTTGAACTTGGGCTTAAGACAATGGAAATTGGAAACAAACTCTAAACTTGGAAATTATACCACCTCGGCTCTGGGTTCTGAAAAACTTATTGTTGCCATGCAGATTAGGTAGAAAATCTTGACATGACATTTTTTACTAGACCGCTTAACTAATTAATATGACAACTTTCCCCAATGGTCTCAACCGTGTTAACATTGACGACGACTGATCTAGACCTGACTCGAATGACATAAAAATTAAAAAGGAGGGTTGAGTTGATGGGTAATTATGGCGTTGTGATGGGAAGCGCTTAGAAGTTGATGATGAGTATTATGGGAAATATTTAACACAATTTTGAATTGACATTGGGAATTATTTCCTAATTATTACGAATACGGCACCTTACATGTGTGGCTCCCCAACCGCAAGCAGTTGCGATGGGGTGGAAATACCTCTACAACTGGAAGAGACCTGATGGGAGATTTATTATAGAATAACTTCAATTGAAATAGCTTACCAACAAATTTAACAGACACAAATAATACATGACAAAGAACTAACTGACTCTACCTAATCCTCCTTTAGAGTGGAATTGTTTGATATCTGAAAGGGTTTCAAGTATGCACCATTCGCCCATCTTGGCAGTAAGACACCATATAATTGTGCAAGCTTGACAACTCCTAATTCCTTCACTTCCACAACAATAAAAGGTCCCAACCAATGCATCTGTAGCTTTCCAGGAAACCTCAAGAATTTTCTATCATATAATAGAACATGTCCTCCCACCGTAAATGATTTCCACTTAATATTCTTGTCGTTCCAGGCCTTTTGCCTCTACTTTTCGACCATTTGATGGAAATATGCCATGAACCTAGCCTCATCCAGTTCCCAAAGTTCCTCCAACCTCTTCAGAATTGACTCTTCCTCCATCATATGAGTGGCCTATGCAATGAAAAGGCTAGGAATAGTGAACTCGACAGGTACTACAACCTCTCTTCCATATACTAGATGGAAAGGCATATGCTTGTGTAAGTGTTTAGTATTTATATGATAGGCCCATAGAGTAGTTGGCACCCGCTCATCCCAATCATCCTTGTTGGCTGAGCATACCTTGGTCAGCCCCCTTTCTAAGATCTTGTTGAAAGCCTCCATAGTACCATTTGCTTCAGGGTGATACAGGCTCCTCCTATGGTGTTGTATTATGAAGTTATGGAGTGATGAGGAAATTGTTTCATTAATGAAATCAGTTGTTGATCACTAGTGAGGCTCTGAGGGCACCCAAATCAGGTGATGATTTTCTCAAAAATAAATATGGTGGCAGTATATGTGGTACAATCTTTAACTACTTTGACCTCCACCCATCTGGTAAGGTACTCTGTGGTGGTAACGTTTGTTGATTTTTGAGTTGCTTGGGAGGTATTACAAGCCCTAGGGTTCGGGTTTTCGAGAGAAAAGCACCACAAGATTCACTTGTGGGCTTGGAACACAAGCTTGGGGTTTCACACCCATCGTGATTTGGGCCAAAATCATGGGCACATTTCGACATGTGATAGATGAGGATGCTAGCTCTTGTTGAGACGAATCTGACGAAATGAAAATCATCTAATTTCGAGTTGTGGAAATGGAGATATGAATTTTTGAATGAAATTTTGGGTTAATGTGGCACCAAATGGATGTCGGCTTGACAATTTGAAGTGCCACAAGTTGTGTTTTGACACAACATAGAATTGTAAAGTGGCGTTGGAGGTCACTTATCATGCATCCAAGTGCAACAAATAACCTCCATACTTCTCTGAGGCAACCACAGACATAATACAAGGACAATGTGTGGCATTTATGTGATTTTTGAAGTGTTTTTGTCTTGGTACAGGTCTGATTGTTTTGTAGGGAGGAGGCCGCATAATAGATAATATTTTAGGCCTGTTTTTAGGTGTGGATTGGTGAAAGAGGTCTTTTTTTACGACAACAAGGTAGTATGGTATCTTTGGAGTGTTTTGAGGACTATTTAGGGTTGTTGTAGGATGTTGCTAGCCTAAACAATAATGTAGAGGAGTGCAGTAACATTGGGAGTGGGATGGAAGGCTCATTCAAGCATTAACCTATCCCTATAACACAATGCTTGACCATAGGAGTAGATTGGAGCCAATCCACAATTTTTGGAGTGATTCTAAAGGGTGGGTAGAGCATTGTAGCAGTGGGTAATCAACCCTAACCAGGAGCAGAAAAGGAAACAATGAACAAACCAACAAACTAACGTATGTATGGATGGTTGTTAGTTGATTTGATGCAAGGGATGGTGTCCATGTGTGGACATAATTTGTAGAAGCCTATGGGAGCCATTTGGAGGACTTGTATTGATGGTTGAAATTCCCTCCTAGGAGCAGATCTTGTAGTGAGTGGATTGGGAGCCAATGGACTGATGGAGGGTAGCATGTTGGCTACCCAAAGTAGCCTATGACTTGTAGTCCTAAAGGAGGTGTGACAGCTTAAGTTTAGGTGAAGTTGTTGAGCCTATGTGTAGCTCTTTGATGGATGAAAGAGGCTACTAAAAGGTAGATTGGAGCTCAGGTATTAGTCAGCCTAGAGAGCAGATTGGATCATCCTGTGTTCAGTATAACATTAGTGACTTGCAACAGTGATAGGTGGAAACCATCCTGGAGACTCTATTTGTTGTCCTTTGATGGACTAAGGCGCAGCTAGAGAGCAGAACATCAGCGAAGGACCTGCAGGATGAGATATGACATAGAGTCAGCGACATGATTGTCATTGTATCTTGTATTCCATAGATTGTTGTATTACTCAGATTGGTTTAATATAATGAAGATTGGGTTTGTACAATATTTTGTTAAAAATTGTGTATACTTGTGCATATGTGATTTACTACTTTATATTTTCCACTGTGAAAAGTAGTTTTGTTTAGATTCTTGGTTTGGTAGCATCAAATATTCTAAGATTCTATCCTAGACCAAAGATCGTGGAAATTCAACATGGTATCAAAGCATGTCTGAGTTCCTTTGGAAGACAATGAATCAGAGTTGTGCACATCAAAGTACAACTTAATAGGGAGTTGGTCACATTGCAGGTGAAAATGTCGAAGTTGTAGGCTAGTCTCCAGTATGAGGACAGGTTGGAGGGGTTGTCCAACTATAGTCCATGTAAGGAAAGGATCAAGTGGTCTTCCAAGTCAATAGGATCTGGGAGCTCACTGAGAAAGCCATCAAGAAGCCAACCTACCCAAAGGAGCTGGAAGTGTACGAGGATTTGGATAGGAGGGTGAGATTGATCATCCTTGATGGTGTGAAGGATCTCCTAATACCTCATTTTTCTAGGAAGAACACTACACATGAGATGTGGATGGCTCTTCAAAATTTGTTTCAAAATAAGAACAAGAACCGTGTATTGGTATTGGAGGATAAGTTGAATTCCACCAAGATGATATAGGGTGGAGTGACTTCGTATTTGACGATATTGTCTCAGTTCAAAGATGAGCTTGTTGTCATCGATGTGACTATTTCAGATTCGGATATGGTGGGATTGCTTTGAAAGGGTTCACCGTGGAATGGAAACCCTTCATCAAAGGGATTGTTTCCAGACAGAAGTTTCCATACTAGAATAGGTTGTGGGATGACTTCATCTAGGAGGTGTTGCGAGATGAGGATCTTCATCCGAAGAAGAGGGCTTATGATGATGACATGGAACTTGTAGCACGAATGAAGGGTAAGCATAAGAAGGACTTGACTAAAGTCAATTGTTTCAACTGTGGTGAGATGGGTCATTTTTCATCAAGATGTCCAATGAAGAAGAGGGGATATGATGAGAAGAAGAAAGGGAAGTTGGTCGTCAGTGTTTCCACCTCTGCTGAGATAGATGCTCTCACCACGAGGTTGGAAGAGGAGGACTTTGCTATGATCTCTCATTTCTTGCAGGGTACTATTAATGAGGATGGATGGTACGTGGACAGTGGTGCATTGAATCATATGACAGGGTCACGAGAGGTTTTTGAGACTCCTGCTAAATGGAACTCGAAGTTGCACATGGTGTTGGGTGATAAGAGTCAAAAGGAGATCCGAGGATCGGGAGTTGTACTATTCAAGATGGAGATAGGAGGAGTGATGCAGGTCCAGGAAGTATTGTTTGTACTAGGACTCAGATATAGTGTGATTTCTGTCTCGATGATGGAGAAGAAGGGGTTTGAGGTCTTGTTCCATGATGGGAAGGCAAGACTTAGGCTCAGAGTCTCTACCTCTGTGGGGATTGTACTTTGATTTAGAGAGTATGGTCTATACAGGTTGATAGGAAAGCCTATGGATCATGGGAAGAAGAAGAAGGACTAGGTTAAGGTTCCATAGATGAAGGTCCAGGTTCCAGAGGCCCAGAAGGGGTCGAGTTATAGCAAGAGTTTGCAGGTTCATAGGGAGAATTTGCAGCCCACGAAGAGCACCTGGTCAGCACGGAGTAAGGGTGCTTCCACATCTTCTAAGAAGGAAGCATGGAGGGATTGGAAAGCGATACAGGAGAAGAAGCAAAAGCAGGATGCTTCCAATGATAGTGACACTTCCAAGAGAGGCACAGTTCATGCTACAGGGATTGTTGTATTAGTGAGCACCAAGAGTTGGGCGAGTGTGCGAGTAGTGATGATGATGATGAGTTAATTCCTAGTCTTGGAAGTACCTCCCTCGCTATATGGAGTGTTGATTTTTTAGTAGCTTGGGAGGTACTCCAAGCCCTAGGGTTCAGGGTTTGGAGGGAAAACCACCACAAGAGTCACTTGTGGGCTTGGAACCCAAGCTTGGGGTTTTGCACCTATCGTGATTTGGGCCAAAACCATGGGCACATTTCCAAATGTGATGGATGAGGATGATATCTCTTGTCAAGACGAATCCGACGCAATGAAAATCATCTGATTCCAAGTTGTAGAAATGGATATATGAATTTTTTAATGAAATTATGGGTTGATGTGGCACCAAATTGAGGTCGGGTTGACAATTTGAAGTGCCATAAGTTGTGTTTAACACCACATAGAATTGTAAAGTGATGTTGGAGATCAATTATTATTCATCCAAGTGCATCAAATAACATCCATACTTCTTTGAGGCAACGACAGACATAATACAAGGACATCGTGGGGCATTTCTATGATTTTTGAAGTGTTTTTGGCTTGGTACAGATCCGAGTTTTTCGCAGGGAGGAGGTCGCTTAACGGAGAGGATTTTATGCCTATTTTTAGGTGTGGATTGGTTTAAGAGGGCTCTGTTTACCACAACGAGGTAGTATGGTCTCTTTGGAGTGTTGTGAGGACCATTTAAGGCTGTCATAGGATGTTGCTAGCCTAAACAACAGTGTAGAGGAGAGGAGTAACATTGGGAGTGGGATGGAAGGCTCATTCAAGGACTAACCTCTCCCTGAACACAATGCTTGACCACAAGAGAATATTAGAGCCAAGCCGCAGTTTCTGGAGTGATTTTGAAGGGTGAGTAGAGGATTATAGTAGTGGGTGATCAGCCCTAACCAGGAGTAGAACCTGCAACAGTGAACAGACCAGCAAACTAAGGTATGAATGGATGGTTGTTGGTTGATTTTATGCAAGGGATGGTGTCCTTGTTTGTACATAATTTGTAGAAGCCTGTGGGAGACATTTGGAGGACTTGTCTTGATGGTTGAAAGTCCCTCCTAGGAGCAGATATTGCAGTGAGTGGACTGGGAGCCATTGGAATAGTGGATGGAAGCATGTTGGCTATCCAAAGTAGCCCGTAACTAGCATTCCTAAAGGAGGTGTGACAATTGAAATTTGGGTGAAGTTTTTGAGCCTATGTGTAGCTCTTTAATGGATGAAAGAGGCTAATAGAAGGAAGATTTGAGCTCAGGTATTGGCAAGCCTAGAGTGTAGATTGGATCAGCTTGTGTTCATTGTAGCAAAAGTGAATTGCAGTCATGATAGTTCGTAGCCCTCCTGGAGACTCTATGTGTTGTACTTTGATGGACTAAGGGGCATCTAGAGAGAAAAAAACGAGTGAAGGACCTGCAGGATGAGAGACGACATAAAGTCTACAGCATGATTTTCATTATATCTTGTATTACATATATTGTTGCATTACTCAGATTGGGTTGTACATTATTGTACAATATTTTGTTAAAAATTGTGTATACTTGTGCCTATGTGATTTACTGCTTTATATTTTCTTCTATGCAAAGTAGTTCTATTGAGGTTCTTGGTTTCGCAGCATCAAAGATTCTAAGATTATATCTTAGACCCAAGATCATGGAAATTCAACATGGTATCAAAGTGTGTCTGAGCCATTTTGGAAGATATTGAATAAGAGTTGCGCACAACAAAGTACAACTTAAGAGGGAGTTGGTCACATTTTAGGTTAAAATGTCGAAGTTGCAGGCTGGTCTCTGGCATGAGGATAGGTTGGAGGGGTTTTCCAACTATAGTCCATGGAAGGAAAGGATCAAGTTGGTCTTCCAAGTCAACAGGATCTGGGAGTTCACCGAGAAAGCCATCAAGAAGCCAACTGACCCAAAGGAGGTGGAAGTGTACAAGGATTTGGATAGGAGGGTGAGATTGATCATCCTTGATGGTGTGAAGGATCCCTTAATACCTCATTTGTCCGGGAAGAACACTGCGCATGAGATGTGGATGGCTCTTCAGAATTTATTCCAAAATAAGAACAAGAATAGGGTATTGGTATTGGAGGATAAGTTGAATTCCACCAAGATGATACAAGGTGAAGGAGTGACTTCCTATCCGACGAGATTGTCTGAGGTCAAAGATGAGCTTGTTGTTGTCGGTGTCACTATTTCAGATTCATCTATGGTGAGGATTTCTTTGAAAGGGTCCGTCGAGGAATGGAAACCCTTCATCAAAGGGATTGTTGCCAAAGAGAAGTTGCCAGACATGAATAGGATGTGGGACAACTACATTTAGAAGGAGTTGCGAGACAGGGATCTTCATCCGAAGAAGAGGGCTTCTGATGATGACATGGCACTTGCAACACGAATGAAGGGTAAGAAAAAGAAGGACTTGAGTAAAGTCAAGTGTTTCAACTGTGGCGAGATGGGCCATTTTTCATCGAGATGTCCAATGAAGAAGAAGGGAGATGATGAGAAGAAGAAAGGGAAGTAGGTCATCGGTGTTATCGCCTCTACTGAGATAAATTCTCTCACCAGGAGGTTGGAAGAGGAGGAATTTTCTATGATCTATCATTTCTTGCCGGGTATTATCGATGAGGATGGATGGTACGTGGATAATGGTGCGTCGAAACAGATGATGGGGTCACAAGATGTTTTCGAGACTCTAGCTGAATGGGACTTGAAGTTGCACATGGTGTTGGGAAACATGAGGCAGAAGGAGATCCGAGGATCGAGATTTGTGCCATTTAGAATGGAGACATGATGAGTGATGTGGGTGCAGGATATATTGTTTGTACCACGATTTTATAGTGTGATTTCTATCTCAATGATCGAGAATAAGGGGTTTGAGGTCTTGTTCCAGGATGTGAATGCAAGACTCGAGCCTGGAGGCTCTAGCTCCATAGGGATTCTACTTGGAGTTAGAGAGCATGGTCTATACAAGTTGACGAGCAAGCCTATGGGCCTTGGGAAGAAGAAGAATGACCAGGTGCAGGTTCCAGAGAAGCAGTTGCAGGTGTAGGCTTCAGAGGTACAGGTACAAGTTCCAGAGATGAAGGTCCAAGTTCCAAAGGATCATAGGGAGTTGAGTTCTAGTGGGAGTTTGCAGGTTCAGAGGGAGACTTTGCAGCCCAAGAAGAACGCATGGTCGGTGGGGAAAAGGTTGCTTCCAAGAGCGCATGGTCAGTGGGGAGAAAAGGTGCTTCCACATCTTCCAAGAATGAATCATGGAGGGATTGAAAAGCGATAAGGGAGAAGAAGAAGAAGAAGGATTCTTACAGTGACAGCGACACTTCCGAGAGAGGCGTAGTTCACACTATAGGGATTGCTACAGTGGTGAGATCCAAGAGTTGGTCGAGTGTTGCGAGTAGTGATGATGATGATGAGTTACTTCTTAGTTTTGGAAGTACCTCCCTCACTAAGAGGGAGTGTTGAATTTTTAGTAGCTTGGGAGGTACTCCAAGCCCTAAGATTCAGGGTTTGGAGGGAAAAGTGCCACAAGAGTCACTTGTAGGCTTGGAACCCAAGCTTGGGGTCTTGCACCCATCGTGATTTGGGCCAAAAACATGGGCACATTTCCACATGTGATGTATGAGGATGATAGATCTAGTCAAGATGAATTTGACGCAATGGAAATCATCTGATTCCGAGTTGTAGAAATGGAGATATGAATTTTAAATGAAATTGTGGGTTAATGTTGCACCAAATGAAGGTTGGCTTGACAATTTGAAGTGCCACAAGTCGTGTTTTGACACCACATAGAATTGTATAAATATGAGTGACGTTGGAGGTCACTTATCATGCATTCAAGTGCATCAAATAACCTCCATACTTCTCTGAGGAAGGTGCAAACATAATACAAGGACAACATGGGGCATTTTTGTGATTTTTGAAGTGTTTTTGGCTTGGTACAGATCTGAGTTTTTTGCAAGTAGGAGGCCGTGTTAGCCTTCTATTGCAATAGGTTTCATATTTCATGATTGACAGTGGAAGTGCCAAAAATGTTCATCTTTTCCATACTGCAAAAGTTCCATTTTTGAAAGATTTCTCAGTTAAGGGAAGGCCAAACAGCTTAATCTTGGCTTCCCTAGGTTTAAATTTCTTGTTTCTAGAGATAGAGAATAAAGATCTCACCAAATTGTTTAATCTTGGCAGATTGTTAGATAGGTAGAGAAGCTAGGGTGCTCAACAGCTTAATCTGAGCCCCGGAAGGCATAAGGATAGATTTAGATAGGAGGATAGCCAAAAGAAAAGTTGAAAAGCTGGGTTTGCTAGTTCAAGTGCACCCAAACAAAAAGAAGAAAAAATGTTAGGTAAGTAGGCTAGGTAGGCAGTTTTGAGGTTGAAAAATCAAGAATTGTGATCAATTTTGTATTTCAAAGTGTTATTTTACTTCAGATCACAAGTGCAAGGCATCTTTCCATTCGGAGCAGCTCAAGCGAGGCGTGTCTAACTTCCTCTTCTTCCTTTTCCCTAAAATCATTCACTAACTTCCCCTACAGAGGTCAAGATTTGCTTGACTTTTCTGAGTTTCATCATCTTTCATATCATTTGCCTAAGTAAAGATCTACTTTACTTATGAGTGCTCATATTCCTTCTATAAGTCCTATTTCCCCTTTGTAGCCTAAGATTTCTATACTTAGTGCTTTCTTCACCAATTTCATATTAATTTCTAACTTATTTTATAAATCCCTTATTGTTTCCCCTTCCTCTACTAAAATATGTTATAAATCTCTTTTATATACATATCCCCTCCCCTGGCTGAAAAATAACCATAAGTATCCCTTGGGAATTACTAAGTTTACCTGAAACTTAGTAAGAACCATCATCTTGCTTCTCAAACCATCTTCCAAATGCATTAGGACTTATTCCTATGCATAAAATCCCTTCCAAAATATAAAATCCCTCCTTTTTATGCTTTGGACCCCTTCCAAAAGCATTAATAACCCTATTTTTATGTTATCGGACCCTTCCGATCATACAAAAGCCCCTTTTCAATATAAAAACCCTCCTCCGATCAGAATTCCCCCCCTCCGACGCGATATCACTATCGGAGGTGGTAGCAGTGATGGCCCTTTATATATATATGCCCCTTCCCCTTGCTCCGATGCGATATCGCTATCGCACCCGAAAGAGATATCGCTATCGCCAAGTATTCTTACCGCAATCGCCCCTTTTATCCCATATCTTTGCCTTTATCGTTAATCCATGATTATCGCAAAATCCATGGTTTATCGTTAAAACTGCATTTTTCCTGCAAAACACATGTTTTTCCGCTATTTTATCACATCGCCCCAATACATATCGCCATCGTCCATCGCCCCCGCCCAGATCAACGGCTCAAATCATTTCGGCGATCGCATATATATAAAGACCCACCCCCATGTCCCCACCAATAGCGAAATGCCGATTTAATCGCAGCCGCTCATTTCCGGCCCTCATATCAACGGTCCTCATTAAGTCGCGGCCCCATATATAGCTCCGACTGGCCGGAGCCGAAATAATATAAAGTGCAGCCTATAAAAGTTTCGGGTCCGAAATGAGCCTTTGTACAGCAAAAAGGGAGGACTCCGATATTTCGGATCCGAAATTCTATAGAATGGAGCTTAATGTGTTTCACGTCCGAAAGGGGTTGGTACTGTACGCCCCGTATTCCAGATCCGAAAATTATAAAGAGCAGTTTTGAAGGGCATTTCGGGTCCAATGACCCATTTTCATTAAAATCCGCCGATAAGGGATCGCCGATGGGCCTGACCCGAAATCCATAAAAGAAAGAGCCTATAGTATATCGGGTCCGCGGGTTCATCGCTTTTCGGAGGCCTTGTGGTTTGGGATCCGCCGATCGTTGATCGCCGATTGTGCGCCAGCCGTTGGATCTGCCTTTGCGCGATCCAACGGACCGGATTCGTTCTTAGCTACAGTGTCACTCCCTCTCCAAATTTTCACGATTTTTGTGTATAATTGGTCTTTTTTCTTTGTAAAGGAAAAAGAGGCCATTTCTTCATTGTTTCAAAATCTACGCCTGTGCGCACTCCAGTCAAGGGAAAACATGCATATTATAACCATTTTGGATCACTCCAAAGCCCAGTTTTGCTTCAGACAACGAGCACGGCCCCAACACAAGCCATCAGTGAATATTCTTCGGCCATTTCTTCAGTATTTCTCCTTTTTTGATAATATTTTGATCGACCAGTGCCGAAACAGTTCTAAAGGCCACGGAAGGCACAGCAGCAGTCAAATCTCACCATAAAGTGGCAGGCAAGGGCGATTTTGTAGCGGCAAAGTGTATCAGTGGAAAGAAAAGGGCCCGATTCAGTGAAAGAGTATCAGTTCGGACGAGAATTCAATGAATATCAATGCAGCAGTAAAGCCACAGCAAAAGAGCATTAAAGAGGATCCATTTAAGTCAAAGAGTATCAGTGATGGAATTTAAAGCCATTAAGGCTCATCAGATCGAGATTAGTGCACATTAAAGCCACCTAAAAGCAGCAGAACCGCCTAAGAGGTGCAGATAAGAGATTAAAGGCCCAGTTATTACAGAAATAGTGTATAAAGCCACTTATGAGCAGCACTTCAGCTCCCAAGGCACAGTTATGGCCAAATTCCAGCACAGAGCTCCAAAGGACCCATATGAGCCATTTTTTGATGCTGCTGCCTCCAGCTCAGCATTAGATAGATATTTTGGCATTTATTTCAAGCATATGTTAGGTTAATCAAAGTTATTTCTCCAGATCTTTTATCAGATCTATTTTGTAGATATTTTGCTTATAAATACCTCCCCAAACAATGTATTAAGGGTTGGTTGGTTGGTTGTTTTCTCATTCTAGACTTGCGCTGTATATTTTGAGAACTTTATGAACAAAGATTGCTGGAATGTTTGCTTCTGAACTGGTTGGTTGTGGTTTTAATGGCTGAAGAGCTTAATATGGATTTCTCGTGCTTCCTCATGGTTTAATAAGTCTTTCTTACCTCTGTTTTCAGTTTCTATGTGTCTATATCATCAATGTATCATGATCTAAGTTGCAGAAAGAAAGAATAGCTCAGATTTTACTTAACTGTACTCTGTTCTCAATTTCTGTGATTTTTCTATGTTTTCTTCTGAATTAGTCATGGATATGAATACTTTATTGATCATGTTTAAGCTAGTTCTCTCATTTCTGAATGTTGTTTAGGAATCCTTCATTGCTCCTACATAGTCTTCATTCACTTTCCCTCTGTTGTCTGAATGAAAGATCCTTCATTGCCTTTCATTCCCTGACCTCCATTTCATCTTAATTCCAACATTAAAGATTGTTCTATGTGTAGCTATCCTGCTCTGTATTCCTCTCTTCTACCAAAGAAAACGCACCTAGAAGTTCACATTCATTGACTCCATGCCCAATGGTCTGAACTTCTTACACTTTGCATGCCAACTCTGTCTGAAAAACATCAACCATCCCACCAAATTTAAATCAAACTCATGCACTCATATCTAGCCTAAAATCACCCCTAAACAAAGCTAAATTATAAAGAGAGAGAGCCCTCTCTGACTGCAGGTAGGCTAGGACCTGCAGTCCAAAGATTGGTTTGTGGTTACCTCGACCGTATTCCCTTAGGAGTCAAAGGGAACAACCTGAGTGATAACAGGTCGCATAACAAAGAGGAGTTTAGGATTGTTTTTAGGTGCAGATTGGTGGAAGAGGGATTTGTTTACTACATCAAGGTAGTATGGTCTCTTTGGAGTGTTGTGAGAATTGTTTAGGGTTGTTGTAGGATGATGCTAGCCTAAAAAACACTGTATAGGAGAGAAGTAACGTTGAGAGTGGGATGGAAGGCTCATTCAGTGACTAACCTCTCCCAAGAACACAATGCTTGACCACAAGAGAAAATTAGAGCCAAGCCGCAATTGTTGGAGTCATTCTGAAGGGTGAGTAGAGGGTTACAGTAGCAATGGGTGATTAGCCCTAACCAGTATTAGAACATGCAATAGTGAAAAAACCAATAAACTAAGGTATGTATGGATGTATTTTAGTTGATTTGATGCAAGGGATGGTGTGCATGTGTGGCTAGAATTTGTAGAAGATTGTGGAACCATTTGGAGGACTTTTCTTGATGGTTTAAAGTACCTCCTAGGAGAAGATCTTGCAGTGAGTGGATTGGGAGCCATTGGACTAGTGGAGGATAGCATGTTGGCTACCAAAAGCAGCCTGTGACTAGCAGTTCTAAAGGAGGTGTGACAACTGAAGTTTGGGTGAATTCGTTAAGCCTATGTGTAGTTCTTTGATGGACAAAAGAGGCTACTAGAAAGAAAATTGGAGCTTAGGTATTGGGCAACCTAGAGAGTGGATTGGATTAGTTTGTGTTCATTGTAGCATAAGAAACTTGCAGTTATGATAGGTGGCAACCCTCGTGGAGACTCTATGTGTTGTCCTTTGATGGACTAAGGGGCAGTTACAGAGCAGAATGAGAGTGAAGGACATGCAGGACGAGATACGATATAGAGTATGCAACATGATTGTTATTATATCTTGTATTCCATATATTGTTGTATTACTTAGATTGGTTTAATATAATGAAGATTTGGTTCTACATTATTATATAATATTTTGTTAGAAATCGTGTATACTTGTGCATATGTGATTTACTGCTTATATTTTCCGTTGTGCAAAGTAGTTTTGTTGAGATTCTTGGTTTGGTAACATCAAAGATTATAATATTCTATCCTAGACCCAAGATCGTGGAAATTCAAAAATGATATATCTAGCATGGAAGTGGCATGCCAACGGATTGATAGGTACTATAAAGTTAATTGCCCATTTCACAAAAACCTGCAGCGCTCATACTAGTTTCAGAGGTAGTTCATCCCAGTGTGATTGCTTTCCAATCCTTTGGCAAACGCCACACCTTCTAGCATATTCCTTTTCATCTCTGCAAACTTTGGGCCACTAGAGCCCCACCTGCAATACTTTCCTTGTTGTGGCCTTTCATCCAATATGACCTCCCTCAACCCTTGGATGACACTGGCACAATACATCCTGTCTCTCGTGATCTAGGACACATATGCACAATACTTGATCAAGGCCCAATTTGTACATCTTCCCCACAATCAACTGATAGTCTGGAGCTTCAACTCGAAACTCTTTAAATCAATTATCGTGTAGTTCTCAAAATCCCATTCTATCCCAAGCAGTGTCGGGTAGGGGTCCTTGTCCCCCATAATGTCTATCACTTCAAAGTCCACAAAAGTCTTCACCCCCACTATATTGACATCTACATCCTCCAGCCATCCAACAAGGAGGATGCAATATTGATTTTCCATACGCAGCTGAATTGGCGAAAATGCCAGCTAAGGCCTTCCCATGGCTTCCCAAGTCTTTCTCGGCAAAATATTAACATCTGAGCCTAAATCCAACATAGCATCCTTAATTTGGAAACCTGCAATCTGAGCGTCAATCCGAAACTCCCTTCCCATTCTCTTCTTGTTCATCCACACCCTCCTGGAGTGTCTTTCAAGTAGGTTGGTAGAGATGATTCCTCCCTTAGACACTTTGTCCTTAACATTAGATTTCAAACTTTCCCGCAACTGTCCAAGCATCTGATCATCGTCCACAAATTGCAGGAATTGTTTGAACCATTCTCATATGGGTCAAGCATTGGATTGCAGTGGGTTTGGACTCCTAGCTTTTAGGGATCTTAGTTGTTCTTCTTGCGCGCCCCCCCGCCTAGTGTTAATTTGTTAAAATTTGATGCGACTTCCTTGTAGTACTGCTTCTGATGTTCAGGGTCATGTGAGCGCTTTGGTGAAGCCAATCTTATAATCCTGGGTTGTTCAATGGCTCCCATGTTAGTTCTAGTATTTTTACCTCCCATGTTAGTTCTAGTATTTTTACCTCCACGAGTGACTATGTTGATGTTTGATAGGGGAGATGTCTCTTGAAACCTTGGCTCCACATTGATTAATTTTTCTCCCCCTTGGAGGTTGTGTTCTTCCCATCCAGCAATCAACTCTAGGTAGTCCTCTGTTGCATGTGTGTTAACCTTGCACTAAGAGCACCATGGTCTTCTGGGTAGTGGTAAATCTCGTGCAACGTGCCCTTCCTGATCAAATTTATAACAACGAACCAAGCCTCTGCCTCTTGTCTTTCCTCCCCTTGTTCCTCCTTGTCCTTGTCCCCGAGGAGCCTCATTGATTCAGTAGGCTAATCGGTCCAACCGATTAGCTAAGGCATCTGGTGCTCTACACTGATTAGTATGATGAGTTAGTGAAGCACAAAATTTGCAAAAGGTGTTGTTTGGAATGTTGGAATACTTATGTAGAATTGGACAGAGACGAGGGAGATGTCCATATGCTCTGCATATCTCACAGTACTCTATTGGTGTTGAATTCTGCTGACTTGGAAACACATGAATTGGTTGTGCCTTGTGTATAATCCTTGCGTCCCTATCTAGACAACTCCTGCAGCGGGGGTAGATCCAGATGGTCCCACTGGTGTAGGTGTAGTGTTTGGGCCCCACAACCTTGGGCACTCCATATCAAGATGACCCTCTACCATACAATTAGTATACCATATATTTGGTCACACCGGTCATGCTGGTTGTAGATCCCTCAGCTTCTCTATCAGGTTTGCAATTTTATGCTGAAGACCCAATATGGACGGGACATGAGGCGTTTCTCCCCCCGGTACTCATGTGGGTATCCCGCCATGGCCTCAAGCCAAGTCGACTGCTCCAAGGCGTCTTGCAGCATATCAATGTTCTTCTAAGTCAATGGTGTGCTGGCAAGGGGCAATAATTCTTTAATGAACCAATCTCGTTGATGATTTGGGTCTATCGAGTAGCTCATCTTGCTAATCGCATCCTTGAATCTCTGCATTAGCTCCCAAGCATACTACCCTTCCTGCTGCTTGATTTCCCATAGCTCAGACAACCCCTATTGGTTTGTCTGAGGAACCTTAAATTCCTACACAAATTCTCGCTTGACATCATCTATCGTTGGATTCTGGTGCAGTTCCAACCACTTAATGAACCATCTCAACACTCTTTCTCTGAGATTGACTTGGAACTCAATTAACTTTACAACATCAGGTGTCTGGCAGGCCCTCCAAATGGCTTCGCACAGATACCAATGCTTCTCTACATCATTGTTCCCTTTACTAGAGAACTAGGAATATCGAGTGAACAATCCCGCCATATTTGACTAAACTTGTTATAGGAGTGTAAATCTCCATGACCCAGGCTGCAATGATCATTGCAAGTTCGCACTAATATTACTAGTTCCACTGCCAACAACACCAACTTTATAGATAGCATGCACACTGTGAACTCTTATGAATTTGATTAACTTAGTCAAAAATTTATCAGGCTTATGATAGAGTATCGAGGGAAGGTTGGGAAGATACTACATGAGTTATGGGGAGGCGAGTCGTTGCTTACATTGGATGCATCATTTTCTACAAATAATATCCCTATGGAAAAGTGCATGTATGTCATCATCTAGGTCTTCCTTAGAGCCTATGTAGACCATTCTATCTGACGTTTCCATTTCCACTGGCAGGGATGGGTCCCTGTCACCCTCCTGACCCATGGTCGCTATGGTCATCTCTGCTCTTCCCGATGGACCACGTTCCGCTCCTTCTTCCTCTTTTGGACCTCCTAACATCACTCCTGCTTGGTGTAATCTCTTCTATCATCTATTAATTTCTCGTAGACCACTCTCCCGCTATTTCTCAATGATCCGCACCCTCCTTTGCACCCTAATATCCCTAGCCTTTAGGAAGTCATCTGCGTCCATTTCTTCGATATTATCATTATTCCCCGCTCAGTAACATCCCTACCTTTAAGCCCGCCGCACCCACACTCCCCCCCCCTCACCCCCCCGTACTAAGCGGTTAAGATGCCATGTTTGGGTTTTGGAACACCAACAAGTTCTCCTCCACAATTAGAGCCTTAACCCACAACAAGATTTCCTTTAGTAGTCTTCCTCTCAATCCTGACCTGAACACAACCATAGATTTCGAAAAGGACTAATGACTCTCCGCAAAAAACTCAATAATGTATCCCTATAGCATGATTTGCACCCTGAAATCCATAATTCGTGTCATATTTGTGTCAAGTCGATGTAGCTTGACAATGTTTTCTTGATTCCAAGTACAGTGAGATCGGTTTTGTTCGTTGGTCTTCCCTTTTACTTGCACTCTCTACAACTAGTTGTAGAGCTCCTCTGGGAATTTGCACCAGAAAATATTGTATTAATCGCTAGTTAGTTCCGCGTATAGGATATCTTCCTTCCATTTCTCCACACCTTTTCCACAGAGTTAAGCTTGTTGAGAGATGAACCGCTCCACTTGTGCCTGCCACCAGTCTTACAACGCCTTCTTAAAGATCCTCGATACTATATTCCAAACCCCTTTTTGAAATTTTAGGTCCCGACAATGGAACCATTTGTTGGTGCAAAAATATTAACAGGATTGAGACCCCGAGGCACAGGGACCAACAAATCTCTATTGTAGTCTAGCACAATGCCGACATTTTCACCTTATCCAAGATGGATAAGGAGTCTCACCCAAGGCATGTTGTGACCCTAGTCAGATGGGGTGTGGGAGTTTGATATCGAGGTGGAGTCACATGAAGGATGCATGAGTCAAAGAGCCCCAGACTATATCAATTAGAAATCTAATCACAACAAATCATGAACATACAGAGGAGAAATGCAATACAGATATGATCATATTAAAATTTTTAAGAAACCATGTAATCATCCATACACTACACAAATATCCCTACAAACTCCCTTTTCTATTAATCCACGCAGCAATACAGTATTATATCCAGCTTGAGAGCCTCATCTCAACATCACAAAAATACCATGAGAGATCAATATATAACCAATTAACCAAGACAATAGACATAGTGCGGCTCGAACAACTCCACAACAAAATTTCAATACTCGCCTTCCTCTCTTCCTATTCTTCTCGTCCTTCATATTTTTGCACTTGCTTGGACTATCAGTTCTCTCTTGGAGGCTCCGCCTTCTTCCTCATTCAAATGCTTCTATTGTTCGGTTGTCAGTATTCTTGTATGCTCGATTGTGGCTACCTTCTTTCGTCGTTCCTCCACAACTGTTAGTTCTTAGCAGGTTCCTTCACCCTTTCCAGTTGTCTCCCCCACAACTTCCAACAGTTATCTTCGCAAAATGTCGTCAGCCTTCCAGCTTGTCATCTAAGTTCCTTAGTTCCCCAAAACAAAGGACCCAAAACAAACAAATGTCCCTCAAACAAGTTAAGAAGGATAATAAATTATCACCCAAGTACTATGGTCCTTACAAGGTGTTGCAAAAGATTGGTACTATGGCATACAAATTGGAGCTTCTTGCATCTTCCCGAGTACACCCAGTTTTCCATGTTTCATGCTTAAAGAAGGTTATCAGTGACAAGCTCCCAGTTTAAAAAATATTTCTAGAACTTGACAAGTAAGGAAAAAACATATTGGAGTCTGAAGAAATCACGAAAACAAGAACCTGATAGCTATGTAATCGATCAATTTGAGAGTATCTCATTAAGTGGAAGAACTTACCCGGTAAAGATTCCACATGGGAGGATGAGAATTTTATACAAAAGCATCTAGAACTACTAAAGCATTATGGACAACACTTTTTTGAAGGATAGGGGCATGTTAGGTCCCTAAAATACTATTGTAGCCCCCTTATTGTTATTGTTGTGTCCAAGTAGCCCCCATATTGTTATTGTTGTGCCCCATAGAAGCCCACTATTGTTATTGTTGTGCTCTTACATTAGTATTGTTATGTAGGCTATCATTATATTGTGACCCCTTAAACTCCTATATATACAAAGGAGGTCTTGTCATTTGTATCATCCAATAATTGTTCATTTATGTAATGTAAAGGAGGTTTCCCCATCGAAGAGGATAATTTTTAAGTCGTTGATCTATTTTTCTTATGTTTTGTGAGTTGGTTGCATAACACAATGACAAATAGTTTCCTAGCACTTGGTGTCACAAAGGGGTGCAAGACCTTGAATCCACCCATCAGTGGGTGGGACCCTATGGTACTCATTGATTTTGATCCTCTAGTTACTTGATGGAGCCAAACCAAACTATGACCAACCTTCTCTTGCAACTTTTTGGGTCATAGGATAATGTTTATTACTTGGGCATGTGCCCTGTGTTTATGTTTTTATAACTGCAATTGTATGATGGAGGTGTTTTAGTAGTAACCAGCCTTGAATTTTTAGTTTTAGACATTTTATTGGAGGTTGCTTTGGGAGCCTACCAATTTTTGTATTAAAGCATGTACACATTACCAATTAATAAAGCTTAAAAGAAGCTTTAATTAAAAAAATACGATTCTCACTTTGAGTCAAGTGACTTTAGTTTAGGTAGGATGGAAGTGGTACAACCAAATGATGAGTTAAGGTAAAAGTTACCATAACCAACCCAGAAAGGAAGCCATAGGATGTGTAAATTGTTGAAGAAACCACCTACAAGCCAATAACCCCTTACAGGCATTTCATCAAACACTTAGCTAAACTGTGATTTCTAACTCCAATAAATATTCAACAATAATGTATTAAATTCTCACACATTCAACAACTATTTATGAGCAAAAATACAAATAACTAAGTCTGAAAATTATTTGCAGCAAAAATGAACAACAAACAGACACACTAGACACAATATTTTTTAGCAATGCCACTAAAAAAACCTAAGGTGGAAACTAGTCACAAGAGGGAAATTTTATTAATGAGCTCATAGAAAATTACAGTGAATTTTAAAGCAGAAATTTCCAACAATAAATTCCCTATACTTATCTTGCAAATCTGCCTAAAAAATTGTGCACTTTTTCATCCTCAAAAAAGGTGTAGAACAATTGTACTACTTGCATCCCCTTTTCTTGTATTTTGTGTAGATTTATAAACACCACATGTACAATATTGTACAACCTTCACATAGCAAAAGCAACTCAAAATCTATGTCTCATGCCTCGATTTTTGTGCTTATTAAATGTTGCAGGGCCCTGCAACAAATCCATACTATACAACCTTCTTTATTGTTGTACTTCCTCCTCAGAATGCATGCCAAGTCCCTAGAATTTGAGCTATCTTTCAATTGCAATAAGTTTTGGTAAGGTTCTTTGGGATTTGTGTCCTTTCACCTAGCCTCTCCTTCACAATTTTCTTCACTTCCCCCATCTCCTTTTGTAACTCATTAATTACTAAAACCAATAAATCTTGCTATCTCAAGATCAACGGTGGTGACTTAATCTCTCATTGAGATGACTTAATTCACTTTTCAAAAAACACTTTCTAAAATCACTTAAGCCACTCAAACTTTATAAAATCACTTTTAGAAAAAACCACTTTCTAAAATCACTTAAGTCACTTTTAGTAATTAAATATAAAAAACCACTTTATAAATAAAGTGGCTAGCAACTGACATTTGCACAATCGCAATCACTTTTGTATGCTAGGCACTAGCATTGTAGAAGTACCTTCGAAATACAATTTCTAACACTCCCTCTTAGTGAGGGAGGTACTTCTAGTACATCCACCACCTTTGGGATCTAACTTCATGTCCTTAACTTTGTTCCTTGTAGTAGCTCCCTTTGACCCGAGAACACGTCCCACTACTTTCTCTAAACCTTGACTCAAAGACATGTGCCTGAAACCTATGTTCCGAGGAGACTCCTCTCCCCCATCTTGAGCATCCTGCATGGCCATCTTGTACCATGACTTCTTGAACATGAAGATTGTCTTCCTTTGAAGACTGACTCCTTCCTATGCCTTCTCACTCCCTCTGAAGCTTGACTCCCTATGACTCCAGATCACAAGCCTTCTCAACCCTCAAGGTCTCTGCTTAACCTTCACTCCAAGTTTCTCACTTGGATTTCCAATGGCTATCTCAAAACCTCTGATCATCTTCGTCCTGCTTTCTTTGCTCCTCTTCTATCACAGGAACAGATCTAACCCCTACTTGGCCCCTCCAAGCTCAAATATTCACAAGACCTTCACACCTAAATCATAATGAATCTCTCATTCTCTTGTGTCGATCTCCTCTCAAGATCCTAGCACATCTAATGAATGAATCTCTCATTCATTTCTCTTTTTTAAGCAAAGCCCCTGCAATCCCTGCAATATTCCTTGTGTCAAAATCTACACACATGTAAATGCCAACTCCCTCTCAACCACCAAATCTTTGGGTATATAGGTTGGTTATGTTTGTTGTTCAACGCTTCTCATTTGATCTACCAACTTGGCTCTGATACCATGTTGAAGAAACCACCTACAAGCTAATAACCCCTTGCAGACATTACGTCAAACACTTCGGTAAAATCCAACTTCTGACTCCAATAAATATTCATCAATAATGTATTAAATTCTCACACATTCAACATCTATTTATGAGTAGAAATACAAATAACTATGTTCGAAAATTATTTGCAACTGAAATGAACAACAAACAATCACCATTTGACACAATATTTTTGGGCAATGCCCCTAGATAACCACTGAAGGAAAAACTAGTCACAAGAGTGAAATCTTATTAATAAGCTCATCAAAACTTACAATAAATTTTACAGCAGAAATTTCCAACAATAAATTTCCTATACTGATGTAGTATACCTAGGGGGGATAGTATGGAGCACAGAGGGAGGTACCCAAGGGAATAATGTAATAATGGTATGGGCCATAGTTAATAAATAGTGGTTAACCCGCATCATGTAAGGGACCACAAGTTGTTAGCAATAATGTGATAAGCCCATGGTATTAGATGTATGGTATTGAGAGAACCATTGTAATAACCCATGGTATTGTATGTATGAATCTTATATAGAGGCTAGAGACTCCCCCATTAAGATGTAAATGATTATTGTATTGGCAATCATATGGCTTGTGGAGTGTTCTCCTTCCTTAAGAAGTGAATGTATGGTGTTGCCCTACCTCAAGGGTTTGATCAATAAAGAAGCATTTCTATCTATATTCAGATCTCCGCTTTGCCCAAGAAAGTGTTTTGATACCACTTTTATAGATCTGACCTGCAAATATATAATAATGATACTAATATACCCAATAAATGTAAATAATCACC
The DNA here is from genome assembly GCA_031772625.1 of Pinus tabuliformis. Taxonomy (NCBI): domain Eukaryota; kingdom Viridiplantae; phylum Streptophyta; class Pinopsida; order Pinales; family Pinaceae; genus Pinus; species Pinus tabuliformis. The sequence continues at coordinate 1,222,800,066 of CM062818.1, forward strand.
AAAAATAACAAGATCTGAATATAAATAGAAATGCTTCTTTATTGATCAAACCCTTGTGGTAAGGCAACACCATACATTCACTCATTAAGGAAGGAGAACACTCCACAAGCCATATGTTTGTCAATACAATAATCATTTACATCTCAATGGGGGAGTCTCTAGCCTCTATATAGGATTCATACATACAATACCATGGGTCATTACCATGGTTCTTTCAATACCATACATCTAATACCATGGACTTATCACATTATTGCTAGCAACTTGTGGTCCCTTACATGATGCAGGTTAACCAATGTTTTAAAACTCCGACTCCGAACTCTGACTCGGCCGAGGATCGACTCCGACTCCGACTCTGACTCGGTATCAACTCGGCTTGCTCGATTTCAATGACTCAGTCGTTGTAAAAAAACATTAAATATTTATTTTTTTAATAAAAAAACATAATTTTAAAATTTTCATTCATGTTTCCAAACACACAACATTATAATATAGATGGAAGACAACATATGATCAAAGTAGGCTAATGAACCAATCCATTATATCAAAATGGCACCCAGTGCACTGTCCAATGGCAATACATAGTCAACTGTCGTATATGATCAAAGACTCAAAACAAAAAACACATAACCAAGGAGGCTAGAAATGGCCTCTACAACAAAAGTAAACTGTGACCAGACTCCAGTACTAGTACTACTGGCTAGTAGCTACTGCCAGAGGAGCCAAGATCATGTCGATCAATCTCTGGATCATTATCAGAGTCAGACAATGGGCCCCATGGCTCTTCCTCATCATCATCATCTCCAACTGCAACTGTAGAAGTGGTACCACTAGCAAGTTGTGCAACTGCAGTAGATGCAAGCTGAGATACAGTAGATATGCGGTTGTGCTTCTGTCGTGGCTGAGCCAAGGAAGCACCTGCAACTAGAGTCCTTGCTGGCTGTGAAACTGAGGCTGGTGGATCGGGATCTGCATTCAACTGAACAGCATGTTCAAGTTCAACTGATGCCTCGATATCTAAATCTAAATCAAGATCCTCATCAGGATCAAACTCTATTAGACAACTCTCCACTACCCAATCTGATTTTGGATCAATGTTTTCCAACACAATGGGATTTGAATCAGGTCTTTTGTTCAGCAATTGGTTTCATCTGAGCCGGAGGTTGTATTGGACATAAACTAGATCATTTAACCGTTTTTTATCCAAACGGTTTCTCCTCTTTGTGTGAATCCTCTCAAAGACAGACTTATTGCGCTCACACCCAGTTGCACTGCAAGTTTGACTCAAAATATGAATTGCAAACCTTTGCAATTCAGGACAATGGCCACCAAAGGCCTCCCACCATTGTGCTGCAAAAAACATAGGAGTGTAATGAGTTAACTCAACAAAATTACAAATTATATCTAACTTTCAAATTATAAACGATTTAGCAAACTTTAAAAAAAAATAAAACTATTAAGAATTTGAAAATTGAAATTTTTGTTTACCTGGCTCATCTGCTTCTCTTGCAATCTTTGCTAGGTTCTTCCCAAAGGTACCTGAGGCATTGTTGAAGGTTGTGACCTGTCGGTGTATCTCCAGCGGATCAGACTCCAATGGGATCATGCGATCAATGCAATCAATCAGTGCATCTTTGACCTCCCCCCTCAAAGCTCCTGACTCCTTAGCTTTATAATGATACCGTGGGTTCAAAAAATACCCACTGCATGTATAGGGCGATGGAGTTGATTGTTTCATCTTTCATCAATGATTAACCAAATGGGCCCAAACTTTGCCACTCTATCCTTGTATGTTGTCTTTATTTGCTCCTTTGCTTGATCCATAGCCTCATAGATGAAGCCCATAGCCAACCTTTCCCCATCCACCAACCGCAACACCTTAACTAGTGGCTCAGCAAGCTTCACAGTCTCTGCTGCCTTTCCAAAAAGTTTCTTCATAGACTTTCTTTTTCATTTCTTTGCCTTCCGGTTTGTTAGACCAATTGCTTTGATTCCATTCATCACTGGAAAACATCTTTTGCAAGTTTCTATGTTGGGAAAGCATAGATTGCAATGTCAAAAAATGAGTAGCAAATCTAATGATGGCAGGGCTAATAATATCCTTGCCCCCAGTGTGTTTCCTCATGAGGCTCAAAATCAATGAATGATTGTAGATAAATTTTGTTATGCTTTTGGCATGATCTACAATGTTTTTGACCCAATCTATTTTTCCAGTATCCTCAAGCATGGGGTCTATGCAATGTGCAGCACATGGGGTCCAAAAGATGGTCTTGTGTTTTTCCTCTAACAGTTTACCAGCAAGAACATAGTTAGAGGCATTATCTGTGATGCCTTGAACAAAATTAGCCACCCCCGCCTCCTCAACAACCTGATCCAATAGTTGAAACAACAAGTGGCCATCTTTTACCTTATCAGATGCATCAACTGATTTTAAAAACATTGTTCCCCGTGGGCAGAAGACAAGAAAGTTTATGATGATATGGTTTCTTTGATCAGTCCATCCATCTGACATGATGGTACATCCTGTTCTTGCCCATGAGTCCTTGAACTCTTTCAAATACTCATTAATGGATTGAATTTCTTTCTGCAAACGATACCCCCTTAGCTCATGCATAGTAGGGCCTTTGAAGCCTTTTCCAGCAGCATGTATGGCATCAAACATAGGCTCATAATATGGTGAAAAAGAAGCATTAAAGGGGATATCAGCATCATACCACCATCTAGCTATGTACTCACAAGCAATCTCCCTCAATTCTTTCTTCAAATGGTCATCTAAAGTGGGCTGCATTTGACTTTTATTAACTTGAGGACCATGTGCATCTGATGGAGAGGAGGGAGTGAAATAACTTTTGATAGTCACATCACCCTTTTTCATTCTACCCTTTCCCTTATCTTGAACAGAACCAAAAGAGGGAGGAACATATCGGAAAGGGTTGGATGTATCAGTTTGAGGGATAGAGGAAGAACCCTCAAAATCATAATTGGGGTTGGTAGCCATCATTTTTTTGTATCTCCCTCTTCCTCCCAATTTCAGCCTCTATTTCTTTTTGCCTAGCCTTATCTTCTTTAAATTTCTCAAAGCTAGCCAACAATTGTTTCCTAATCTCCCCAATTTCTGGTGAGGTACATGGAGTAATTTGGCCTCTAAATCCCTTCCAGTGTTGTTTCAGCCTATTAATTGCCCTTGGCCTTTGCTTAATTTTCCTATGGCAAAATTTGCATTGCATTTGACTATCAACCATTTCAAACAATATGCCCAAGCAGGATCTCTCGCTCTAGGTGCCATTTTTTTACTAGGAAATGAAAGCAAAACAATCTGAAAATGAAAAAAAAAAAAAAA